>VZSZ01007399.1:133850-174214 GCA_013398815.1 Ibidorhyncha struthersii | reverse complement strand
TTTTCACTGAAAGGGTTATCCAACATTGGAATAGGCTGCCCAGGGAGGTGGTGGATTCACCACCCCTGGAGGTGTTTAAAAAAAGGGTAGACGTGGTACTTGGGGATATGGTTAAAAGTGGTTTTGTCAGGTTATGTTAACGGTTGGACTTGATAATCTTAAAGGTCCCTTCCAACCTCAACAATTCTATGATTCTATAGGTTGGGGGCAGGATCAGGGCATTGTTTCGGGGTGTGTGTTTGGGGGCATTGGGGTTCTGGGAGGGGGTTCAGGGCAGTGTTGGAATCGTTGGCGGTGTTGGGGCAGGTTTGGGGTTGGGGGCTATCAGTCCAGGTCTGGGGGTGTTTTGAAGTCCTGGGAATTTGAGGGTTGATGGTGGGTTTGGGGCAGTGTTTAGCAGCCATGGGGGAGTTGGGGACTGGTTGGAGTAATGTCTGCAGAGCCTTTGGGCAGAAGGCTTTTGCTGGCAGCATGTCAGTGTGGCAGTCCCACCCGACAGAGGTGCTGTTTTCATGTAATTGCCAGTGCCTTGGATGCTTTGTGTGGCTGTCAGAGTTCCAGGAGGAGCCATGGGGGACCTCGTGAGTGACCCTGAGTGCCTAAGAAGCCATTGGAGAGGAAAAGCCTGCACCCTACATTCCATCAGATCCTCTTGCCTTTTCTCTCCCTCCCTGTGTACCCCAGACCAGACAGCCCAGCCCACCCCTCGCCACACTCCAGCTACACTCACCCTCCATGTGTCTAGCACACAGGTTCTTTCTTCACTGATGAGGCCAAGGCTCAGTGTAACCCCAAATTCTCTCCACTTTACCAACTTCAGTAGTCACGGTACTTAGCTTTTCCTCTGTTTCAAAACGTCCTTACTCTTTCCTTTCTTCCTAACGCTCCTAGGCTTCTTCTATACGTACGTGCTTCTTTAATATACCACTAAAATCAACAAATCAGGTCAAGCTGCATCTCTTCAAGTTGTTGGCCCTCAAAGTACCACCCCGCAAAACAAACCAAAGAGACTGTTGAGGCCATTAGTTTATCCTATTTTCAGGGTACTTTTCCAAAGCTTTAACTGTGATCGATGGAACCACTTCTTTTCACATTACACAAAGCTACATTCACCTATTACTCAAGCAGAAACTGTTTCTTCTAGTTTGGACCCCCTTGAGGGCTCCATGACTCTATGCATTGGGGCATACACCCCATTCCCATGTGGCATGGGACTGAGGGTGCACAGATGTCCCCATGAGTGCCAGAAAGCCAGAACCAGAGGGCAGAAGGAGGTTGGAGACATGTAGAGTCATCTAGGGCCTGCAGGCCAGGGGTATGGGTGGTTTCTGAGTGTTGGGGCAGGCTTTTTTACATTAGTTGCCATGACTGGAGTTAAAGGCAAGAGGAAAATATACCCAAACGGAGGAAATAAGAGAAAACGGATCCAGTTTAAGAGCACCTTCATCTTCAAACAAGAGAAACCCTATTTCTATTGATGAGACTTGATGTTTTATTAATACTATTTCAACAGTGATCATGCTTAATAGACTACCGACATATATGGTAACATCTGCATACGGAATATATGTATGAGCATATACATTTTTTAATATATATATATGTGTCACTGTGTGTGTGATATTAAGAGCCACAAGAGCTACAAGACATTAAGAGCTACAATAAATCAAGTTATTGCCTCATGTAGATGATATTCCAGTGACTAGAGCTACAGAAAATGTGTGAAAGAAGTTTTAAAAGTAAGAGATCAACTTGTGTAAGGCACAGTTACTGAACCCCCCCTTTAATTACCTGAGTGTTGTAACTGGGGAAACAAGAAGCCAGATACCTAGAAGAAAGATTAAAGTCTCATATGAAATAAAGACTCCTAATCAATCTCAACTTAAAACAGAGTTCAGAGACTTAAATTTCTTATGGCAGCATATACATGTGTGCATTAGGTATCCTCACGTGCTCATGTAGTAACTGTTGGTTTATGCTTTTCTGTAGGACATTGAATTTTACTGTATGTTTTTGAAGAATGACAGATTTTACCACAACTGCATCGATAAGCAATGGCTTACAAAGTTATAATGCCACAATGGAGTCTCTGAGGCATGGCCGAGGAGCTGAGATACATGGCCTGCCAGAGGAACATTGCTCGGCAGCAACTGCTAGCCCTCAGTTATAGGTACTGTGCATACGTCTCTCATTCTGTCAGACTCAGAGACATTTTCAGCAATTGCAGAAATTTCTCACTTGGTTCTATGCTCTATAGTAATAATTTCAGCAATTATACTTAGGTTTATTAATTGTGTTACAGACATTTAGCAAACCACATAATGGCCATGCACTGCTATAAAGACCTACAAGCTACTATGCTCAGACCTTTAGCGGTCATCATGAGGCAAGACTGGAGAGAAGGCAAATGGCTCTGACTGGTCCTGATCAGAAAGCCTGAGCAACAGGTAGTTTTGCAACATCCTTGCCAGAGCTGTGAGTAATAACCCATTATTTGAAAACTACCAGTGGAAAGGGGGAACGCTGACCTGTAGCTAGGCTTTGGTAGATGATAGTGCAAGACAGCACGCTGTTCCCTCTACATACCCACACTTACAATTTTTGGTGAAAGTCAAGGTCAGCAAAACTTTGTTACTCAGGTGTGATTAACAGTTCTGGTCCTATGTTCAGCCTGCCTCCTACTGCAAAGGCCAATACTGCAGAAAAAAGATGTTTCCACTTCCATACCAGCACTGCAGCTTTCTCCACATGTACAAGGTTATGTACCTAAGCAGAAATAACAAAGTTTGGCCTTTTATGAACACAAGTAGAACCCACTGCCTCTGTCACTGTGCCCTAAACCTTCATTGCTTTAAGTAACTCAATATGACCGACACAATCCACATCTCAATCCGTACACGTGGTCCAACACCTCCAACTGCTTCCTCCCCTGTCTCTGGCTGTCCACTCTTGTTTGAGCTGCTCTTGTGTACTTCTGCTACTAGTTCTGCCCAGCCCATCAGGACAGCCCTAACTCCAAGGCTGCACAGTGCACTCCCTAACACATACAGCAAGGAGGACACTACTCTCATTTTCTCCATTCTAACACATATACCACAGCGTAGCTCTTCCTCTCAGCACAGAAGATTGTGAGGAACCATGATTATCTCAGCACTGCTGCAGGCCAAATCACAGGGATCACACGCATGACAGGGAGAAAAACAGCCAAAGCCCCTCAATGTTCAGTACAAAGATCCCTTCCAGTTTCGAGTCTGCAGTGCTCTACAAGCACTTCCCATGCAAAACTGTCATGTACTCACCCTCATTTTCCATAGGAAAACTCTGGGGTACCACATCCTGACACATAAAAGGTTTTGATGGTATTTGATCCCTCTCTATGCAGGACTTGGACCTTGATGGTTGTTGGAAACTGAAGTTTTGCTTAGCATAAGTAGCTAGATGGTGAAGCCTTCCTTAAACTGCAAGCTGTAACTTAGCAACATAGTGAACTTAGGCTGAACTTCTTAGTCGAAGAAGAATGGCTCTAGTTTTGTATGACTTTGATACATTGTAACTTAACTAACTTAATGAAATTGTATAGGTAATATTAATGAAGATTGTATGATCGAACCATAATTCTTGGAAATGAAGAAAGGGACCATTCTACCTGGAGTCAGCAGAAGACAGATGAATTTCAGGTGCAGATAGTGATGAAAGAGACCATTCTACCCAGAGTCAGCAGAAGACGGATGAGATCCAGAAGACGGATGATATCCAGACGGGACAAAGAGATTATGAAACTGTGTCAGAAGGTAAAAGCCCCTGCATCAAAACTCCAGTCATCGAAGAGGACACGTAACCGTTGAACAATTTGATTGGACAAAAGACACACACTTGTCATGTGAACAGGTGCATGATCAGCTTATGTCATAGATTGTGAGGCTTCAAAAAGCATGGGAAAAACACCAGGGGGGGTCCTCTTCTTGGAGGCACCCAGCTTGAGCTGTATTAAACTGACTAGAAGCAGTTTAGAAAGCAAAGGGGTCCAATCTGATCCTTGCGAGTCGGCAGAAGGGTCTTCCCAGACTCTTCTTCAACAATAGTGCAGGGAGGAATACACTACACATGCCACGCATCTGAAGAGGGGTGAAATGGTCCCATCAGCTTCCTAATGCATCCATTCTCTGACTCACCCCTCCCTGTGCTCTTAACAACCACGCTCCACAGAAAAACATGGGTACCCATGTACCCATGTAGTCTAGTCCTACTGCTCAGATCCTGCTTCTCGTCCCCGAGGAGCATACTGCAGTTCCTGCTCAACAGGCAGCTGTAGCTTAGGCCTCAGCACAGAACACAGCAATCACTGCCCACACAGTTGGGTCTGCAACACCATCCAGGCAGAATGATCCAGAAAACCCTGCATCTCAGTAGCGTTACTAGCAGGAAGCAAGTGCCTCCAAGATGACGGCTTATACATTTCATTCACTTTCAGGACACAGAAAAATTCCCCCTTGCAGGACAGCACACGAAACAACTGGAAGGGTAGTCAGAGACTCTTTGCTTAGAAATTTACTGTGACTTAACTTTCCCTCCCTCTGCGACGCTACACATCTGCCGTACCCAACTCAACACTTCCAGCCCTTTTACACCACAGTCCACTGCCATCTGCAGTCCAACCCGGCTCACGCCAGAAGCTGGCTTCATAATCCGTCTACCCACTTGCAAGTGCAGTCCCCTACTTGCCATAAGAGAAGGCAACCTCGAATCGTCCAATATAAGACCACTAGCCTGTCAAGGTCGTGCTTTCACAGGGTGTTGCTGCAAGAGAAGGAGAAAACATGCAAACAGAAACGTTTTCTCACCATTTCTCTTCCACCGTAGCAAGGGTAGGTGGTCCCTCCACACCACAGCAGGCTGCAGAGATCCCAACACTCCTCCCCAGCAGGAATGATACCTTTTTCCCTTAAATTTGCAGGGTCGTGACTCAGACTTTGTCCCTGACGCCCCACGGTCAAACGAGCGCTCCTCGGAGCCCAGCGCAGCCGGAGCACCTCTCCACCGCAGTGACCCGGGAGGCCGCGGGCCGCATTCCCCGCCCGGAAGACCCTCCCGGCGCGGCGCAGGCGTCCCGAGCGGGCCCGGTCCGTGGGCCCAGTGGGGCGGCGCGACGCGATGCGATGGGGCAACAGACGGTGCCGCCGCGAACGACTCCTCCTCACGGGGGCCGCGCGGCCGGCGGCGGTGGCTGAACCGACAGAGCAGAGACGGGGCAGACGTGAGGCGGGAGCCCACCCGCGCGCCAGGCGAGGGACCGCGCCCGGCCCCGCAACCAGCGCGCCCCGCCTCCGTTGCTACGGAAGTGAGGTCACGCAGTATGGCGGCTGGCAGCCGGAGCGGCTGAGGCGCTGGTCTTGTCGGGAATCCGCGTCCATCCTTGCTGGGAGCTGAGGCGGCGGTGCTGCCTGTCTCGCTAGTATCGAGCGGCGGGACCAAAGCCGCGATGGCATCAGGAACCGCAGGGCTGTGAGGCGGCAGAGTGCGAGCCGGCAGGGCGGGTCGCGGACGAGCCGAGCTACCGCCATGGAGCTGAGGGTTGGGAACCGGTACCGGCTGGGCCGGAAGATCGGGAGCGGCTCCTTCGGGGACATCTACCTGGGTAAGGAGGGTGGCTCGCTGGGGACGAGCGTGGCGGCTCTGTGGAGAACGTCGGGGGCCAGGCCGGGGTGGGCGCTGCTCGCTGCCGTGCCCGCTTCCAGCCTCGGCGAGGTTGGGCCGGGGGCAGCACCGGGACCTCGTTTCACCCCAGCTGGAGCTCAGGCTGCGCTGCTGTCCGAGAAATGCCCTTTGATATGAAGTACCTTGCTAGGGGCCCAGCAATAGCGATTTAATATTTCGTTGACATTATGTCCTAATTTGGACAGTTCGGAAATCGGAAATCCTGACTTATTTAGCTGCCTCTTCCCATTGTTGTCTTGTGACCTTGGGCACTGTTAATCTTCCTATCTGTAAAATGGGGATAAAGGTATAAATCCCCTAATTTGAAAAAAAGGAAATTAAAAACCACCAAGTTCAGAAAAATGTTTTGAGAATGAAACGTGCATCGGGGTTAAATATCACTGCAGTGGAGTAGGAAGAATTGCTGTCATAGGGATGTTTGTTTCTCTTGCGAGGCCTAAGAAAAAAATTACACAACTACGGATGACTAGGTTGCAGTTAAAAAAAAATCTCTCAGATCCTTCAAAGAATCATCATAGTTTGGCCATCCTGTTGCTCGAATGTTGCCCTAATCCCTTACTGTGTATATCTTATTCTGGTACCGTTACTTCTGTGCAATTGTAAAGTTTGCAGGATTGCCATTGTCTTTGCCTGTCTGTTTATGTAGTTCTCTGTCATAACGTCTTAGCGCTTATGATTATGACAGGCGGTGGTGGGTACAAGTTTTGAAAGCAAGTATTTTTAAAATACTCAAAACATTCTGCAAACTCTTAAAACATAAGAAATGGGTTAAATCCAGAGAAATACAAATTTTATATCCTGTCACGAAGAAACGAGTACTCTGCATTTGAAAATTCTGGTAACTTAGAAAAGCAAGTCAAAAAGGCAGGGAGGTGGAACTTGCAGGAGCTAAGGTATATTAACTGCATATGTCTGGAGGGTAAAAACAACGTCACCAGCTAATGTATGTGGTATGTTTGGCAGTGTATGCAGTATGAGAGGTGTTTCTTCTTCCCAGACAGCAGTGCTTCGTGTTGCAGTGCACAGCTGGTATTTCAAAATAATTTGTTAGCTTAAGCTGCTTGTTAGCAGATAAAGAAATACTGATTATCTGTAATATAGATCATATACCTGATGAAAAATCGCATGTTTCTGGCTGAAGGCATGTGGTTGTCTAGAGGCAGAGAACATGATTCTTTCCCTCTGCAATGCTTGCATAAAAGATTGAAGGCTGTTGTGAGAAAGATGGTGGTAACGCTTGTGCAAAAATCCTCATTAGCTACCATTGGGATTTTGGGTCGAGATTAAGGTAGCAGTTAGCATCTGAAAAATCTTAGATGATTTGAAGAACTCCTAGTTTAGCATTTGACTACTGCTATGGTAAATCAGTTTATATTATGGTATAAATTTAAAGTGAAAGTAAAATAAACATTTTTTTGTCACTTTTACGTTTATGTGTACGTCCCACACCAGTAAAGTTGCACAGAAAATAGTAGTTCTCTGTATATTAGTACTACTGCCATGCTGCATTTTGCACAAGAATTCCTCATCCTCAGTGTTTGACTTCTTCTTTTTACCTCTTAAGTAGGCAGCATAGATTTGCTTTTAGGGCTTGCTGCGAATGTCACGCGTGAGCCAGGAACTAGCACAGAATGATATGCCTGAAAGATCCAGCTAATGGCATGGGTTTCTTTTTCCAGGGGAAATTACTGTGTCTCAAGAACTGAAGCCTTTTGTAGAGGCCCATTTGGTTTGCCTACCATTGTCGGGTAAAACGGAGGCATTTGAAATCTATGCTTTTTGTGATCATGAAATGTTTTTTTAAAAAAAAAATAACAAGTTTCTCCTTGGTTGTTCAGACTGTACAGTAGGACATAAGTGCCTTAAAATAACTTTTAAAATTCTTTCAGAAGTCAAATTTTTTAAGTGCTCATGCCTTCTGATAGCCCTTAGTAAATTTGTAGATTACCTCAGTGTAGGTTTCCAGCTTGATTTTATGCTTTGAAAAGGAAGATTTTATTATTTTTGCCTGTTTCCAGTCCCCCTGTATCTTTTTTTAATGCAACTATGAGAGTGTTGAAGGCATTGCAGAGTAGAGGGGAGGGACCTTCTTTCTTTTGATCAGTTCTTTGAAATATGGGGCCGATGACTGTGTTGTTGTTATCATAGTTCTTTCATAATCTTTCCTATTCTCCCTCGTACCTCAAAGTATGTCTTCTGCAATTTGGAATGGCCCCAGATTTGCTCGTTTAGAATGGCAGGGTCGGTGGGACAGCATTTTGAAATGTCAGGCACTGTTGTAAATAAAGGAGTGTGGACATCTTAAAGAAAATAAAATTCAGGAATTCAGTGTACCTGCATCTTTTGAAGTTACTGTCCAGAGGAAGATACGAAAGAAATGGATTCGCAGGTATTCTAGATAGTATAAAAGATGGACAGGGGATGAGGGGGAGGGGAGGAATCAGAGTAAGCATTTGTTTTGTTGCTCAGTCCATGAGGTCAGATAGATATGAGTCACGAGGCATTGCAGTTGCTGTGTTTTCATTATTTTTGCATTACTTACATATTTTTCTTAAGAAAGTTTCCAGTTGCTGCTACTGTGCTGTGACCAGGGTAGCAATCGGGGATCCTGCCACCTATTGTGCCAGTTACAAAGGAGTTGTATGAGACAGATATATGTACAGCCTTGTTTTTCTTTGTGTCTTCCAGTTGTTCACCTTGAGTTGCACTTGTACCTAGAGTGAGCTTCAGATGGTTTCTTTTCTTAAGGTGCATTTTGGAATGTCTAATAAATATTGACCCTGGTGTTCACTTGGAACAACTCACCTAACCAGCAACACCACCTTAATATTCACGTGTGTGTGGACACAAAAAGATGTTTTATTAATCTAAAAAAAAAAATGCATAGTCTTGTGTGAACTCATAGACAATTCCATGCACCATGAGTTCCTTACGAAATGATGAGTCGTGCCCATTTTGAGGTGTGGGGTGTTAGCCTGTCTTTGTTAGCCTTGGTTAACCTTACTTTATAGGCAAAAGGCTATAAAGCACTGAAGTAGCTCCTTAATCTCAGTAACAAGATTTTGCAGTTATAATAGTTAGGTGAATATGTTAGCTCAGTACTCTGTAATGATCAAAGAAAGGCATATGGAAAAGAAATAGGTAAGCAGAAAAAAATTATAATTGTGCATCTCTGTCTTAATTGCTTTGTGTGACTCTCAAAAAGGGCATTATGGAACCAGAAAAGGTACAGATAAGTGAAATGGGGAATAACTAGGCGTAAATAAAAGTGACTTCTATACAAAGAATGACAAGAGGTTTTGAACTCTGACAAGAGGTTTTGAACTCTGAAAAGAGTTAAGGGAAAGTGAGGTAGGGTAGACGTCTATGAAATCCTGATCACTATGGAGGAAATGAGTAGAAAATGGTTGTTTACTGTTTCTTTCCAAATGAAAACTAGCAGACCTCAAGTTAAGCTTTTAAGAGTGTGGATCAGAACAAACAGCAGGTGATATACTTCATGTGATCCTAAACCATGAGGTAATGCAGAAAAGATAAAGCCAAATTCTGAAAATAGAGAGACTCGGTGATATGTCTAAAAAGTGTCGCGCATCTCCTTTTGCCATTTCCTGTTTCCCTGTCATTCCTAAGTTGCTTGCCTGTGACAGTACGTATGTTTTTGACTCAGTGTTTCTTTTTAAGAATGTCAGTTTTTCCTTACGTACATTTGAACTTTGAAAGTGAACAGGTAAGCCAGTTTTTGAGTCACTTAATTCCCGAAACAAGAATTTAATGAGGTTTAAACAGAGTCTGCCTCCCAATCGGATAAAATCATAACGTGTTGGAATACATATGGAGTATGTTGAGATTTAGGGAAGTTGTAGTTTCTGTTTCCAAGGCATAACAGGAGGTGATCTGAATCCCTAGCATTTCTTAGCTGGCAGGGATACATGCCGCACCTGTAAACACTCGTTCTGAACACTTCCACCACAAACTGGAAGTGAAAAGATACCCCTCAGAAGGTGCACTGGTATTTGTTTTTTTTTAATGGAATAGCAGCAGTTTTGGCTTCCTGTGCTACAGTGTGTAATAGTTGTCTCTTAAACTGCTACTCTGTTGGAGAGAATCTGTAAGACTTCAGAAGAATTTTTAGATAATCATGGTTGAAAGAACTTAATAATCTCTGGACGTTTGTCATTGAGAAGTAGTTTGTCAATATTTGCTTTGTTTCAGTCTTGACAAAGGAAATGCATCTTAAAAAAAATACTTTGACCAATGTTTTAAATTCTTCTGTTTTTAGGAACTGATATTGCTGCTGGAGAGGAGGTTGCAATTAAGTTGGAATGTGTGAAAACCAAACATCCTCAGCTCCACATTGAGAGTAAAATCTACAAAATGATGCAGGGTGGAGGCAAGCAAATTATCTTTCTTCTTCAGAGGCTTAATTGTTTGTATGTCTGATTTATCTGCCACCTGGAAGTATTTAATGGTTAAGATCTCTTTTGACATAGAAGGAAAAGGTGGGAAAGGTGGCTGCAAGCAGTGTAGAGTAGCAATTCCAAATCCATGGCTACCAAACTTCATGATAACCACTAAGATCCTACAATGCTGCACATGATCCCAGAATATTAAAATGTGAAAACCTTGAGCAGTGTGGAACAAAGTTTGGTCCCGTCTGGCAGTACACTGATTGATTTTTGTTTCTCATGGGTCAGTGAAAAATGGTAACCACTGTTCTGGAGCGTTTAACCTGACTTGCTTATTATAGTAGCACAATTCTAAAATTAGTAAATTGAGGTTAATTTTTGTTATATATGTTAGCATTCTTTCTTCTGAATTAAAAATACTTCCTTGCTATGGGAATTCTAAGACAAAATGGCATTAGTGGTAGAGAACAGGACTGAAGCAACTTCGTAGCTACTGCGTGGTACTCTGCTAGAATAACTCACTCATATGTCTTGGAATTCTGCAAATATAAGATTCCCACGCAGTTCTGGGACATAAACTTGGCGTAGTTAAGTTTTGCTTTTGTTTCGTAGTCCCTTGAATTCTTCCTAGATGAGGCTATAGTTCACATAAAGAGTACATTCCACACCGTGTCTCAAACGCAAAATGCAGTAATCATACATCTAGGAATGGATGATAATGTGTATTTGTATTTAGTTGCTTTTTAATTCCTGCTTCACTCACTTGCCACCTGTGTGTAACCTGAATACCCTTCATAGAGTAAAATGCTTCCTTTACGGTCCTACTCAGGCCGTGATGGTGGGTTCCTTCTGAGGATGGATGCTGCGGAGGCAGGTGGCAGAAGGTTAAGTTTCCATCTGAATAAGGGTTTCTCTGTGAAGGGAATTCAGGAAAAAAATAATGCATATCAATTAAAGTTAAGAGTTTAAAATGGGTGAATTCTACCATTTCACTTTCAAAATGCATACAATTAACTCAAAGTAAAGGTATTTGAAATTCTGAATAAGGCTACCTACGTACAGGTTTAATTGAAAAATTTTGAGCAATTCTGTAGTTCTGTGTGAAATAACTTTCCTGAGTTTCTCTCTAAGGCAGGGCTAATTTCAGCTCGCTCAAGCGTCTCGTAAACAATGCTACTTTGGTAGAGATTCACCAAACAGCAAATACAATGGAACTAGAGGAAAGACAAGTGTATGAAGCAAGGGTGAAAATTCATTGCAAATTGAAATAGAAGAGGGAGGTATTTTACAGTGATCTTGTAGGCTTTGAAACTAAGAATTTTATTTCTAAGACCTTCAGTAGTAATATTTAGTGGTTTGTCACTGTCTTTATTTTCAGACTTTCAATTGCTCCTTATTGCCATCTGGGAGACTACATGAGTATTAATACTTGTAAAATGCTTAAGGTTCAAATCCAGCAAAACCAGTAAATATGTTCAAGTTAAAAGCTAAGCACAAAGACTGGGAGTTTTCTGGGGAAGAGGAAGAAGGCTATTTTTAGACCTCTGTTGCTGTAATTTTATACTGGTTCTGCTCTGAAATTATCAAACTTTTCATTTCAGAATGGCTGAAAGCATAAAATATTAAGCTTCACTGTAAATACAAACATTAATAGTAATGACCATCTTAGAGAGCCTTGAAGATTTGTGTGTATGAACTGTATAAATCAAATTGTTATACTATTGCCTTTTTTTCTAGTGGGTATTCCCACAATTAAGTGGTGTGGAGCTGAAGGGGACTACAATGTAATGGTGATGGAACTGTTGGGACCGAGTCTTGAAGATCTCTTCAATTTTTGTTCAAGGAAATTTAGTCTCAAGACAGTCCTATTACTCGCTGACCAAATGGTAGGAAACTGCTTTTTTGATCTTGATAGTGCAGTATGTTGAGATATTAAAATTCCTTGAGAGATCGTAACTAACTACGTGTTTTTTCTGTAATTCAGAGGTGAATAGGCTGTATCATTAGAGAAAAGGCTCAAAAATAGTTTTGTTTCTGTAAATATAAAGTGTCCCAACAAAAGTTACTACAAAGTCTTAATTTGATTTTTAAAAACTGGGCCTGTGCTGTTTGCAAACCAGGTGTTACACTGCTCAAAGACAAATAAATTCCCCCAAGAAAGTTTTTGGAAACAAATGTAAAATAGACACAGGGGAAGAGCTGGAGAGAAGGCTTATCAATCTTGTCTTCTAAATTATGTTCTCTTTCATGCCCTTATATTTTACAATAAAAAGATTCTTTACCTCTTTTATCATTATGACAGTTTTGCTGGTGTTTTTATAAGAAAAAAGGTGTATGCCCAGTCTCTTGATGATGATTTTTTTTTTCTCTGCATTTAGATTAGTCGGATTGAGTATATTCACTCTAAGAACTTCATCCACCGAGATGTGAAGCCAGATAACTTCTTGATGGGCCTGGGGAAGAAAGGCAATCTGGTCTACATAATAGACTTTGGATTAGCAAAGAAGTATCGAGATGCTCGAACTCACCAACATATTCCATATCGTGAAAATAAAAACTTAACAGGAACTGCCCGTTATGCATCCATCAACACTCATCTTGGAATTGGTGAGCTGGGGAAAGCAATAAATAGAAAAAGCATTGAGGCACATAATTTTAGTGCGAGTAGATGTAGCTTTATGGAGGCACAGAAGACAGTCTCCTTAGTTTTGGCACTAGCAGTGCAGCATGCTTGGCTTTGTGTCTCTTGATTGGGTGGGTTTTGGTCACTTTGTAATTCTCAGGAATTAGAACATTTTTTTAATAACTGAAAGGGTGATAGGCCTTTTCTTGTACTGGATGAGTTTATTATGGGTATAGTAACTCTCAGCTATCTCATGTTTTTCTGAGGGTTTTTATGGCAGTCTTGTTGCATGGTCTTTTGTTTTTCCAGTAGAAGATGAAACCTAATGAGTCCACTTTTTTATGCTGTTGTAGAGCAATCTCGCAGAGATGACTTGGAGTCCTTGGGCTATGTACTGATGTATTTTAACCTGGGCTCCCTCCCCTGGCAGGGACTGAAAGCAGCAACAAAGAGGCAGAAATACGAACGTATCAGTGAAAAGAAAATGTCTACACCCATTGAGGTTTTGTGTAAAGGATATCCTTGTAAGTTACTCTTACGTGGCATTAGGCCTACGTGTTCACTTTATAGTGGTATTTCTTTTTTCTTTATGTTGAATTATACCAGTCGTCTTTATTTCTCTCTCTCTCTTCCCCCATACCCGCCACGATTGGACACATACTGTGCTTTCAAGACCGGGGTCTTTATGATCATAGACCATTTCTACTTATCCCATGTCTTAACTATTAATAAACAATCATTGCGGTGCCCTCGAGTTGAAGGGTAGCTTGGTACATCTGATTTGCACTATATTGTGTGTGCTTGCGTCTATACTGGCTGGATAACTCTTAACAGACAAATAGCTTTTTGAGAAACTACCTGTTTCTTCATATGTGTGGGTACTGTTTCTTGTATGAATTGGATTGTGTAGTCAGATGCACCTCTTACTGCAGTTGTTTCACTTGGGAGTTGTCATTCCAGGTTCATCTAGTTTGGCCGGTTGATGGTCAGCATCCATGACAGGCATAAGAAACCCACCAGTATCCTAGCATCATGCCTCAAAGCTGTTCTGTTTCTCAATTTGATATTTGCACCACAATAATAACTATGCATTTTTGAGCCCTGCAAAATGATACTTAAATCTGTTTTAAAACTTGCTAAAATTAGCTGCCATCAGATAATATTGTCGATCTTCGTTAATAGATCTGTCTCTGTACTTTCCACGCTCTTGGCTTCAGCAGCTAGGTACAATAATGAGAACTATAGTTTTTGTTAGGGTTGTATGAAAACTCACTGTCTTCGATTTGTTTCAAATGTCGCTTCATATGTGTTCCTTTAGATTCATTAACTATGTTTTTTCCCTGGGGTTAACAGGCAGGCAAGATTAAACAAGTTTTCTTGTGCTGTTTGTTAGGATTTCTTTCTTAATGTAGATTATTAATATATTATTTCAGCCAAAAAGACCTCAACTCAAAAGCTGGTGTTTTGATACTGCTGTTATCTCTGGCACATTGAATTCACAATGATATTCATTTTTTTTGCTGTGTAACTAATATTCTGTGTGCTGTATAAAACAGGTGGTCAGATTATTGCAAATTTAAAATTGTAGTGTGATTTACATTGGGAAATTTATATGGGTCTCCTAGTTTTTGTATGTTTTGTGAGGTAGCAGACATAAAGCTTTATGTGACCTAACAACAAAGAGATGCTATTCCATGTTCTGCAATAAATTGCATTTAAATATATTCAACACAAAGAAAGGCAAAAAAATCTATTGTCTTTGCTCAACTGTAGTATTAAACTTCTCCTCCTCCTTCCCCCCCAAAACTGTTGGTTAAAGAACTCTAATATTGGGCCCTCTCTGCAGTTGAAAAATGAGATCTTTGCCTAGTCTGTGACAGACAAATGATTTCCTTTTCAGGGTTGACTTGATAGATGGGCCATAGTGTTGCCTGCAGTAGATTTCTCGTATTAGGTCATTATTCTTATGTTTAGGAGATTCTGTATTTGTTGGGTTTGGGGTGGTTGGTTTTTTTTTTTTTTGTGTTATTCAGAATTATAAAAAGCAAATGTGAAAGGAAAAAAACAGGCTTTCTTTTATTGCAGCTGAATTTGCCACATACTTGAATTTCTGCCGTTCTTTGCGTTTTGATGACAAACCGGACTATTCCTATCTAAGGCAATTATTCAGAAACCTCTTCCACCGACAAGGGTTCTCATATGACTATGTGTTTGACTGGAACATGCTGAAATTTGTGAGTAGCTGACATAGCTTTCTAAAACTTTTTTTTTTTTTGATAATGGTATTTTTTTACTACATTGTTAGTTTTGAGCATCTTAACTGATACTGTAAGATTGTCTTGCCTTTTTCCTCCTGAAAGCTCTATTGTCTAGAAAAAAAGATCAGGAAATGAAGAAAGGCAGGAGATACAGGAGCCATGAGATGGCTGTTGAATGAGTTGAATGACAACTAAGCTGAAGTTACAGGGTTTTAAATCTGTAAGGGTTTTGAGACACTTCCGTCAGGGCGGTCACCATGCTAGGTTGCGGAATTACTATTTTCTCCCACTTGATCTTCAGCACCAGTCATTTGCAGCTGTTGAGGAGGTGTCTAATGCCCTAGCAAACTTCAATTCACGGGTTGTCTGGTTCTTTATTGTCAGTATTTTTATCTGAATATATGTTTGTAAACTCAATAATCCCCCAAGTTGTTCACTAGTCTTGACCCGTAGGGTGCAAGCAGAGCGGCTGAAGATGCTGAACGTGAAAGGCGAGAACGAGAGGAAAGATTGAGACATACACGAAATCCAGCTGTGCGTGGATTACCCTCCACTGCTTCGGGCAGGCTGAGAGGAACGCAAGATGTAGCTCCTCCTACTCCTCTTACCCCAACTTCACATGCTGGTAAGTAAGGAAATACCTGGACAGACACACCTTGTAGACTACTCTAATTTGTAGTTTATTCCTGGTCATTGGAAATTTGAAATTAGAATTAGGATACCTGAATGGTATTTGTCTGTGATCGGGGTTTGGGTTTTTTGTTTGTTTTTTTTCTCCCCCTTGCTTTTCAGTGCATTTGAAGGTAATTGTAAACACTCATTACCTGCCAATTGCTACTTAGATTTCTGTAAATATAAAACAAAGGCCTTGATTTCTGTTGTTTGACTCTGTGGAATTTTTATATGCAAGTGAGAGTGTAATTTTTCCAGTGACCGTTTCCAATCCCATCTCTTGTTATGAGAATCTAATGCAGTTTTTCTCACAGCCAACACCTCTCCTCGGCCAGTATCTGGTATGGAACGAGAAAGGAAAGTGAGTATGAGATTGCATCGTGGTGCCCCAGTCAATATCTCGTCGTCTGACTTAACAGGCCGACAAGATACTTCTCGCATGTCAACTTCGCAGGTAAAAAAAGTTTCTGTGTAATGGCAAAATGAGGGTGATTTGATAAAGTTAATTTGCCAAAAGAACATACCAACTAATTGATGTGATTTCGTACTGATTTTGCAGATGATGTTGCCTCGTATAAATACTTGACATTTTAACTGAGTGTTTGTGATGTGGCTGTAGACTCCTGTAAAGAAAAATATTTTTTTTACCTTGGCAGCAATAAGTATAAAATACTCAAAGTAATACAAAGCCATTGGTGTGCGAGATGATGCTAAGTACTAGATACAGCATTTTTATGTACAATTACGGTGTTTAGCTCCTTTGCTTATTGAATTTCTGTTATCATCTGTTATCAATGAGGAAGCAGAGTAAGTTAGAGGCAGTTGGGCGTCATGTTTCCAGATCAACAGAGAAGAGAATACTGGTGCGGAATAGACAAGAAATAGTGAAGAACAGAAAAGTGCAAAAGTGAAGAAATGTTGTAATGCAGTACCGTAATTCAGAGCAGATAAGAAGTCATGTACATGCTTGATGGATAGGTCACAGAAGGCTCATTTGAAGAGGATGGCAGGAGCATGAATGATACAGCGATTAATAGCCATAGTCAGCACTGAAACCAGCTCATTGGTCACAGTGACTTAGCAAAGAGATTTTAGGAATGCTTCTTTTTAAGACTCACAATGTTTAAATGTATTTTTAACTCTTTATGCTATAGCTGACACATTCCTTTGCAGGGGTATTCATACAGCCTTGTCCTAAGTAGTGTGTGGCCGGGCTCTGTACAGCTTGCCTTCAGTCTTACCTACAGAATGGGCCTACTGTAGGCATACTGCAATGTTACTGAGAGAGCAGTATGTTATGAGGACTGGTGCAGTCGCCTAGCAGTTTTTCCATCATGCCTCACTGCTGTGCTGGAGTTCTAACTACGTAATTTTTGCCGTAGACTCATTTTATTCCTCATTGCCAGAGCATGTTGATAAAAGTTAACTCAGTTCCTTTCAGCTTCATCACTTAATTGACAGAATTAATTATTTTGGATAGTATGTGTTCTTATACATAAAATCATACTGCTAGAGGGAGCGGTCTTTTAGATGGAGGCCAGGTGGGTATCTCTAATGAAGACAGGGTGAACTGCACTGGAGGAACAATTCTGCTGTAGCAAAAGTGAAGTGGGGTTTTTTTGGGGTTGGTTTTCAGCTGAACGAATTGTTTCACCCCATAGTTGCACAAATGTTTGTGCTTGCACATGAACGGTTCAGAAGCAGAAATGACTGGACGAGAATAGGAGACAGGTGAGGTTTTCTGTGTTGGCTTTGGTGGCGATTTTTGCCAGCTTAAACTGTTCATTGAACTACAACTCTTGCCACCAGGAATTCTCATGTTGAAGTATTTTATGGCTGAAATTTGTAAGCAGTGTGTAAACAAAGAAGGTAGAACTGCACATAGTTATGGATCTTGTAAATATGCATAAATACCTGATAGAAGACTGTAAAGAAGGTGCAGCCAGACTCTTCTCAGTGATATCCAGTGAGTGGACATCGACAGTGGGCGCAAATTAAAATATAAGAAATTCCATTTAGACATAAGAAAAAACTTTTTTACTATGAGGGTGGGCAATGACTGGAACAGGTTGTCTTAAGAAGTTGTCGAGTCTCCCTCTTCTGAATTGTCGGAACCCAGTTGGACATGGTCCTGAGCGGCCTGCTGTAGGTGACTGTGCTTTGGGTAATGGGATTGGACTAGATGATCTCCAAGGGTTGCTTCTGACCTCAGCTGTGGTGCTGAGCTCCCCCTGCACATTTACTGAAATGTAAAGATGGATTCCCAGTAAAGTGTATATGCCCAGGGTTTGTCTCTGGTATTCTGAGCAAATCTCAGATGCTTTTGTCTCTGTTACCATTCTGATGAATAATTAATGGGAGTAACAAAAATAAGTGCAGTGGTGTTACTTGCCTGTGTTAGAAGGGAGTATATCTTTTATGTTTTTTTGCTGTATTGCTGACATGTAGCTCAGCGTGCATGTGACACTTTTCTAAACATTGTAGGTTACACATAATCCAGGTGGGTTTGCAGATACATTTTGGTTTTGCCTGACTTGTAAAATGGGAGTACTCTGAGATTGTGTTGGACTGTGAGTTCTTTTGAGTAATATTGGAATATCCAGGTGTATAATTTGTGGTGTGGGCCAACAGTACAGTCTGGCTTAATAGCACATTTCTATACCTGGCCTTTTTAACACTCTGCTCCAAGCATGGGATCACTCAGTTGACATCTTTACAATCCCAGTAGCGGCCTAGTCGTGATCTTCTCTGAGTTTGTTAGAATTAATCATTCATCATCTGTTGTCTTCATTTAGTTCTTATCAAGTCAGTGAACCACTGCTGGTCTCCACTTATGGTGACTGAATAACAGTGTGCAACCGTAGTGTAATTTAAACAGCTTCCCATGGGCCTCTTGGATTTGAAAGACAGGAGAGATTTACTTAGACTACACCTTATAAGACCTCCCCTTGAGGTCATTAGAGAAAATTTGCTTTTTCATTTTCCCAGTTTTCGCTTACTCCGTAGCAGGCAAGATGGCTTAAGTTGCAAGTTTTTATAGTTTACACTCTTACTGTCTTGATAACATTAAAGTAGTTCTTCCATAATCAAAATTTATCCTTAGATGTTAACCAGGTTACCAATTAAAGCTATGGGTTTCCTATTGTCTTTATAACTTGTTCGTAGTCAGGAAAAGCCAAAGTATTGAACTCGCACGGCAAGGTTATTAAGGAGAATTTTGATTGGATAGGTGTAGGAATATAGAAAATCATCCATACTGCTTCTTATCAAGGGAACAATAAAGAACAGCAACTGTTTGTCCGTGCCGGTTCCAAATGTGTTAGTTTTCTTTGTAAGTCTTAAGTAAATATGCTACCGCTGTTCCTTTTACAGGAAGTGCTTAGACCATATTCCTAGTAGAAAACAGCTTTTAAAGTTTGCTATGCAGATCTACAGATGTCTTAAGAACTACATTTGTAAGAGTTGTTATTTATAAGTTGATAAATTAGTTTTGTTACTTTATTTTATTTGAATGCCTTGGTTTGCGGCATCTGTAATTTCCACCTCATCATCTAGAGGAAGGGCTACTGCTTGTTAAACTCTGGGCAGTGGAAATGTGCAGAGATTACTCAAAGAAATAATGAAGCTACTTAGCTCTACGTGGATTTCTTAAAGATGACTCCACATTTTTGTCTTTCTTTTTTTCCAAAACGAGTTCCAATTAGTTCAGTGTGAAACTGAAAAGTAAGGCTGGGAATGTAGATAATACAAACCAAAATTCTCTTATATGAAATAGGTCTTCTCAGAGAAATTTAAGTCATGGAAAAATGGTAATTGGTAAGGATAGCAAAATAGGTGTTGTGTATATTCCCCACCTCCAAAGTATGGTCCACATAGTACCTAAATCATTCTCATTAGAAATACTAGCACATTGTAACACTAAGTAACAAGTGTTTACTGGAGTAACTAGCATGCCTACCAAACCGTTCCTGAAAACTTAAGTGTTTCTAATTAAATTACATAAATTCTACGGCACACATTACTCAGTACATTTCTCAATTACATGGAAGTGAATGCAACAGCTAAAAACCTGCAAGTTTGTCAGATATTTGACTGCAGTAAACGTCGATGAGAGCTGAGCAGTCAGGTAAAGCCTATTCAAATAAAATGTATTACTGCAGTACTCCAAAACCTGATTAGGATGGAGTGGAGCCCATTGTCTTATATGTGGGAACTTTCTCTGTGGTAACCAATGACTGAGGAAGCTTTAGGTGTAATGCAGGAGGGGTTAGTGTGATGTCATAATGAAAAGGTGTAATAGATTCTTGAATCTATGTATGATACAGTAATGAACAGAAATGGAGAGGTTATTACATGCCATTAGTGAGACGGATGCTGGATTATTATGCTCACTTCAGTTCTCAGTATCTTAAATTGTTGGAAAACTGTAGCACTAAGAGCCATAAAAATTTACTTTGGGGAAACAGACTGTACAATGCAAGAATTTCAAATCGGCATCTTTCCATTTGTCTGAAAGGTAAGAGGTCATCTTGAGTTAGTTGGTGTAGTATTTTAGAGACAATGATTTTAATAGGAACTGACATTTATGGAGAAGACATGAAGAACCTATTGCTTAGAATTAAAACCACTTGCATTTAAAGAGCGAAACAGAAGTCTACGTGAAGGCAGTTAGCCACTGAATGAAAAGAAGTAGATCATCTGTCCCCTTTGCCTTTGCATCAAAACTGGATTCATTTCTAGGTGGTGTATTCAGGTCTAAAGCAAGTCTAAACTACAAGTCTCTGTGCAATGAAGAGCTGTGATCTGTGCTGGACAGAAGATCATACCAGCTGTTAAGAGATCGTTCTGCTTTTGAGCTCTCTGAGTGAACTGTTCACTAAGTCTCCTTTACATAGTCAGTCTTTGAGAAACATAGTAAAGGAGGTCATGAGTATTCCAGTAAACACTACTTTGAATCGGTTCTGTCTGTCCACATTGCACAGACTGCATCCCGAAAGCAGTGATCATCTCAAGAGTCTAGTTGTGGGTGAGTAGCCTTCATTTCCTTTCACAGGCGGTTCAGTCTGACTGCTCATGGTATACAGTAAGTTGTTTAATTTTTTTCTCCTGAATGTAGCATGTTCAGCACCCAACAGTCAAAGCTGTGCATAATTCCTACTGGTGATAGAGGTATTCTCTCCATAGTTGGAAGAAGAGATTGAAATGCTGCACAAAGAAATACTTGATTAAGTCTCTTTGACAGGAGGCATTTTTAGGAGACTGTAGCCAACGTTGGCAGTGAACAACTTAAGTGTTGTGCCGCTTCCCTAGGGAAAAAGCAACATACTTCCAGTGCCTCTGCATTTTCCATCTCCTCATGAGCAAATCTTTCTCCATATATCCATCTTAATAGGCATCGTCCTCTGCGTTGTTCTTCTGACCCTGTCAGCTTTCTTTGAGGAATATGATTTGTTCCTTTTACGTGTCTCTTAATATGATAGAAATGTCTTACAGAAGTCTGAAATCAGAGTTCCTCAAGAGATACATTTGCTACTGCAAGTTCAGGTTGGATATTTGTTAGACATCTTTATATATTGGGGCAGTGGAACTGTTACAAATTGCTGTCTTTTCCCCTACCTCAGAATAGCATTCCTTTCGAACACCATGGCAAGTAGCTGCTCGTCTACTTTCGTTGGAAGGCAGCACTGGGTGAGTGCTTCTCATTAGACACCAAAACTTTGGATGGGGTGGGGAAAAAAGTCCTTGGAAACATCTGACTGCTTCTTCTCCTCACATTATCTCATAGTTGTACCTGTGCCTTCCGGTTAGATGCTTGATGGAGCATTGTTTTTTCTCTAACTGAAAAGTAAATGTCCTTCCAAAAGTTTAATTATTGCTGCTGTTCCTCTTGGACTCTTAAGCAGAATTGACAAAAATAGTGACTTTAAAAGTCCCTAAAATAGTTCAAGCATCAACAATAAAATAAAATAACCAAGTCTAAATTTTAGCTGTTTGAGAATTGCATGTCTTTCCAGGGATGTTCATGCTGCAGTGTGTCATTCTTTCAGAAACAGATCTGCTTCAGAATCGTAAAATCAAAATATTGTATGAAGACTCAATTGACTATATTACTCAAATGAGGCTCTGTCTTGTCGTGAATGGAATGTTCTACTACAGCCGTATCCATTTTTCACTGTTTTATATTCTTCTCCATTCCTTATGAGCTGTTATTTTAAAAATAGTCAGATCTGTTCAGATCTGTATTTCAAAAATGTTCACATACTAGTGAGAATAGTTTGAACATGAGCATCTCGGGGGTAGGCAGACTTGGATTTGGGTAATTAGGACTCCTTTCCACTTTTCAGTGCAGTAGTAGTTTCTGCCTTTCTGTGTGCAGCTTTTGGCTTTTTAGTCTGTTCTGCTTTTGGCAATAACAGGTTTCATTAGGGAAGTAACAAGTTTCAGTTGGAATCTGAACCTTGATGGCTGAAGGATGCTTTCTTACATATTTCAGGAGCTTCTTTGCTTTGCTTCTTATTAAAAAAAGGCTGTGAAATTTTTCTGTTCCTTAAGAAATTCTGTTGTATAACTCTGTCTGCTGCCTCACTTTCTTTATAAAGCCTAAGCTTGCACTAATCCTGTATCTCTAGTTGGTGAAGAATCCTGCTATTCCTCTTCCGTTTTCTCCTCCTGCTTTGTGTGCTTGGCTGACTGTGCACAAGCTGCTTCGTGAAGAGTTTGTAACATTAAAAAGATCCAACTGTAAATGGCAGCTTAGTATTTTTAAATCCAATTGTCAGACCTTGGTCAAAAATAATAATAATAAAAAAAATAAAAATAAGGCAAACCTGAAGCTTTACATTGGAAAGCTTGTGTGCGGGAGACGTGCAGATTCTGGTCTGCTCTAGGGTTGTGTCTGCATTGGTTGGCCTTTACTGTTATGGCTTGCTATTTGTAGCTGTTTACAACTGAAATTAATACTGAGTACTGATTCAGCTACTTAGACATGTATCGCTTTTTAAATTGTGGTGATGTGTGGTTGTTTTTCACTTTCACAGTGAAAGTGTTACTGAAGTAATGTTACACTGTTACTGAAATAGGTCCAGCTATGGAAATTAATGAAGTGTCTTTTAACACGATGTCCCATGAAAAATGAAAAGCCATTGAAAATAATTAAATTTTTTTTACCCTCTTATTGGGATTTTTTTTTCCAAACTTAATTATTCATTGACTCTATTTCTACACATTGGTAGTGTTTTCATCTTTGGTTTGTTCTTTCTTCTGTGCATGTTTATGCTCTGTTTACTTTTCTTCAAAACATCCCCTCTGGCTGGAAAGGTGAATTTTCCATGTTAACTTCTAATAAAGGAGGAAAATACAGGGAACTTCGTGTAGCTACAGGTGGGTGCGAAACATTGTATATAGCTCATTGGATTTTAAATTCACGCGCTTAGTTTTGGCAATGAATTATTTAAAAGTACATTGAGAGCCACTTGTATGTTAACTGGAAGGATATGTGCTGATCATGTCTTGTTTTTTGGCTTTGGTAGATTCCTGCTCGGGTAACTACCAGTGTTCTCCAGTCTGCTGTGCACCGATGAAAATTATTTTGCCATGGAGGGCAGATAATGCATGGCTGATCTCCTATGTTACCAATGGCTTTACTAGCAAAAATACACTGAACTAGAGCGGAAACATTACAATTGGAGTTCTCCATGTGGCTCAAAAGGCACTTGGAGGAACATGGACAGACTCCAGCAGCTGCCATGGATGCTTTTGCCAGAAACCCAATGACCTTAAGAGAACCCTGTGGTAACAGGGCTGGAAAAGAAAGATGGTTTACAGAGTTGACCGCCTGTTATCGGATGGCCATTTCAGTTTTCCCTCCACAGGCGGCAGACTTTATCCCCTTTTTATTATTCTACTGTAACTGTAAATCTTTTACTTGGTTTAAGAAAGTTTTTGTATCATTTTGCTAAAATTATTGGCTTAATTCTCTGTAAAGAACTCTTGCTTTTGTCTGATTTAAAAATGTAGAATATAAACAAACCTAAACTAAAGACAATGACTTGAAATTTCTTGTTTAAAAAATTTAGTCTGGCAGGGAACATGTAAATGAATCAAAACCATCTGACTTTATTTAAAGTGTTTACTTATTTGTATGGTCCCATTCTGACCGAGACGGCTTTCTCATGAAATTTTAAAAACTGTTAGAATTTTACTTTGCTGTTTGCTGTCTTCATTCACACTTAACATTTAACTTTCCGTGTAACACAAAGGAATTTTTAATACTTGTTCTTTTTCATAAAAGAGAAAAACTATATACCCTGCTGGAGAGTCTCAGTATGGTAGAGATGGTGATACTGGATTTCTTTCTTTGTAAAGAAAATTAAGGACAAAGTGAGAGACTCTGGCATTTGAGGGATTTAGAATTTGAAAGCTTGTCCTATCTCTGCTTAGTTTGAGTAAATGGATAGTTTCAAACATTGTTTTTATTGGTAAAATTTTATTTCCTGCACTCTGAGGCTGGTTAGCTTGGAGGGTATTGCAAGTGGAAAATAGATGATGCTACTGAGTCTTCAGTGAATTTGCACGTTTCATTCAGCATCTACATGTTTAAAAATGAATAAATAAATTGATTCAGGCCTTCTGTTTCATGCCAAGACTCAAAAAAGGAATTCTTAAAAAAAAAAAAAAAAAAAAAAAAAAAAAAAAAAAAACAAACCAACAAAACCCCCCCAAACCCCAACAACCCTGCTGTGAAATCCTGAGAATTTTTACAGTTCAGGTGCATACCATATTTAATTCTTAACTGTATTCAACCTGAGTATGCCCAGAATCATTAGCTAGGAACAAGTGACTCAACATGCTTAGGCTGTCCAAAAGACTGTTGCAGGTGGTGGTAGCACCTGTTGGTTATGGAATATGGGAGATTCTTCATATGGTTTGTTACTGTAAACTGTCTCATAAAATAAAAGTAAGTATTCTGTCCTTACAGTACTTGGAACAGTATCAGAAGTACTGTTTATACTAATATGACTGAGGTAATGGGAAATTCCACGTTAGAAATGATAGTATATACAGAGATTTTGTTTGAACAGTTAGGTATTTTGAGAAATTCTTCCCTGCTTTAAAACAATTTTTTTTTAAAGCCATATTGGTCTTCAAAGTTTTATGAAGAGTAATTTTTATTGTTTTGGTGTTTACAAATTCTTTTTTTCCCCTCTCAAAGGTCCATGTTTTAAGTATTATTCACTCTTCTTTGGATGTTTTTAGAACATTAACGACTTGCCTGTATGTACTCTGGGTCTGACTCAGACAGTGTTTGGGGAGAGTATAGTGGAAAACCTTAGGAGTTTGATCCATGGATAAGTTTGCATAAGAGAATTATTTCCTCACTTACTATAAACTTCAGTATTTTAGGCATGTGCACTACCATTTGAACAGTTTTACACTTCACTGTGCTTTCCTTGTAAATATCTGTGGTTAATAATGTGCTGTTAGAGGGACTTACAAAGGCAGCCTCTTTATTCTCTCTGTATCTGGAATATTAGATTGCTGTACTCTACTTAAAAGTTGACTGCAGACTTCTAGAATTGTACTCGTGTGGGCAGTTTTTGTCCTTCATAATAGTTAAATTCCATCATGCAGAAAATAGTTAGACTGTCGATATAAACCTGTGTATTGGAAACCAGTATCTCGGAGCACTTCATTTGTACTACCACTGTATTTGTGTACTTTGACAATTGTGTAAATACATTCATAATAACTTCTTTTGTGTAACTTACTTACTTACAATGAATCCTTACTCTTTACTTGGTGCAACTATTTTTTTTTTTTAAGGGTTTTCTGTACCTACAAAGAGCTTTGTCAGTTGCAAAAGTTTGAAGACATTGTCCTGGTACTAGAACTTTCACTGAAGGATTTTGGTAGCCACGGTCAGAATGCAGCAGTTAGGTTATACAGGAAGAAAGAGAAGGCATTCATTGCTTTGCTTCCAGAAAGCATGTCTCTTTAAAGGTAAATGTTTTTTTGTTTGGATATTGCTTCTTTTCCAGAAGTCTTTTTTTACGAACGCTTTCTCTTATCAAGTAATACATTGTATCGTTAGGAAGTATGGGAAGAGAATTGCTATTGAGACTTGATCAGCTATGGGAGCTAGGATAAAAGCAAGAAAAATACTGAGCTCTGCCCACAATGCCCTGTATAATAAAAGTCCTGGCTTTTGCTATGTAATTCTCAAAAGTCTATTCATAATCTGCGGGCAAATGCACCTTCAGGAATCCTCTGTGTTTCTGATTAGCAGGCCTTTAAAAGTTAAAGGATATTTAATTTCTCCGCACAGTTTTTATTTAGAACTGGCTATGTGCTTTTATGTGGAAAATACCTGTGCTACTGTTTTACATAATCTTGATGGTTACAGAGTCCCTGAATTCTTTGTGGTGTAAGTACCATGAAAACAGTTGAAAATTAAATCCTACGTTTTAAGAAAGCTATTAAGTAAAAGCATTTAAGGAGTCCATATAAAAGTACTCAAAAGCTCCCTTGGAGGAAGGCGTGTAGAACTCGGAGGCATCTGATCCTTCATTTTCCATATCATAAATATCATAAGCACAACTATTTGTTGTCTTTATTTCCCCACA
Organism: Ibidorhyncha struthersii; assembly: GCA_013398815.1. Classification (NCBI taxonomy): domain Eukaryota; kingdom Metazoa; phylum Chordata; class Aves; order Charadriiformes; family Charadriidae; genus Ibidorhyncha; species Ibidorhyncha struthersii. The sequence continues at coordinate 147,918 of VZSZ01007399.1, read as the reverse complement.
TTACAGACCTCTGAGTAGCAGCTCCTCCATAAAGTCTGTCAAAGGCAGCACTTTCAGAAATTTAATTTCCTAACAAGAACCTTTACACTGAGTTTACAGATTTGTAAGTAGATCGTTGGCTAGAGCGTACATGTTCATTTCAAGGATATTTATTTTCTCTTTGTAAAATAATGAAATAAAAAGGTATTTCTTTTATTCTTTAACTTTTGCTTTACAAAAGCAGGACTTCATGTGTACAAAATACTAAGTGAAAAGAAACAATGCTGATGGTTTTTTAATAGTGCTGAGCCATGTGGTCCAAAATCTAGATTTAATCCAGTTGTGAGGAAGTGTAATCCACCATTAACTTAATCCTACAGCAGAGTAGCTTCTAAAACTCACTGGATGAGACAGGTTAATAATAAAAAGGTTTTGCTGTTAAAGGATGCAGTACTCTGTTATTAAAAACAGTACACTTCCCTCTGATTCATTCAGGTGACAATTACTGGCATTACATGTATAAGTCTAGACTTAAGTGATTGTATGAACCTGAATTGTATGGACTATTTGCATCGTTCAGTAGTTCGATACCAGGAGGGTGCTCAGAGGCCTGATCTTCAGGACGAATCTGTTTCACAGCAAAATCCTACTAACTTTATCAGCAAATATTTGCACAGGAATAACACTTAATGACTTTTTCTCAGCCATTGGTGTGTTTTTCCTGCTTAATCTTATTAAGACTAGTATGCTTTGGTTCTTTTGACAAAACCATTGCATGCTGCAGGCAGAGGGACAACAGAAAATTAGATGAGCTCTGTATATACATGATCTACAAAAATATACAGTCTATCAAAAAAATCATTTTTTTTAACATAGTGTTCTTTGTTATTCTCATTTTGGGAAAGTTGTTGACTCAAAAATGCATAGGTAAGATCTTGGTCTGAGAAATATAGGTGTAATGGACAAATAGGAACGTGGAAAAGGTGAAATTGTGTATATCAGCCTAAAGCATTAAGCTCCAGTCTACTATGTCTTTGCTGTGACCAGTCCAGGATACTTGAGGTGGAGTGGGATGTGGAACAAAACAGGAATTCATTTGGTACATTATTCACTGGGAAGAAAACGTCTAGTCCTGATCTCATAACCAGACAAAACATTTAGTTTAATTACAGTCCTCAGGTTGGTTCAGAGCTGCAAGCATTACAGGCACAAAGGCAATGCAGCTTCTGGTATTTCCCATAATCCTTAAGGAAGGGATAAACCAGTGATTCACAGTATTCTGAGGTCATCTGCAGATTTTTTTCTTAAAAGACCCCCAACAGCAAATGTTTCTCTGCTGTCACTGCTAAGAAATTGTATTTTAAGTTTGACATTGTCAACCACTGGATCTTAAGCCACATTTTTCAGCAAGACTGAAAAGTCTTTTGCTATTTAAGAATTTTAAATACTAAAATCTAGATACGCTTCTTCATTGGATTCAGAATTTTCCAGTGAAAAGCTTTAAACTGCTGAAACAGTAGCAGATGGAAGAGTCAGAAGAGCAAGAGCTATCCTCATTCTTACTGCTCCAAAGCATTCATCTAGAGATAGCGAGGGAAGTTGCCGGCTGGAATGTTGCTGAGACGATGAAGCGGGTATTGAGATCAGTCAAGGAACAAACAGCATATAACTACAGGTAAGTAGCTTTTTACTCTGCCTCTAACTTTCCGTACTTTCTCGGATAAATGCAGGACTGCTGATCTCACACACTGTGTCACTAGCAAGAGCCCTGACTTTTGCAGTAGGTGTGCCTTTTTCCTACTGGTACAGAACTGAGCTCTATTCCAGAAGCGTTGAGAGGGCTGCTAAAATAATATATTCCAAAGCCGTTGCTTCTCGTGCAGTGCCTCTGCTATTGTCAAAGTTGTTTACTCTTCAAATATTGGTGGGTCACCTTCCCTCAACAGGTCCAGCAGCAGGGAACAACAGCTGTGCAACGTTTTCTTCCACAGCGAATGGCCCGACTCTGTTCTTTCAGACTCAGAGTAACAAAAGCAAAGATAACTCTTTGGTTTTCTGTCATAAGGATGTGCTGACTGCATGCTAATAATTCTGTGATTTCAGTCAACCCAGTAACATTCATTCCTGTAGAAACATATGGCTTGATCTGGCCAGGGGGATAGCAAAGCATTTGATTACCCTTTAAGTCCTACCAATTTAAACTATCATAAAAAAGGTAATCATATGTTTATTCAAGCATGGAGTTTTATGTAAACTAGACCTACAGGTTTTTTCAGTGTAAATACACAGAAAAGCTTTTGAAGCTGAGCTTAGAGACATCTCTCCAAAATATCTCAGCAGAGTTACTTAGAATTAGGCACAAAGAGGTGCAAGCCTTCTAGATAGCAAAATGTAGCTCTTGTTATATTGAAGAAACTGTAATTGTTGATTCACTTGGGTGTATCCTTGAGATCATACCTTGAGGAGCCGGTCTTAGCTGGGGTACCATAGGATTCAAAAAAACCCACCATAAATGTATTCTTAAACTATGTTTTCTTAGGAACTTTCAAGTTCTAAAGACCATCATTTGATGATAAAGACAGCTTGCTGGCAGGTCAGTACTCAAAATATTTAGGGCTTTATAAGTCATAGCAGTTCATAAAACTTTACCTGCAATCAAAACCTGGAGCAGTCTTCAGAGGACAAGAACAATAGTGTCTATATGGACAACCACAAAATTAATAGCTATTATTTGAAATTAGCTGATGCTTTAAAATAGTCTTCATGATCATTTACAGCAGGAGCCTATTTCCATTTTGGAACCAAACTATGAGTCATGGCAAAACCAGTCCCCTTGCCCACATTAAATTCTGACTGCCTGTCAGCTCGGTGTCACCTCTTATTTTCTTCTCTATAAGCACTCTGCCTCTGGTACAGCTATTTCGGCATGTGCAAATGAAGCCCAGTTTCCAAAGCTGGGTGTTAAAGGGTTTTTTTCTATGCTTACTTTCTCACACCCACAGTTTTTGACAACCAAATAAATATTTATTCACTGCATTTGCAACAGTTTACTAGAAAAGCATAAAAAAAAACTAACTATAAATGCACACATTACATTAAAGTGCGTTAACAAGAAACAAAAAGTTCTCAGTTGCACAAAACTGTACTCCCATAATCCTAGACAAGTGTGGTAGAGACACAGACGCACATACACAAGTCAGTACTTACTGCTGTAACATGTAAGAGTTTGCATTCTCCTGAAAGCCCTCTGTTTATGATTGCCTACCAAACAGGCTTTTCTTTGAGATGTTAAAAAGGTGCATATACATGAGTGTATCTTGGATTTTCATTTTGAAGTTTCATTGCTTGGTTAGGGGAATGTTTATGTTTCTTTTTAGAGAATGATTTTACATTGTCTAACACATGTTTGTTTGAATGGGATTTAATATTAACAAGCACAAGATGTGTCCGGTCCTTCACACCGTATCTTCATACCATCTTAAGTCTCAGCTTTAGGGAACTAGCTGCTTTGGCAGCAGGTACTGGTAAAGATTTGGTGTAATGTACTTAAGGACTGGAGAAAAATAAAATCTAGAGATTGTGATTTTAAACAGATAGCTGCATCACTTTAAGATTTTTAGTTCCACTGAAATCTTCTAGGCTCCAAATAGCTACAAGGTACTTTATTCAGAAATTTTAAAAAAAGCAAACTTATTTTTGTATAGGAGGAGGAATAAAGCAGTTTTAACTCTGCATTGCCATACTGTCTCTTCTACTGTACTGGGTATATTGCATGTTTGATATATAGAGATTGATATATACATATATAAATATATATATATGCACACACACACCCCTCTATATATTCTCTGTGTGTTCCAGGCATTTATACACGCACTTTCTCCTTGCATTAGGAAATTAAGTGCCTAAGATCCATTACATGATCAAACATGCAATATTTTAACCATAAATTCTATAGTACACAATTTATAGAACATACAAAGATCTAAAAAGCTTTAAAAATTATGTTAGCCTGTACACAGAAAGATCATGCATTAGTTTCAGAGAAATAATCTATGAAAACTATCTTTCAATTGTTTTATAGAATTATACTTTGATTTTTTTGCACTTGTGTTTTTCAATTGGTTCCCTCACAGACTTCTTAAAGAGATTCATGACCTATGTGTCCAAAGAAATTACATTTGTTCCAATAATATATGATGCAGGAGCAAATTATAATGTCTTTGGGTTGCTTGGCAACTCAGTTGTATAATTACCTGTCTTCCCTTCCCTTTCCACTTTTTCATCCCTTTTCTTTTTTCAAATCACAAAATTTTAACCAGATGAAGGTTGCACAAAGGTTCATCGAGGTAGATGTTGCATGGAACTGTTCTGCTTGTGGCCCCGGGCAGTTAATGTCTCTTCAGCAATGCTTTATGACTCTGACAATGCAAATCCTCAAAATATATGAAAGAGCACATTTCACAGACTGCTCTTAAGGGGATCTCAGTGGTGTCAAGATTAAAGAAATACTGTACCAAAATACCTGGAGAGGTTTAAAAGCAATTCCTTTGAATTTACAATAAGCAGAGTTAAAATAATAAGGAGCCAGCCTAGTCTTGCCGAGAGAAAGGGTTCCAATACAGTCCTCTCCTTCTATATGTAACATTCTCTACCTGGTGTTCTAAGACATCACTGAGAACCTGGGGACTCCCTGCTTGCCTTTTTTTTTTTTTTTTTTTTTTTTTTTTTTAAACATCTTGGGGTAGGAAGGAGGGAGGTCTATAAAAGAGAAGCTTAGTCTAAAAGCCTTTGTGACCAAGTCTGTAGGAGCAGTTGGGTGCATGCCTCAGCACACCCGAGCGTACTGGCCTGCAGTTGTTCAGGCTAGGTATCTGGCAAGCAGGGAGGTTTCCTTCCCATCAGTATAGTCAATCTCTTTCTGAGGAAACGTAGGCAGCTGAGCCGAAGGAGGACTAGAGAGCTAGCACACACCTGGATGTCACCCCTGAATGGGACAGAATGGAAGCAGGGCGCTTAACTGGCTCCAGAACTCAGAAGTACTCTCAAGCCTGCCAGTTTTGATGTTGATGAGAGAGCTGCATTAGGAGTTTCTCATCTCTGTGTTGATGCTTCTTGCAAATAATGAAAAAATAGTAAAAGATTTTATAGCCTGTGTGAAACTCCTTAGCAAATTAAATTCCAACCCATATTTCTCACAGTGGGTAAGAGTCCTGTGATTTGACCGCTCTCATGCAGTAAGCATCTACTGCTGTCACAAATACTGCAATCCAGTCATAGGTCTGTGCTAAAATAGCACAAGAGCACTGGCAGTCCTACTCAGAGTAGGACTACTGCTACTTCATTCTTGAGTTGAGGAAAATAACTTGTATAGGCCAATGAGGCACTTTCCATGAATGCTAGATTTACTTTAGAAATTATTTATGGTGTCTCATTAAAATGTGTTTCCCTTGTCTTAATAACAGCCTCTTCTGCCCCAATAACATGAAGTTGTAACAACACTTCTTGTTTCCAGCTTAACCATGAAGGTATTATGTATGGAAAATGAAACATAGTCTGGAAAGTCAGTATAATAAGCCCAAATTTTTGAGATGTTACAGTCTAGACAATTTGCAGAATGTACGGAAACTTAAAATTGTGCCAAAACCTGACATCAAAGGAATAACCATTTAGTTCTGTGGTAACAGTATAGCATTATTTAGCAAAGAAATCTGGTGATCAAAACCTACAGTAAGACAAAAATGGCTATTTGAGAACCTGAATTCCACTTTGGAAAGGTTTCTAGTTCTTGCTTTTTGAAACAGAACAGGGAACTCCAATCTGAAAGCTCTATCAGACTTTCACGTATCATCTGAAGCAGCCTCCAGGGATATCATAAACTGATCTGTGGAGTCCATTTTCCTTTTGCTCTCTCATATGGTGGCCTTCTGGAGCTAGCAGTGTTGTGTTCCAAGTACTGATTTAGTCTTTAGCAAACTGGAGCTAAGTTTGGTGACTAAGTTCTTCTAACTAGGACATGCCAGCGCAATTCCTGCCACTAAATGAGTAAAAGGTTTTACAGTAAGCCACTATATGCAATATAAAAATAAACAGTTTATTCTGTCCAGCATCCACTTCTTTTTAAAATCACTCAAAAAAAAGAGTTATGATCTTAACTTTTCAATTTCTGTGCAAGGTTGTCCTCAAAACCATTTTGAAAAACCTAAACACCATTTTGAAGACACTACCAGAATGAAAGCTGGTATGTGAGATCGTTCCATTAGGGAATGGTTCATGGTTTTGGCACTTTGTTGGATTCACTGTCTGTTTCTGCTAAAATGGTTGAGTATGAAACAACTAATGATGTTATTTTTAAAAGGGATGCATGGTTTTAAGGGATCAGGGTCTTTCGGTTTGGGGTTGGGTTTTTTTATGTTTTCAGTTATTAAGTGGAACAATTTTAGCAACTGGAAGCCAGTATTTCTTTGCTACCAACAAGAAAACTGAATCTGTTACAATTAGTCTGTTTTGAAGATTGTACTGCAGTCACAAAGCCCAGAGAGCTTTTTATAAACCTATCTGAAAGGTAGCTTGCAGTAGTATGATTTTGTATAAAAAATTACATTTCTTGAATGTGTTTGGTGGGGAAAAAAAAAAGAATATCTAGAATACCTTCCTTCCTTTTGTATTCAGTGTCCTCGCAGTGAATCTTTTCCCCTTCCACATTTCTTCAAATGTGCCATCACTGCCTTGTCTGATCTGTTTGTTTCTTCGCCTTCCCCCATACCAGTGTCAGAGATTTAAAGACTGGCCAGAGAATCCCCGTTCTGTTTGTGCAATGAGTAGCAGAGCCAACCCCATTTTTAATTGATCCTTACGCACTGCCATCATGATCAACAGTTCTATCACGTTTCCTCAACCAGCAAGAACGGCACCTTGAATGTCCATAGATTAAGCAAAAGGATAGGGGAGTAAATGAAAAAAAAAGAAAGAAAAAAAAAAAACAAAACCAAACAACAAACATGTTAAGACCTTCCTAGGTTGCTAACATTACATTTTAAAGATGGCTAACATGTTTCAAAATAGTCCAGTCCCTTCCTTAAGTCTACCCACTCTATTTTATAGGTCATCTGGAAACTTACACTGTTTTTTATATACAAAATGGACACTCTTCCAGAAGATTGTACTAAACCTAATATCTGTCTTCTCCATATTACTTGTAGTATTTTTCAATGCTGCAGAGAAACTACTGAAAACTGTGTATGCAAACATAGGCTAACTTTGTTTGCATACTCTCTGCCAGGATTGATTCTGCTCATTTTATTTTCTTTTAGTACTACCTCGGAATACCACTTGTGTGCTCTGCTGAGGACAGTATCTGTAATGTGCCTTTCCATGTACAGTATTTCCAGATGATAATTACAAAGATTACAGGTTTAGATAAAACTCAGAAATACATTTACATCATTCAAAGTAACAGATATCAAAATTAAATTAGGGCTGAGCCAATTAATCTAAAAAAGTAAGAAATTAAAAAATCTAATGGAGACCTTTAAGTTCCTGAGATTTTTCTCCATCTCAAACTCTTTCCCCTTCACAAGGAACACAGAAAGGGAAGTTATATTTAGCTGCATAACACAGTGATTTCACCACTATTGCCTGAAAACATACATGTAATTTGACTTTTCTTAAAATATATTCTTCTATCTCTTCAAGTGAGCAGTTTCTGGTGATGCATAGCAAGACTACTTGTGTTTATAAAAGCTTTTTAGTTTACATAAAAAGTATAACCACAATACTCCACCTTTTACTGATAAAGCTAATTTTCCGATAAAAGGTTGTCTAGCTTCCAGAGAGACCTGATGAGCTAAACGGCCTCCAGTTAATAAAGCAGATGGCCCAGCCCTAAACTAGTTCTATTTCTAAAATAAATAGTGTTGAAAATATTTCTTTTTTAAACGCTTTGTTGGGTTTCCTGTCATGCTCACACACATGTTTCTGGGTTAGTTACAACTTCGCCATTTTTTTCAGGCTCATCTTTCAGAAACTGCTCCACTTCAATAGAGTCCACCTTGGCATCTTCAGGAGTTTTATCTTCAGATTTGTTTAATTCCTCTCTTTCTGCTGCTTCTTCTTTTGTATGTGGTTCTTCTGATTTTTTCTTAATGCAGAAGAAATTTCCCAAGGCCAATACGAGTGCTGAGGTGGTAACTTCAATTCCAGCAATAATAAAAACAAACATGTACCTTCCGGTTGCATCCAAGAGTTTTCCTGAAAATGACAACGTTGCAGGTAATTAACAAAATTAGTTATCTTGCAATGAATTTTTTTCTGCCTTTTTACATTTAAATGACTGTCTAGAAGTACCATGACTATCTAAGCAAGGTTTTTGAAATAGCATTTTAACCTGTTTGTAACAAAATACTTCTCAAGTACTTCAATTTAGTTTAACATTCACTGACATTATGTCACATTCTGAAACACGTACTTCCCTGCGCGCACAGAGTCATGCAATTCAACCAGAATAAAACCAGCCTGGCCTTCATATACAAGCACGGAGACAAGTGCCATGTGTTTCAGATCAAAATGTGTAGATCGATGGCCAGGAGCGGTATCACCAGTGTCCTCTTGTTCCCTATCTCATTTCCTTTCCTACACAGGCAGTACACTGACTGCTTAAAATGCAAGTCTTATTTAATAGTCGGTCTGGAATAACTGACTGAGTCTGATGCTTTAGTGGTGAGGTGGAGGTGAAAGAACAGGAAGGGAGGATGTGGAAGAAGTGCCTCTCCAAACATGAAGATCAAAGGAAGTTGTGCATAGTACTGTTTTTTCCCTGAGGGGGTTCTGTCACAGTAAAGATACTTGATGCTTTTAGTGTATGGTATAAACAGTAAATGTTTTATGGCAGTGAACTGGTGGGTTTGGGGTGGGCTTTGGGATAGGCTTTGGGTTTTTTTTCAGTTCAGGGTCTGTAAAATTTATGTTCTTTGATTAGTAAATAATTTGCTATTTTTAATTCAAATTAATGAATTTGAATATTTTGTAATGTCCCCTTATTCTTGGGTTGTGAGGCATATGCAACAGAAGCAGTCTACCCTCCTTAAAACAGTCCAGTTTTATAGTCCTTCTTGTAAGGTTTGGGTTTTTCCCCCTCCTTCTTCTGACGTTTTCTTTCCTCCTCCAAATCTACCATGGGTATAGAGAATCTATCCTGGTACTTCCCAAAGAAAATTGACAGGTTTCATATTCTGAATCACAACTCCAAAGAGGTCTGAACTTGACAATCCAAGTTATTCACTGTGTGTGTGTAAAACTCGTCTCACACAATATTAGCCATGTACTACTAAAAGGTCCAGTGTAGACTTTCAGTGGAAGAGCATAATTTCCAGATGGCAATTCAACCAATCCTGAAATAGATTCAAGAAGGAAAAGATTCATCCCACCCTATCTTGAACTATTTCAGATTGTAACTGAAGCATGTGCAACACTAGCAGAATACGCACTTCTTGAGTGAATCATGTTGTCTTTTTCTCTGCTCCCTTATCATACAATTTGTGTAAATGGGTACAATGCAAATGATTTTGAATTCTGAACTAAATGGAATACTTACCCGCTGATGGTGGACCAATAAGTACAGCCATAGCTTCTGCCAGGAGCACTAAACCGATAGCACTGGAAAACTTCTGAGTACCAACAATAGCCATGAGAACTTCAAACTGAAGAGCACCTACCATTCCGTAAGAAATGCCAAAGAAAATGCAAAAGACCACCAGGCCACCATAATCAACAGACATAGAACCCATGAGATCTGTAAAGCCATTGAAAATCATAGCAAAACTGAAGAGGTAGACACAGCGTGGTCTAACCCATTTAAGACCAGCTACCATTCCACAAATAGGCCGAGCAAAGATATCAATGAATCCCAGAATGGTCAGAAGAAAAGCTGCTTTGGTGTCTTGATACCCTAAATCCTTGGCATAACTCACAACAAAAACTGGGGGAACAAAGAGGCCAAGCACCATGATAGATGCTGCTAGCGTGTAGATTACAAAACCACCATCTTTAAACACACTGAAATCCAGAAGTTTTTTCTTAACTTTCTTCTCAGCTGGTTCTTTGGTAGCTTCTGACTTTTTGGGTGGCTCCAAAGGTCTCATTAATGCTCCACATACACAGCAGTTGAGCAGCATCCCACCCAGTATAAGGAATCCTCCTCTCCAGCCATACTCATGTTGTAGTATCTGCCCCAACGGTGAGAGAGCACAAAGAAACACTGGACTCCCAGCAGCAGATAGTCCATTGGCTAAGGGCCTGCGTTTGTCAAAGTAACGGTTTAACATGATGAGTGAAGGCTGAAAGTTTAGTGCCAGACCCAAACCTGTAACAGAGGGTACATTAAAATTAATACTTGCCTACAATATTGCTATTAAAAAAAAATTAATTACAGTTTTCCTGATTCATGACTTAAAAGAGTTTTATTTCAAATGGACAAAAGAATTCTAAGATAACATTTGTAAAAGCATTCCACCTCCATAATATTCTTGTACTCTATGGTTACACTTCACTGATTACAGCAGTGACTATTAAACATACCAGAAAAAAAATAATATTCATAAAAAAATAAATGACATTCTAATTCCACATTTATCTGGCATCTTTATAAAAGCCCACTTGGATGATCCTGATAATTTAGATATTTGTCACTTACACAAAACTTCAACCTAAAGCTAAGACATAGCTAATTCATGTTCAAGCATGTATACTACTTACCAGTAATCACACCTGCAGTTAGATAGATCTGAACAATGCTTGTGCAGAAGGAGGCTATCACCATCCCCATGGAGGCAAAAAGGCCACCCACCAGCATGACAGGCCGACAGCCAAAGCGATTGACACATACACTACAGAGTGGACCTAGGCAAGAAGAGCAAGTTACAGTTGCTAAGATAAAATCAATTGCAAAAATTGCTTTATGTCAGTTTGCATTTCTTCTTTGGTGGACTTGGCCATGTTAGGTTTACAGTTGGACTCTATGACCTTAAAGGTCTTTTCCAACCTAAATGATTCCGTGATTCTTTCCATACTTTGTCCATACTGTCAGGCCAGTCCAGAAGAGTGTTCTTGCCTCTACAGTCAAATACTTAGTCTTTTTTGTCTTCAGAATGCCATGCAATTTTTCGTTGTCTTTAATAGCTACTGAGTTACAGAGACTTACTTTTATATGCAAGCTGGATATGCTTAAATAACTTCTGGATTTATGTGATTAATAGTAATTCTTTGGAATGCATTACTTGCACACAAGTAACTATGCAATCATGATTCACACTGTAAATGGCTGTATCCTTTACAAACACCACTGTATGATGCAATACTGTCTCAACTACCTACCTGTTCCATAAAGCATGGCCAACAGAATGGAGGAAATCCATGCAGTGTCACTATATCCAATGCCAAATTCCCGGATAAGTTCTTTAAAGAAGACACTAACTGCCTTAGGAAAGGCATAGGAGAATCCTGTGATGATAAAACAGCCAAAAAGGACAGCCCAGCCCCAGCCTCCATCGGGGGCTTTAACACCAGATGGACCATCATCAGCTACTACAGCTCCCATGACGAAGACCAAGAGTGTTCCCTAAGAAACAAAAAGCAATTACAGTCTATAGACATTCAGACAATTATCTAACCAAAACAGGCAGAAATTGCACTCCAGTTAAAGTTACAAGTAAGATACGAGACTATTTTAAATACAAATCTGGAAGATGCAGTGCAATTTTAACTATCCCTTGCATGGGTTTAGTCCTTACAAAGCATGCACAAAATTAAATCAAATGAAATGAATGTCCCCTCACAGCTCTCTCAAAGTCAAAACTGGATTTGAACCAAATCACTGTTTCACAGAAAAACAAGCCATTACAGCAGTTCAGGGTGTATTTGACTCTCACAAATACATAATAACTACTGCATTAAAGTCTGCGGGATTTTTGTTACAACACCTTGTTATATGAAGTTCCTGGACTGTTCACTTAGGAGACATGGATGCAAAATCCTGGTGCATCACAAGTATTCTGTGCAACAGTGGACAAATCACCCAGGCTCTTTATTCCCTTCTGAGGACAGCAATACAGCCCTGATGCACTGGTATCTTGAAAAGATAGATTCCTTTGAGCTTCTGAGGAGCTATCAGTTTTCATGCATCAAATAAGTATCTAAGCCAAACTGCAATGAAAATCTGCAGGGGCAGTTTTTGTGGATGATGGGAGTTAGTAACTGCAGCTACGCTCAGTATCACTGTCTGCCTGAAGCAAATACTTTCCATTGTTGTTATTACAAGTAATTTTTTTAATATTTTATTTGATTAATCTTATCTTTCACATCTTCCGTATGCAGCCACAAGCGCCTTCACATCTAAAATATAAAATCTTTTCTCATGAGAATGTTATGTACTAGACAGTAATGCTGCAAAGCTTTAGAAGAGAGATGGGGGAGCGACACTGAAAAGGCAAATAAAAGTGTCCCTGTATGTGAAGAGCGCCGGGAGGTACTGCATCACAGCAATTAGGTTTTTGTGGGGTCTCCGTATTATAGAAGTCTTGAAAATGTTAAAGTGAGTTTCAAAGAAGTTATGTATTAAATCTTACATGTACAAAATCTGACCATTTCTTTTAAATACAGGTGATTACTCCTATCGGAGTTTCTCGGTGTTTCTCTACAACAGTATCTAACAGAGGAGTGCAAACAGCTGCATATCAGAGATGTTCATCACTAAAGAACGCTTCTGCTTTCAGAAGTGTAGGTCTGCACAGGGATTGTTGTGCATTGGGAATGATGCAGTTCTTACAGCTCCGTTTCAGAACTGCACTGTGTACGGCACAGCCAGCTAGCTGATGCAGACTCACCTATGCATGATTGCTAATAGGCCTGTATGAACGTACTTACTATGGCATTTAGACCAGCACTCCCACTTCTTTAAAGAAACAACTTTATATACATGACACAGAAATGAACCTGGCCATGACTATAGCTGTTCTGTTACCCTGGGCTGTTCGAGGACAGTAAGCCTCATCCTACTGAGTTCAGGTCCTGTTTTCTGGAAATCAAATATGAACAGAAAACAATTTGTCTTAAGTCCATACAACTAGAACCTAAAACGTTTAAACAAGAAGTGAAACAGAATACCTCAATAAAAGTAGACATCTAGGTGCCTCCTGCTAGAGGTGGCTGATGCACTGGTTGCTGTGTGTAAAAAAGCACAGCTTGTTAGACCGGGCAATTTCTGCGCCAGGCCTTGGTCTGCTAAATGAAAGTTTTAAGATGCATCTCTGCCAACTGTCCTGACACAGGGATCTGTCCACCCTTCAAAACTGTTTTTCCCATAACTTCTGTATGATACAAGCATTCTTAAAAAAAAAAAGAAGACTGTTACTTTTTTTAAAGCAATAACCGGACAGCACAGAGTAAGTACACAAAGTGTCGTCCTTCATAACACTGGTAGCTCTGTAATATGAATGGTAACAGGGAAAATGCGGATTGAAATATCTCAGCTCAAGTGTATAAAGAACAGGAATAATGTAAAACTGCAAGAGTCCAGTGGGCAGGAGTAATCATCACTCCCACTACTCCCAAATTGTCAGGCAGATCATTTCATTTGGAGTGAAGGTTTAAATGTTGGGGGGAGGGTTGTGTAATTTTTATTCGTCTTAACCACCTAGTGGCAACACAAAGTCAGTAATAATAAGTGAGCGTGTTTTGTTGAAAAATAGGAATCGTCAGCTTCTCCCGACTGCCGACAGTGCTGGGCAGGAACATGCAGCCCGAGGAAGAAACGGCTCATGGCATCCACCTCTGTGCTCCCTCCCACGGGCCGGCGGGGCGGGACCGTCTCCTTCACGGAGCCGGTAGCAGAGGCCTTTCACGGGCAATCTCTGCAGACCTTCGGTGCTGGACCCCGATACCGGCACCCACACCGTCCCGGGTGGCTTCTGCGACGAGTCGCCGTTCAGAGCCACGCGGCAACACGCTTCTTCCTTCCCGGAGAGAACCGGCCGGGCCGGCCCGGGCCGAGCCGAGTGTCTCCGGGGGGCGGGGGAGCTGGCAGTGAACTCCGCAG
>VZSZ01007399.1:77845-122228 GCA_013398815.1 Ibidorhyncha struthersii | reverse complement strand
CACGGCGGCCCGTTGTGCCGCAGCTTGTCCTGCAGCGCGCCCGACGCGGCAGCCGTGCGCCCTTTTCTCCCTGGGGGTCCGCTGTCTTCCTGCACCCTCCCTGCTGCCGAGTGCCCTCGGTGTGCTGCCTCTCGGCCCCAGGCGTTATCTTCTGCTACCGCGTGCTCCTCTCCGCTGCCTTCCTCTGAGGGACTCGACCGACCTCGGCGGTGTGGCTGCTCTCTGCTCTTCTGCCCCAGAGCATCAGACCCTCTGGGCCCTCCATGGGATTTACCGCCCCTCCTCCTGGGGTCTGCCTCCTGCCTGCTGGCTGTTCCCTTGGCACCATTTTCTTTCGCTACCAGTCCATTATGTCTTTCTCTCCCTCTCTGCCCTGAAGGGGTACAACCCTCTAGTCCTGCAGAGTACTTGAACCCCGGGTTGCCAGTAGCCTTTCCATCCTCGTGGCTGTCCCTTCTGTCACCCCTGAGGGTATTTGCTCAGGGCGTCTGTGCTCCTCACGGTGTGTTGCCCTCTGTCTGTATTCCTGGACACTGTAGAACACGTACCCATTTCTCAGTCCCAGGGGTTAATTGTTTCTTCCCACCCTGCCTTGTCTTCTGCTTATGCTGGCCCTTATGCCCCCTGCTTATCCGTTGGTCCTGCATAATGGCACAGCCTGCTATCAGCTGCCCCGCAGTGTAGCCCACCCCATGCTTTGCCAGAGGTGTCTCCCTGCTCAGTACCTGACATCCCAGGTTTCTCTGGTATGTTACTGGTTCTTATCCTATACCCCAGCTTCTGCTAAATTTTATCTGTTCTGATCAGATTATATAATGCACAATGTATATTTACTGTTTTATATGTCTAACCTTACTTGTAAATAGCAAACCAGCTACTAGCAGTAAAGAAAGAGACAGCACACGAGTGATGCTAACTTGTATCACTGGTTGTCATCTTTCTTTTTTTCTTGGAACAGTGGGTTTCCTTTTTTTTTTTCTTTTGCAAGAATGCACAACTACTTAGCAGTGTAGCTGTGACATATGCTGACTGCTTGTCTCACAGCACATAGTGGTGTGGTCATACACAGGTGGTCTTGGTTCCATCCGTGACTGCTTCATCAAGGAAAACAATTGTGGCTAGAGATAATTAACTGATACTGGCTGTGTGGCATTTTCTTTCTCATCCTCTTTTCTGTAGTTTTGAAAGGAAGAGAAGCAATCCTGGTTTGTTAGCTCTGCTGGTCTGTTATGCACATCTTACTTTTGGTACAATAAGGAAATGATGTAAGGAAGAGAGAAGTACAGCTTCTTTATACTTTGAACAAAATTTTAAAGCTTTACATCTTTTTGACAAATAGGGGTTGTATGGAAGTCTGAAGGTTCTTGGGTGTCACTCTGGAACATTCTTCAGCATCACCTTGTTCTCCTTATTTGGTTGAAAAGTGAGTAGCTCAAACATGACATCTAAGTTCTTGTTGCTGAAGTAGCGCTTTAGTAAGCAACAGTTGTGAAGTCTCCACTGAATCAGATATGCCAACCACATTCAATTGTGTGTGATTTACAACCAAGCATTCGCTTTCCTTTGGTAAACAGGCTGATATGAGTCCCGTTACACCCTGATGTGGGGGAACAGCAGCACCTATCGATCACCTCTTTCTGGATATGCTTGAAGTAAGTGGTTGGATTGTAATGGGTATCTTTGCTGTTTAGGTCGTATGGGTAAACTGTGCTTATTGTAAGATGGTGTCTCATATGTATGCTGTTTCCTAAGTCATCTTTTAATGTCATTGTATATAGGTTTACTATTCTTCTTTTGACTGTAAGACATCCAGGCAATTGGCGCAATTTATGTTTAAAATGACACTGTTGTTTCCATGATGGTCCTTATTGACACTAACTTGCAATTATAAATACTGCTGCTATCAAAGGCAAAATGTTCCCTTCTCCCCTGTTAAATTGCATTTCCAAGAAATACAGCTGTCTGTGATGGAAAGCGGTATCTTAAAATTACAGGAGGGATCATTCATTCATATTTTTATATGAAGTGAATGATTCCTATGTTACGCGTAACCCAAACGCACGTCAGAATACCACTTTCAATTTACCAGTGATTTACCATTAATTTAAGTGAGATATATGGAGACAGGGAGGAAGGTGGTTTTTATAGGAAACTGTGTGGTGCCTTTTAATTTTAAGATACTTGTTGAGAGAGATTGTAAAAGTAGTATTTTTCTTAACCACCTCTTTCCAAGAAAAATCGTGACTTCAGTTTGATGATTTTGAGAAAGTAATAGGCTGGAGCTGTGGTCTTGTTTTTGATTCCTTACATGAAGGTCTTGTCTAATATTATATTGCTAATTTTAGCTAATGAAGCATACGTCAGGTTTTTAAATGGCACTTAAAAAAGTATTTTGATGCCTTCATGGGTATAGACTGAGCATAATTTCTTTCAGTGCCTTGAGTCCAGAAGCCATCTCATAAGTATTTTTTTATCTTTAACATTTATGATTGGGGGGGGGCGGAAGGAAGTTGGATTTAGTTAATCTTTTTAGCTGTGGTAGCCATCAGATGCATTTGGAGCAACAGTAGCTGAAAGGAAGATAGAACAAATCTTTCTTAGCCTTGCATGCTGTAGGCAGGGAGACAGCACCGTCCATGAATGTCCACAACAGTGACTTTTACAAAAAATATCCATTTCTTCTTACCCAAATGAAGAAGATACTACTTATACTCTTTTCTACATGGTAACAGTATTTGAAGATTGCCAACAAGAAGTGGAATTTGAAGAGAAAACATAATTTATTTTAATTGCCTTAGGGATAATGTGAAATCTAGGCCATCAGAATTGAAAGACCACCAGATCATTGTGTCCTCTAGCAGTGTTTGTTACTCAGTGTACCTGAGAAGAGCAAGCTTGAATTATTTTTATACTTGTCGCATCCAAAGATCAGAGACTTATTCTTTGATCCTGGAACGACAGAGTTGTCTAGTTTGTTTGTGAAGAAACGTTGTTTAAATTGTGGCATTCTTTAGCAATAGAGATGTTGCATTACATTTGCTGATCTAGAAATCTCTCTTTCATTTAAAGAGATTAAAGAGCCACTATTTGAAAGGCATGCTTGTCTGATTTGTTCTCTGCATCCCTGTGCTTATCCAGATGGGATTATCTGTAACCACTGACACAGAATAATACTGTACAGTGAGAGAAGCTGTATTGACTCCGGAGATTTGGGGAAATCTCAAAAAAAAAAAAAAAAAGGTAATTTTTGTTCAGATCTCTCCAGAGGTTTCCCCAAATCTGAACAGAAATGGAGAATAAACAATAGGAAGAGATAGAAGTGAAGCAGGTAAAGGGTTTTGCCAGTAAAAGCACAACCTCTATGTTGTTTATTTGCTTTTTAGTTTTAAAGATACAGTTAATATGTTACTGAAATACAGCTATTTCCTCATACCTGTTGGCTTTTCTGAAAAGTAACTTCAAGGTGGATTTAACTGTGAACAGAACAGTAGCTTTGTAGCCCTGTGAGTAATTGCGGGAGGAGAAGACTTGTAGGAAGAAGGGGGCTTATATGAAAGATGGGTACAATCTTTTTAGCAGGCCCTGTTGCGATAAAAGAGGGTAACTTCAGACTGGATATAAGGAAGAAATTTTTTACGCTGAGGGTTTTAAAATTCACTGGTAATTAATTGTCAACTGTGTGGTCTATTGGGAGTGACAAGATACTTGATTTGTATTAGTTATCAGTCTTAACTGTCTTCTGTCAGCTTCTGTTTTAGATTTACAGTAGTGTTACAAATGGAGAAAGAATTAAATGATCTCCTTCAGTGGAAAGAAAAAGAAGGGAAAGAGCTACGTACTTGCCAGTTCCCATGTCAAAAGAAAACACTGCAAGATGTCAAAAAGCAACTCCAAGACATGTGTGAAAAATTTAACAAATTAAAAGAAGATTTTGTCTATAACCTAAGAATTTTAGAAGAGAGAGATAAAGAGTTAGAACACTATGATGTCACAGTCGCTCATCTGAAAACATCTGAAAATGCTAAACAGGCAGAGATTAGTGATCTTAGAGTACAACTGGGTAAAGTGGAGCGAATGCTTGTCAATGAGAGAAGAAAAAGATGTGAACTTCATTATCACTATCGACAACGCATTGAAGAACATAAATTACAGCTGGAACAGTTTTGCAGGTGAGATGTGACTTCCTTAGAACAGTATGCAGGAAAAGAGAAATTTAATTTCTCAAAGACACATCATTCATACAGTAGAGAGCACTTTGTGGAGATACAATTATCTGTTCTGACAAAGGAACACCTAGAATGTGAACAGAGTGAGGGCTAACAGAAGTGGCTTGGGCTACCTTTACACCTGCTATATCTTGGCTTCCATAGTGACTTGTCTGATTTCTGGCAACACGTTAGAGAAAGGATAGCATTAAGTGAGGATGCTCTTAAACATACAGCAGGTCCCTACTTAATTTACAGGGGTGTATGCTGGGGAGATGATATGACTATAAGGGAAACATAGTGTGGGGAGCAGAAAAGGATTTGTCAGAAGGAAATGCTTTATCCTTGGGCGCTGAAATACCTCTGGGAAATAAGATGAATCTGGAAGTATTTTGATAGGTCTCCTGTATCAAGAGGTACTTGTCTTCTGTGTACGTGAGGAGACGAATGATAATGGTATCAACTATTGTCAATAATATTGTCTAAGGTTACTAGATGTTAGTTGCTATGTTGTGCAGTTGTTGTGCTATATTGTGAGTTGGGTTTGTGTACTCTTAAATACTTTTTGTCCCACCTTCTCTGATAGGCCTCTGTGAAGGAAAGCAGTCTGGGCATATCAAGTCACAGGACCAAGATTTGTGACTAATACAACCAGTTAAAAGATGAAGATAGCTAAAGCAATGCACTTGTTTAGTTTGGCTATTCTCACAAATTTTTATTATTCTGAATAGACTTCTAAACCTTGCGAGGTGTGTGGGGGGGAACAAACACTTATTTCTTGAGATCTGTCTGCACATCTTTCTTGTTTAATATAACTACTATCTTCAGATATAATAGTATCTTTGGGGTTATTCTGTGTTTAACATGGTAACTGCTGTAAAGTGTTCTGGGTCAAACTGCATTTATAATGTAGAGGCGGCTGGATAAGTTTTAAATAACTTATTTTAATTATAAAAGTGATCTGGAATTCCTCAAATGTCACCAACTGACTGATGTTACTGTGGTTCTGGAGCATGTGCAAATTCATTTAAAGACAGTTCAGGAATTTTGTATGGAGCATATCCTTTGGGAATGGAAGGAGGAGTTTGAGTCCTTTGCACCTACCATTGCCTCTTTGCCAGGCTGAGCTGCATCCTGATCACTGAGCAGTACAGCAATTATTCTTCTGATCTACCTTGCCCTGAAGAGTTGTGGTATGAACAAGGGAGGTGTAAAAGTGCCTGTCTAGACTACACTGAGACAACACTTATATGCATAAGTGTTGGCTATAGGATTCGAATTAATTCAGGTGAAGCGTAAATTCAAAAGCAAAATCTAGCAGAATATGAAAGTGAATATGCATTTAGCTGTTTGTAACTATCCTGTTCTAGCTTGCAGTTCTGTCTATGCAGTTATTATATGATCAACCTTATCTAATCAAATGAAGTGGTCATTCAGCTACATAAAGCAACTGTAATATAGAGTTGAAAGTAATCAGGTTACAGAACTGCACGGTATCAATCCAGATCTGTTTGGCCATGTAACAGGCAGCATCAAGCCTGTTGAGTCTTGCAGGGGTGAATCCAAAGCTTGAAAAGGTTCAGTGCATCACTAGAGAGCTTACTGGTCATGGTAGCAGTATCAGCTCTTGAAATTTGTTGGAAATGCTGGTGTTACTGGTATTCTTCCTCTGTATCTCAGAGAAACTTTTTTTGTGGGTAGCAGATAAAAATACTCGGGGGGAGGAGAGGAAAAGATATAGAGCTGCTTCTAATTTTGAATGTGTCTAAAAGCTCGGATTTATGCCGGGCCGCCTTTGTTTTGCAATTTCTTTGTATGTAACAAATTTTTGGTTGGAGGAGGAACTCTGTACTTAAGTGGAAGTCTTGCACTACTTTTCAGCGGATCCTTGATATTTCATACGCAACTAATCTTTGAAGTATAATTTTGAGAAGCGTCATATACTTTTATAATTGGTTTCAACTGAGTTATGAGAAGAAATTTTATGGTGACTCTTTCTTTAGTTGCACATGTATGCCTCGTTAGGTCACCAGAGATGCTCTTTAATGTCAATTTGGTTTATTTTTGTTTATAGCTCTAGGAACAGTCACATAGATCATCAGCAAGAGGAGTATGTGAACCTGAAACATCACATGGAGAGAAAAATCCAAGAACTGGAAGGAGAGCTTGCTTGTAAGAAGCAGGTATAAGAATATGGAGAAACAATGTTCTGTTGCTGCGGTGCAATCTAGCAATCCTTTTTTCAAAATTTTTTTTTTTTATTCAAACGTTCTGGTTTAACATTGCTATAGTTGTATAAGCTTTTATTTTCTTGCTTTTTTTGCCTCAATTGGTGAGATTTATAATGTCAGTTTAGAAAATTATGCACTATTTGTGTAGTAGCTGTTGTTTTACTTGTCTGGCAGCTACCCCTTGTAAGGAA
The DNA here is from genome assembly GCA_013398815.1 of Ibidorhyncha struthersii. Lineage (NCBI taxonomy): Eukaryota > Metazoa > Chordata > Aves > Charadriiformes > Charadriidae > Ibidorhyncha > Ibidorhyncha struthersii. The sequence continues at coordinate 115,601 of VZSZ01007399.1, read as the reverse complement.
CTGTTAAGGATCTGTTTAGTAATCTGAGATTGTGTAAGATTATTTTATGTAGACAGCACACTGCTAAATTTGTTAACCTTGAAACTGCAGGAAAGGTCAGCATCTCGAAAGCAGAAGCACCCTTAGGCAAGATGGGTAAATGTACGTTGTTTATCATACTCCTAATTGCAAGACTTTCTTTCCCCCTTCTGCCTCTTATAATGCTATAATTTCATCATAAAAGTATCTTACTAACAGTGAAATTTCATCTTCAACTGTGATACTTTAGGAGGGCATTATGCCAGCTCTCTATATATTACAAACTTTAAAGAACAAAACCTTCCTTCTTTGTTTTTATATAAAAATTTATTTTACATTAAAATTACTTTTAATTATTTACATATGAATATGTTTAATTGTTAGAACTAGAATGGTTAATTTTTGGCCTGTCAACCAAATCAATATATAATGTAAATGGAAGTGGTGAAAGAGATTGTTAGGCGATTACATCTTGCACCCAACACCTGCCAATCCAAGTCTTGCTGCCCTTAGTAGTTCAGCTAAAATAACCCATCTTCATCCAGGAGTCTCTTACCCATGGGCTCCCCAAAAACAGTTTATGAACCTACCCAAAGGAGTATGAGCACTTCTCACTTGAACAATAATTGATAACTGGCTTGACTTCAAAGTTATCTTTGTGCATTGTGTGGTTAAACTGTAATGATAAAGCTGATTAACTGATGTTCCGCAAGCATAAGGGCACATCATCTAATACACACTATTTCTCTTAACTTTTTTTTCCTCCTCCAGTGTGGTATCTCCATTGTTTATGACACAATTAAAGAAGCACATCTTACATGCTTGCCATTTGGTCTCTTTGCAGTCATTCCCCTTAACCTAACATATGATATTTCATAAATTAGGCAAAATCCGTTGTGACCTCATCCTCTCGTTTTCAAGTTTCAATCATGATTTATCAATTGAACTCCTGGAAGTCATATCTCATAAACACTTTTTTTTAATACTTTGTCAGTCTAAGCACCTGATTGGTGGATTGAGAAGAAGGACTTGGTGGCACTGGTGGGTGAAAGGCTGGCCATGAGCCGGCAACGTGTGCTGGCAGCCCAGAAAGCCAACCACATCCCAGGCTGCATCCCCAGCAGCATGGCCAGCAGGGCAAGGGAGGGGATTCTGCCCTTTTAGTCTGCTCTCTTGAGACCCTCCCTGCAGTGCTGCCTCCAGCTCTGGAGTCCCCAACATCCGAAGGATGTGGACATGTTGGAGCAGGTCCAGAGGAGGTCATGAAGGTGATCGTGGGTCTGGAGCCCCTCTGCTGGGAGGACAGGCTGAGAGAGTTGTTGTTATTCAGCCTGGAGAAGAGAAGGCTCTGGGGAGACCTTAGAGCCCCTTCCAGTCCCTAAAGGGGCTCCAGGAGAGCTGGGGAGGGACTCTTGATCAGGGAGGGGAGCGATAGGAAAAGGGGTAACAGTTGTAAACTGAAAGAGGGAAGATTTAGACTAGATACTAGGAAGAAATTCTTTACTGTGAGGGTGGCGAGATACTGGCCCAGGTTGCCCAGAGAAGCTGTGGCTGCCCCATCCCTGGAGGTGTTCAAGGCTAGGCTGGACGGGGCTTGGAGCAACCTGGTCTAGTGGGAGGTGTCCCTGCCCAGGGCAGGGGGGTGGAACTGGATGAGCTTTAAGGTCCCTTCCAACCCAAACCATTCTATGATTAAACCAGCTGATAGCACTGGGAAAGCAGACAAGCTTTCAGAAACAGGGCTTGTATGTCTAAAAGATGGCCAGCTTTTTCCAGCTGTGTTGATTTTTTTGTCTAATTAGTTACTTTTGCCTACAAGCTTTACTTTGCCGAAGGCTTATTAGGGTAGCAAAAGGTTGTCTGGCTATTAGTGGTATCCATGGATTCCTGCATCTTGAATGTTGACACAATTGGAGTTTAGTTTCTGGTTTTGTTTTCTTGCCTTGTCTTGGGCCTTCTTTAAAAGACACTGCTGTAGTAATGGATCTAAACTCACTTTGTCTTATTGCAGTCTTGACTATAAAGATTGCATGACCAACTGCTGTTGACTCAGTGTGAACAAAGAAACTGCAGCTGCATGTATGCTTATTAAATGTAAATTTGCACATATTGCTTACTCTGTGATATGCAGTGTAACTCTGATAGTGCTTCAGAAGAAACATTTAGTCTTGCAATTTTCAGACTTGACTGCTTGATTAGGTATTTCTAATATGGTTTCAGTTTCTAATACTGCTTGCAGCTGTGCCTGAATGTAATAGCTCTCAGTAGACCTCATGTGCTAGATGCTATTATATCTTTTTCTTTCTTTACAAAACATATGGTCTATATTCAGTTACGTATGTCTGTCTGTCTGTCTGTCTGTCTGTCTGTCTGTCTGTCTGTCTATCTATCTATCATTTGCACCTGAATTGGTGGTGGAAGTGTTAAGCAAATGAAGGAGAGGTCATTGGTGGTCATTTCGTCCAGGCATTAGTGAGGCCAGCTGCAGGGGAAGCCAAGAAGTCAAAGAATAAAAAACTGTGTGAAAGTAACTTTAGGCATAGATAGGAAGAGGTAGTATGCAGGATTAATGTTAATGTAGGTAATAGGTGTAGGAAGAGGATATAAAATGGATATTTAGCAGAAATATGGGAGTAGAAATCTAAATAATAACAGAGGTTATAGCTTATGGGGAAGGTGTTTTAAAGTTTGTTGATCTAATGCTTATACTGTGCAAAATGTTACTTATAAATTAAAAAAAAAAAAACACAAACAAACAAAAGAACTACCCTCAAAAAAAAACACCTCACAATTTCCTATACTGTTTTGTTTGTTTCTCGAGCTGATGCTAACACTTCAACTGTATAAGGCTTCTGGACCTCTTAAAAAAAATTAGGTTACATCAGGCTCTCATTAGAATTCCTAAGTCTTATTCTCCTCCTTTCTAAGGTGAAGCTGCTGACCGAAGAACTGGAGGCCCTCAAAGAGACTGGAGCACAAACGGCAGAATCACTGCAAACAGCAGAAATGTTTGATTTGAGACTGGAGGAAGGAAACCAGTTCAACAATTTTGTTGCTGTGGAAGACGCTTGGTATTGTACAATTTTGATTATGATCAAAATAAACCGCTTTTCACAGACTCTACAACTCCACAACACTTTCAACTTGCTCTTCTTCACATACTCTTATTTTAGCAACAGCTTGGGATGGTATATGTGAATTAATTGATCTAGTAATACATATTGTTACAACAGAAAGTGGTAACCCTTTGTATGAAATATTTGCTATGTCGCATGGATTCAGGTTAATTTTGTTACATTCTTTCTGGATGTAACTTGTCTCACTTTAAAAACAAAATTTTATATTAGAAGTTTTAATGGTTCAATGGTACCTTCTGCCTTTACTGCAAAAATTAGTACCTCTTCTAAGCAGTAAATTTAATTTAATTTGTTCATCCCACTTCTAGAGTGTGTGGCTAATTTTGGTCATATTTCACACACTTGATTTGAATCCAGTAAGTCCAGTTGTGTTTAGTCACAACTTTATACTTTCTCAAGCAGCTACAGGCAGTTTGTGAATATAGGGACAGAAAATAACTTGTTCAAACCAGAGTATTATTGGGGTTTTTATCTTTTGTTTTACTCATTGCCAGTTCAAACTTAAGAAATAAGATTTACTCGTAGTTCAATTTCTGTTCCTTCTGTTTTGCTTTAATCCTTTATATCCAAAATTTTGTGTATATTTTCAAAATGCACATCAATTCCACAGGGTAAGAACATTAAAGTGTTACTTGCATGTCTCCTTTTTTTATTGACTGATTTCAGTTTTCTATATGCACTATTTGGTGGTCTTATCTTCTAAAAACTCCTCTCTTATTTTAAACCCGATCTCTATTTTTGTGTGATTGCATGCTCAGGAAATTAATCTGTAAGTGAAAACTGAATATTCAAGGAAGCATTTTTGCTCCATGGATTCCTACAGTGTCTTATTTAGGCCACCTGATCATAACTGTCCTTCAGTTCTTCAATTACTGTAAAGAGTATTTTCAGTATGGTAAAAGAGCGTGTTGGATGGAGTAGTTCCCCTGTTAAAACAGCTTCTCTGTGTTTGAAAAAAAAAAAAAAAAAACAACCCAAAACCCAACTTAAATTTTAGAATCACCCTGATCCCATAATTAGGTGAAATACTGTTGTTCTTCATGCTAATCACAAACTTAAAGTTCTGTGATAGTCGCAATTAAACTTTCTGCAGTGGTATAAGAAGGACTTAGCCCTGGTCCTAAGTCCAACTAATTAGTGGCGTTCTTGGTTTGGAAAAACAACCGCAAAAGACCTCCCTGCAACCTGTTCCACTGAGAAATGGATATTGATTTCTGTTTCCACTGCTTCCGATAATGATTCTTTGAGTTTGCTTGAACCAAATTGGTAAGTAAATCAAGAGTACTAAAACCCAGCGTGCTTGTGTTGCTTGAAACCTCACTTTATTCTGTCTCTCTACATCTTCTAGGCATGAGGAACTAGCTCATACTGCAAAGGAAAAAGATGCAATGCCAGCCTCAATGAAAGAAGCCCAAGTCAAACAATTTAAAAAGTTGAAGCAGCAAATTAGAGAACTGCAGATGAGACATAAAAGTCTGAAAATTGAGCTATGCAGGAGAGAATGGCATCACAGTGCTTGTTTAAGAGAGAAAGATGCTCTTAGTAGAAAGTGAGTAACTTGATTTGTCTTGTTTCATAAGCTGCGATGGAAGAAATTCAGAACATCATACTTACCAGTTTTGTGCCCAACTTATTTATGTGAAAAGCTCACAGTGATTCATGGTTAAACAGATGCCACACCTGGAGAACTGTGTCCAGTTCTGGTCCCCACAGTTGAAAAAAGACATGGGCAGACTGGAGAGGGCCACAAAGATGATCAGAGGGCTGGAGAACCTGCCCTGTGAAGGAGGACAACAGGAGTTGGGTCTTTTCTCCCTGGATAAGGCTTGGGGGAACCTCATTAACTGTACATAAAGGCTGGCTACAAAGAGAACGGAGGCTCTCTTTTCACAAGGAGCCACATGGGGAAGGCAAGGGGCCACAGGTACAAGTTGCACTGGGAAAGGTTTCATCTTGGTGTGAAAAAGAAATTTATTTTTTTTACATTGAGAGCAATCAGTCACAGGAACAGCTGCCCCAGGGACATCACTAGATGTTTTCAAGGCACAATTGGACAGGGTACTAGATAATCTCATCTAGACTTCCTTTCTCATGAAAGGTTGGACCCAGATGATCTTCCCAACCTGGGCTGTTCTATGTTTTATGTATATTATTGCAACAAAATTTGTAGCAAAGTTTCTATATATGCATAGAAACATTAGTTTTATGATTGACATAATCAAGAAATATCCCCTCGAGGTTTAAAAAGAAAATGAGATCACATGAAAAAGAAAGTATCTGGGAATTTAGAGAAGGAACAACAAACCGGAAGAAAATAACTTCCCATGAAAAAGTCCCTCTGAGCTCCTAATTAAAAAAAATACCAAACAAACAAAAAAAAAACCCCAAACAAACAAAACTAATTTAACAGTTTTATGTCCAAGATTGCATCACGTTTTGTTAATTGTCTTAAGCAAGTATATATTAACATGGGAGGGGGGGTTATTCTTGTATGTAGAGTTCAAGAAGAAATTGTAGTGCTAAAATCAGATTCTCATCTGACTGAAATTTCTAATGAGTCTGCATCTAAATAATTCAAAATTCAATCGATGCAGGGACAGGAAGAGAAGTTGAGGGCACAGTTGGCCAAATTCTGGGAAGACAGAGAATGGTAAAGACAACTAAGACATTGTCTAAAGTGACGTTTACAACCAATCTTAAGAGTGCCCTGAAGTCTTTACAGCTTTGTGTTTTAAAAGCTCAGCAAAATGACAATTGAACCTGTCTTGAAAGCCCTTAAATTTTGAATATGAGATTTGTCTCATTTTGTGCACCTCCTATCTCTTCTCTTTCCATAGTGCGTTTTCAATACATGTATATGCAGCAGCCTTTGAGCTTAGGAATTTTACCCTGACAATCCAACAACTTTAGTTCCTATCTATTTTATATCTCGTTTCCATTATTAACAAATGGGAAACATGCTGTGGGGGGTATTGCCAAGAGCAGTATCAGTGTTGAAGAGCAGTTTATGCTGCTTGAGCTGAGGTGACCTCCGAAGCTGATTGTAAATACCCATACAGATGGACCCTAGGAGACTGCTGAGCTCTGAGCAATTAAAATGCTTTTGTCCAGTAAAATACTTAGAGTGGAATAGAATAAAATAGCTAATTTGGAAAATAGAACAAGAAAAGACGATGAGGACAGCAAACAGCAAACAAGGCTGAGATTAAAAAAAAAAAAAAAAAACACACAGAAAACAAACGCAAAACTTCCTCAGTATTTTTTGTGCTGAAATCAACAGCTTTTCTCTGTGTATCATAGGTATAAGCAACAGCTGTCTGCGGCAGCTGAGCGAGAATGGACTCTGGAACAGAGTAAAACGCAAGCAGAACTGGACTGGCCGCAGCTCTCTGAGAATGCTGAAAGTAATTGGTATCAGAAATCACAGGATCTAACACAAAGCCTGTCTTCAGCAAGAGAGCAGGTGAGAATTTCAAATTAACACTGTTTAGGAACCATCTGTTGCATAGAGAGCTACAGAGTTTTTCCATCACGGTGTTTCTCAGGGGAGGCATGACTTCAGTTTTCTTTCAAAAATCTGCAAAATAGTAATTCTGTATTGTGCACATCAGTTCATCAGTTTTGTGGACAATCTCTAATAGAGGCCTTTTCTCCCTTATAATGAAGTCAAGTCAGCCTGAGAGATGCCGCTGCTTTGCTCTTGGCATCATAGCAGAAAAAGAAAGATCTGTTTTAGAGCAGCCCCAGGCCAAAAAGAGTTTCAGATCACAGTACAGCTTGAATTCTATCAAGGGAACAAAACTCAGAGTATTTTTGTAGGGGAAAAAAAAGCCCTATTTTGTGAAGTGTACAAGCTTCTGTTTCTGAAAAATGAACTATATGGGCTAACAATGGGCTAACAATTTTCAGTGACCAGTTGCCTAGTAAACTCATTGGTACAGAGGAAACACTCGTTTACAAAGTTTAGAATGCAGGCATTTACTCTGGTGATTTATTTTACCATTGTCTTCCCAATAGGATTCATAAGCATCAATAGCTGTAGAGTGTAGGAACACATATGAGAGATGAATCAGCATTGTCCATTTCATATACGGAAGATGAGACAATGAAGTCAAATTATTTTTCTGTGAAAGCAGTTTTTGACAGAGCCAAATGCTTCAAGTCCCTCTCCTATGACTTGAAATATCTTTTGATTTGATTTTCTTATTTTCTTTTTCTTTACTTTTTTCTTTTCTTTTTTTAATCTCTACTTCCTTTGTCCTTGAGATACTGATGTCCTCTGCTTTCTGTCCCTTCCCTCCCTCTGAGGTTGAAGCTGATCTACAGAAAACAGGCTGTAGGTTGCACGAAGTGAAGGCTGATTTTTCTGCTTTGACTGTTGAGAGAGAACAGACAACACAAGCATCATCTAATCACAGTATTTTACCTGAAGGGGAGAAACAGGTTAGACAACACTCAATGTCTTGACTTCGATGAATTCATTCTGAGATGACAACTTTATGGAGCTTGTTTCCACTGGACTTCTTGTAAACAGTTAATCTGTTTCATATGTTTAATTCAAAATATAGACATATCTAGCCTGGAATACACATAGATTAGGTGTTACAGGCTTCATTATGGCTCTGAACCATTACTTGCTGGCAAAGGGAGCAGTACTGGGTCCAGTCCTGTTCAATATATTCATCAATGAAGGGATAGAGTGTACCATCAGCAAGTTTGCAGATGACACGAAACCGGAAGGGGTGGCTGACTCACCGGAAGGCTGTGCTGCCATTCAGCGCGACCTGGACAGGCTGGAGAGTTGGGCAGAGAGGAACCTTATGAAATGCAACAAAGGCAAGTGTAGGGTACTGCACCTGGGGTGGAATAACCCCATGCATCCATACAGGTTAGGGGCTGACCTGCTGGAGAGCAGCTCTGTGGAAAGGGACCTGGGAGTCCTGGTGGACAACAGGATGACCATGAGCCAACAACGTGCCCTTGTGGCCAAGAAGGCCAATGGTCTCCTGGGGTGCATCAAGAAGAGTGTGGCAAGCAGGTCGAGGGAGGTTATCTTCCCCCTCTACTCTGCCCTGGTGAGGCCGCATCTGGAGTGCTGTGTCCAGTTCTGGGCTCCCCGGTTCAAGAAGGACAGGGATCTGCTGGAGAGGGTCCAGCAAAGGGCTACAAAGATGATCAGGGGACTGGAACATCTTTCTGATGAGGAAAGGCTGAGACCTGGGTATGTTTATTCTGGAGAAAATAAGACTGAGGGGGGATCTTATCAATGCTTACAACTACTTAAAGGAAAAGTGCCGGGTGGGTGGGAACAGTCTTTTTTTCAGTGGTGCCCAGTGACAGGACAAGAAGTAATGGGCACAAACTTGACCACAGGAAGTTCCATCTAAACATGAGGAGGAAATTCTTTACTTTGAGGGTGGCAGAGCACAGGCACAGGCTGCCCAGAGAGGTGGTGGAGTCTCCAACTCTGGAGACATACCAAACCCACCTGGACGTCATCCTGTGCAACCTGCTCTGGGTGACCCTGCTCTGGCAGGGGAGTTGGACTAGATGATCTCCAGAGGTCCCTTCCAACCCCTATCACTCTGTGATTCTGTGAAGGAGCAAGCTGGATGTAGACAGTTGCTCCAAAGCAGGAAAATGTACTGTACTGCTATGGACCATCAAAATGGGAAGAATTAATTTCTGGAATGTTCCTGAGGCTCTGTGTTAGTTGCAGTTCAGGGCAGCTTTTAAAGTTGCAAAGTTAAAATTTTAGGACAATGCTTCAACATACTAATTTGCCAGCTGTTTAAAATAATGTCTTTTATTTTAGTGTCACAAACTAGTTTTCATTTCATTCCTACTTATTAAAATATATATTTTAAAAAAACATTCAAAATTGCAAATGTAATGCTGTTTTGAAGCCATGCGAAGGATAATGCATTGTGAATAGAAAATTGTCTTTTGTAAAAGAATGAAAGAGCGTGCTGCAGTGCGCCCTACTGGGCAGCTACAGATGCTCAACGGTGAGCAGTTAAGAGTGTATTATTAGAGCTCACTGATAAGAAGAAGCAGTGTTAAGCAAGCCTAATGGTTTCTGAATGCAGAGAGTGTTGTATTCAGAAAGATACTTCCTGAAAACGATATTTATAATAAATTAGACAAAAGTAGACTGGTAGCAAAAACTTACTATACAGCAGGTTGCTTTTCCAATTTCGTTTCATACTGGACTGATTTGCAAATTGATCATTCAAATAGTAAGAGAATCAGGGTTATGGAGGGGTTCTTCTTTTACTGTACACATTCGCTGTTGTCTTCCACTGTAACTGACTGTTACTGTTGTTGGCAGGGCTTTTCCATTGTCACACTTTTCTTTCTGTTGTTAATCTACTCTGTCTCTGTTTTGCACTTTTGGCCTGTAGGATAAACAATACCCATCTCAGCAAAACCGTTTTTGTCTCTGATTTATGTGGAGGGCCATTGTTTAAAAAACAAACAAACAAAAAAAGTTATCTATTATTCTGGGCTAGAAGCTTTTCTCATAATTTTTCTGTACAAAATGATTCGTAAACAAACGGGGGGAAATGATTAAAAGTTAAAAATTGATAACATTTGTGTCAATGAGTCTTCTTAAAGAAGGAATAGTATGTTGGCTAGCCTCTAGTTCAGACGACTGAGGCAAGAAAGATGAAAGTTTAAATACACCCTAGTACAGTATCTTCAGCATGCGGGTCCTTTCTTCAGATTGGTCTGAGACCCCATGAGGGTGCTAGAAATACTGCAGTGTCATTCTTGGCCTTTAATCAGGTAATAGAGATGTGAAACACACCAGCCTGGAAAATCTTGCTTGTAACTGATTTTGAGTATGACTTAGGCCATGTCTGCCGAACTCAAGCATGCTAATAATACCATACAAGTGCACAGATAAGAAAAGATTGCCTACAGTAAGTCTGGATGATTATGTGGTCTTCTGTCTAGACCCTTTTCTACTAGCAAAAATCTGGAATGGTTGTATTTCTGGTTCAAACTGCGATGATTCTTGTGTATGTTGCATGTTGATATGAACTTCTGGGCCCCAAAATTCAGAATGCAGCGGGGTGATGTATTGGTACCTTCTGGTGCCTTTCCCTTGATGCCTTTACAGTCTCCCTTTCCCCTCTCCTCACCTTAATAGCCTTGGAGAGATTGTAAAAGCAGAATAGAGGTTATCCTCATCTTCTGCATGCCATATACTGTTAGGGCAGGAAGAGCCATAGGACAAAGAGGCTGTAGGGCAGCTGTTGTCTTTACGACAGGGAATTTTAATTTGAAGGCCGTTAACGTTCCAAGTCACGGTCACAGAACAGACCTATGACTGGGGAAATAAGAGGACTGAAGGAAGTGGGAATGATAGAGAAGACAGAAAAGGAGTAGTGTTTGAGGCTGTGCAAAGCATAAATGTTGAGACTGAAGTATTTTGCTGACATGTGTCCTGTGTGCAGGGCCTCATGGATTGCCCTTCCCTCTCAAGAGGCAGAACTGCTGCTTTGCAACAATTTAAGGTTAGGGTTGAATACGAAGCAACATTTTTTGAGGCTCAGAAACATAAATTAGTAGCATTCAATACAAATACTCGAAGCACATTAGACAGTCTTTTCAAAAACATCTAGTCTGGGCAGTCTGCAAATTAGGACTCACTTAATGACTGTAGGAGTGTATATTCCACAATTGCAGTGCTTTCTTATATTCCTGTACCAAATAGCATCTGCATTTCTTAAATGGCTGATGACAAATGTTTCCATTGGCTAGAGAGGTTTTTGCCGGGGTGGAATCTAAATTCTGCATTCTCTGTTTGGATGAAACCACAGTTATAATACACTGCCATTGATCTAATATGACTTTAAAAGTGTTTGCAGTCACACTTTGAATGAAGAAACAGCAGAAGTAAATAATGTCAGGACCCTAATATCCTGGTCCTTATATCCCATTGGTCCTACTAAAATTTTTTCCTGAAGTTTGTACTGGTACTTCAAGTGACCAGGAAATGTGTTTTCCAATCAATGTGTGTGCGTTTGGGTTTTTTTGTCGCATCTGGTTTTCCTCTTTCTACCCTCCCCCAAAACTGCAAATTTGGAAATTGAGGAGGCACGTGAGAGGAAGCATTGCTGTATTTGTTCTTTTTCCTATGATTTTCCTAAACATATGTTGCTGACTATTGCCAAGAGTTGGATTCTGGAGCTAGTAACCTTTGGTGAAACAGAGTAAGGCAGTTCTTAAAGTCTGTGATCTAGAACGTTTCACATTCTTCTCCTGATTAGGCCATCACTTTATTCACACAGGACTAGCTTTCCAAACTAAATCTCTAAGATAATCTTTAAGGCTGAGTGCAGCCCATGAAGAAAGCATTCTTCAAAAATTTAAGAAATAGAATGATTTGGGATGTATTACACTATAAGCGCACTGCTCCTATTTCCCTAATGTAAATTAGTTTTTTTACAGTAGTTAAAGTGGCTTTAGCAACTTGGGTTTTGTCAGCCTATTCAGTTCTGGAAGTCTGTAAGAATGACATTTGCTCATCAATTCATACTTCCCCAAGAATAATTCCAAAAGTCAGACTTGAAGGCCTTTCTGAAGGCAGAGCTTCAATCATTATCTGACAAATATTCCTTTTACATTGTTTGCTCTTAGCTTATCTATAACTAATGCACAAAAGGAAGACATTGCTACTTATTTTAGAATTTAAGTGCTTAGAGGTTTTCCAGATGTTGTCCATTGTCCAGATTGACTAGGTGCAGTCCATACACTCCTTCCCTTTTCCAGTTTAGCAAAGGATGTCCAGCCTCTTTATGTTCTTGTGCACAAATGATCTCCAATGACGCTTTCACAAATTTGGCTGGCCAGAAAGGGGACTGCTGCTGAGCCAGTAAGTTCTTTAAGGAGGTGGATTACCCACGCATGGAAGAGAGAGAGATGGCATACTTCAAAGAACAACAGTGGTAAGACAGAGCCACCTCTGTGGTCATTCTGCTCCCCATCTGTGCCTCCTCCCTCATCTCAGGTTCTCACAAAAGCATTTTTTTTCCTGGCAAATCCCCAGAATAACCAGATCTCTTTCTTTTCTTCCTATGGTTCTTTTCTCCCAAGTCTGTTCATGGATTGAAAGTATTAGGATCTCTGTGTGTGGTATTGTGGAGAGAATATGTGTTGCTCATTAATGAAGGGTTGTTACTGTGTTGTACTTCTGTTTTACAGATATTTCAGCATGATGACAGAAGTTCTCTGAGCAAAGATATGGAAATAAAAAAGCTGCAGGAAATAAGCTTGGAAATAAAAAGCTTGGAAATAAAAAAGCTGCAGGAGCAGAATGCCAGCCTTCGGGCTGCTGTTGCGCAAATGAGGAAAGAAATGGAGAGTCTTGATGAGCAGATGTTGTCCTCTCTTCCTCTGACAGGAAACAGGCAGCTTGCAGAGCAAGGTGACAACTCTAAGCACAGAACTCTGAACTCAGTTATGGAAGTCTAGCAGTCACCGTCACGACCTGCTAGGGCTACCTGACCCACGGGTGTGTAAAGATTGTGACCATAGGGTTCTCAGGATTCCACAATATACAATCACACAGAGGTCTGAGATTCTGGGAATTTCCTTATTACAAATTATTACAAAACTATTATTAGTTAAAAAAAAAAATACACACACACACTCTATAAGTCACTACAAAATTACCATTAGCAAAGCAAATATATATATATATTGCAAGAGTAAACCAAATGTATGTATATTACAAGTTATTACAGAATTCCAGCTAGTGAAGCAAGTATACAGAATCATAGAATGGTTTAGGTTGGAAGGCACCTTAAAGATCACCTAGTCCAACGCCCCTGCCCTGGGCAGGAGTGCCTTCCACTAGACCAGGTTGCTCAAAGCCCCGTCCAACCTGGTCTTGAATGCTTTGAGGGATGGAGCAGCCACAGCTTCTCTGGCCAACTTGTGCCAGTGTCCAACCACCCTCATAGTAAAAAATCGCTTTGTAGGAGAGGTATTCTAGCCCTCTGGTAATTTTCACAGCCCCCAGCTTTAACAGGTCTGTATCTTTCTTACAAAACTTTACCTGTGCACGTGCCTACAAATATATTGTGTGAAGTGTTACTGGTATGGCCCTCACCAAACTGCTGACAGAAATGGGGCTAATCAACGGTGGGAAAAAAGTCTCACTTCAAAGATGATCCATATCACTGACTCTGGAGTTAGCCAGGCGTCCCCAGTGAGGGTCCGGTCTGTCCGGGAGATCGCATGCAGGGAAGATCTTGCAGAGAGGCTCATTTGGGGTATGTAGTGAGTTACTTTTTACACCTTTTTGGTGTAGATATGTAAGCAGGCATAGGGCATTGGTTCCAGGTATAGTTGTTGCTGACTCCTGTTTTCCTGGAAGGACAGTTTGATATCGCAGTTTCTTTGTCCTGTACCCATCAAGCTTTCTTCATCCTGGCTACTATGGCTGAGCACTAAGGAGATAGCCTTCTTTGTTAGTATGTTTACCTGGTGGCCTTTGTGATGGCTCCATCAGAAAGCTAAAAATTTAAAAACACCTCAGTATTAAAAATATATAATACTTTCAAATGTACTGTACCAGATATTGTCATACATTAGTTAGGTGATTTTTAGCATCTCTTAGAAACATCTCCGTATATCATGTCTTACACTTTCATTTTTACTTTGTTTCATTATCATTCATGGGAAAGTCAAGGCTGATAACATTAAAAAAAAGAAAGAAAACCACCTGCAGAAGGTATATCCATTATGACTAGATACATTTTTCTAGTACATTTCTGGAAATTTGTTACGTTTGGTTTTGTCCAAACATTCTTGGGACTTTTAGAAGTCTGGAGAAAAGAGGAAAGAAAATTAACTGTAACTTGGTAATGGAATAACCAGCTCTGATTTGTTTTGTTTTTAAAAAAAATAGGCAAGGTGTAACTTTTTGAATGAGCACCTTTTACCAGTTATATAAGTGCACGTAGATAGCTGCTTTATGCATCTCTGTGCCTCATCAATGTAAGCATTTAATTTCTCATTGCTTCAAACTATTCCAGCGCCAACATGGATTGTTTTCTGTATTTCAGAAAAAATAAGATGGGTTCGATGAAAGGTATTTTGTTGTACTAACTGTTTTCCTGTCATTATGCTTCTCTGTTTTAATTTTGCCATGAGACTGGATCTGTGTGTTACCACTGTGCAGAATTAGTTTTAAACTGTCATTTGTACAGTAGCCTGAACCATGAGCTAATTAAGTGTGCAGGTATTTTTCATAAATATAAGCATATTCTGGCTTTGTTAACAGTGAGACATTAATAACCAATTAAAGCAAAACCTCTGTTAATTTTAAATAAAAAACAAATTCAAGCATAGTTTTTTGTCACAGGCAGCTAAAGTTAGTCCACTGTTTTTCGAAGATGTTTTAGTCCAATATGTAAAAGATTTACCACTGCTAGAGTTTAGCAGTGTCCAAGAGAAGCAACAATCTTTGTCAGCTGATAAATGTAAGTTTTCAGAAATGTATTAAACATTTTCTTTATGGCTGAAATACTTTATTCAACTAAAATAATCTTTCTTATATCCCTTTTAATAATGTATGGAGATTATATTCAATCACTAAAAAAATTATAATGTTAAATCTGAAATTTTTAAGACAATGGAAGAGTAACTTGAAGAGGCACTTCTGTTTTCCAAAGTCGTCTGTTCTTTCCCCTGACTTTTTCATATACATCAGTATGTTCAGACTCACATTTTTACTGGAACTGAAAGAAGACTTTGGGGGGATTAACGTCCATTTACTGGTGAATTTTCAACTGTGATTAAATTATGCTAGTGTGTCTTAATTATTCTTATTATACTCAGTATTGCCAATTTCCCAAGAATGATTAAATAATGCAGTACTGGAAGAAATAAAAACTTCTCTGTGCTACTTACCCCAAAACTGACCTTTCTGTTTTGTCACCTCTAGTCACTTCTGTATTTTGTAGCTGATTGATATTTGTGTATTGTGAGACTGTACTATTTTTTGTATTTCTTCAGCTCTGTTTACAATATATCTACTGAAGTGGTATACATGTATATTTATGAGACAAAATTCTGAGGCAGCTGTTGCATTGAAAGCCTAAACTCTGTGTAAATACATATACATTCATATTATACTCCTCTTTTAGGTTTGTTGTGCACAAACAGAATTTCAACTGGAACCACTTTGAGCAATGTCAGAGTCATCTCAACTAACTTGGATTGTGTAATAAACCCAGACACAGAAAAGGTATGAAGAGGTTTAAACTACCTAAAATACCCGTATGCATGTGTATCTGTAATTAAACACATAGCAT
Organism: Ibidorhyncha struthersii; assembly: GCA_013398815.1. NCBI lineage: Eukaryota > Metazoa > Chordata > Aves > Charadriiformes > Charadriidae > Ibidorhyncha > Ibidorhyncha struthersii. The sequence goes on along the minus strand of VZSZ01007399.1, from coordinate 100,114 downwards.
AATTTTTTTGTTTGAATAAATATTAAAAACTGAAGCCATATATGCCCATGTGGTCAGTTAATAATGAGTGTAAGTCAGATGGGTTTTTTTCAGCCAAGCTATGTTCATTTCTTCTAGGGAATAAATTTTGACTAGTCATTCCCTGGCACAAGTCACTCCTGGTCTTTCAAGCCCTTCTTGATATTTTTTTTCCACTTGTAAATTCTTAAACTACTGTGTACCATCTCTGAGTTTTCCATTGTAAACCCAGATTTTAGCCTTTTTAAAAAATACCAAAAATCTTTCAATATGCTTTGTAATAAGGTGAATAGAAATGAAACCGTAGGTACTGTGTCACTACTGGACTCTGATGAGAAGATCCTGTGAAGCACTGGTTGGAAAGAGAGATGCAAATGGCGTTGCAGGCTCGGTTGGGCGTGTGGGTGGCTTTTCCTGGGAGAACCCTGTAGCTGCTGGATCGTGAGGCTCTCTTCCGAGAGCAGCCACACAATTGCCAGGTCTGGCCGCAGTGGGCTCCCGTGCATGCCCCGTAGTCCACTGGGGAACAATTCGTTGTGACCATGAGAAAGGATGGAGTGCCAGCATCGATTCAGAGCACTCACCACTCACAAGGGAAAAGCTCACTGGGTCTGTGAGGGTTTTTAGTCATTTCTAGGGTACAAATAGTGTTCCCATTGTGTTATTTTAAAGGGTATGGACAGTATCAGCATCAAAGTGTGACAGGCATCTCTCAGAAAAATAATAAATGAATTGAAAACTGGGACAAATATCTGATACTATGTAAGGAGTAAGTCACTGTATGCTCTCTCCCATTCCTGTCTCCCAGCAATTTCGTGGTGTAGTAAATAGAGTCTAAAGTAAGATAGGTTAAAATACAATTAAAAAATGAGGGGTTTCTAATTTTCAAGTCATCTGTAAAATCTAGCAATATCTGTTTCGTGCTTTAATCTTACTATTAAGGCTCACCAATAACCATCTAAGTTCAAGAAAATGGAAATAATAGCTAAATAATAAATAAGGATGAGAAACAACGTCAATGTTTAAATAAAACTTTGGAGCCTTGGGAACCTTGTCTGAAAATATGCTGTCGTCGTTTAGGCCAAATCGGCCACTGGGGACATGGGGGACCCCAGATGGGACCGACAGATGCTCCCCTCTACCCCTCTTCAAAAAGAGAGGCAGAGGAAGGAAAAAGAGACTTAAGAGTTTAGAAGAAACTAAACTATTTTAAAGAGATATTAATAATAACATACAAGGAAATAATGAAATATATACAAAACCGTATCAAGCTCCCAAGATGACAATCACGACACTGGCTGGCACTGGGGCATTCCCAGGCTGGACTCAGTGGCGGATGGGAACTGGATTCCGGGTCTGCCGTCAGGATCGGGACCAAAGGCAGACGATTGAAGTGAATAGAGCGAGAGAGCGAGCCAGAGAGCGAGATAGCAAGAGCAAGAGAGCAAGAGGGATCTGACCCTCAGCTTTTATACTGAGCATGATGCAGATGGGATGGAATACCCTGTTGGTCAGTTTTGGGTCACCTGGCCTGTCCGCTCCTCCCCGCAGGTGGGACCCCACTACGCTTTTCCGCCGCTTCCGACCCTCCAACGTGGCAAACAACAAAGTTGGTTGGCCTTGGCTGTTACAGCGATAAGTATAAGCAAGAGCCTCTCCTGCATACCATGCCTGGGCATCAACTATAAACATTGGTTTTATCACTCTGAGGGAGTGAACATTGTCTGCACAATATGCTGTTAATTTCAGTAGTTAGAAGAGGCCCAGCTAAGAAGCGAAGTTACTGAACAAAATTGGTCCAGTTTTACCTCAAAGCAGGACATTCCACCCCTTATTCCATACCATTTGTATCTTGCTCAGATTACTATTACTTTTATCTATCAACCCACTAGGCGCAGATCATGTTTAATCTTAGTTGTGTCTTTTTACTGAATATAGAAAGAGATTTGTTTGTTCCTGGTGTTAAATTATATTTAAGAAATCATTGTATGCCGGTATAGACAGCACAGATTTATTTTTTTCTCTTTGGCTGCTTCCAGAAATAGGTGAAAAATGAATTTTATACCAACTATTCTTTTCTGTTCCAGAAAATGTTTTACAAACTACTGTCCAAGATGCGTTCTCATTTTCTTTGCATTTCTTTAACTGGGGATAGAGCCTTAAAAGAAAAGTAGAGAGTGACTTTGCCTTGGAGACAGTAAGATAGGAACTGAACGTTCTCTGTGCCAGAGATTAACCCTTTGTTTCATGATGCTAAACTGTAATTGAACTCTCAGGGCTGGATATGAGAACAAGAACATTTTTCAGGCAGAGGTCTGCATCTTCTTGTGCTTTATATGTATAGACACATAGTAAAGAGCAGATGTGCAGGCCAAAACTTGAAGTGAACAAAATGCTGGAGTTGTAGTTAATGCTGTCTTCACTGATGTTGAACTATGATTTCCTGTCTGTTTCTGCTGTCTGCTTTATTTCTTCTTCCTCAGTGCATAACAAGCCTTCTTAGGCATAGACTGGTAGCTGGAAACAGTCCTAAGAACATCTTACAAACAATGGGCAAAGCTTCATTCGAGTTCCTTACTGGATTTTAGAAGTGCTTATCTTTTAACATTCTTCTACTCTGTGCTTCTTACACTTATTAATTGCAAGTTAAAGACGTACTGAAGGCCATGATGAATTACAGGCAAGAATATTTCTACTTCAGGGAGTTTAGAATCTGTTGAGCAATAATGGTAACTAAACATAGGGGTGCAGATAGGAAGTCGATACAGAGAACCGTAGTGATGGTTTTCTTTTTTCCCATTTAATATAACAGAGGTTCCGGGACCATAATCTCAAAATGAAACTCTAGAGCTAAAATACAGCTAAAGAAAAAGAGGAAAGCATATTGTGGAAACTGGTAAAATAGGCATGTAGACTTTTGCATGTATGTATATTTTTCTTCTTTTCTCTTTGTATCTGCTCCAAGAGTTTTTCCTCACACCTTTTTTTAATACCCATCTTTTCTATATTTTCTCTTTTGTATTGTAGAGTTTTACAATGGACATAGATCTAAAGGTAAAAAGATTTCTGCATTCCACTCCTAATTCTACAGCTTACAATCTGTCACCTGAAAAAAAAAAAAACTTATGTGTAATGCTGTTGAATGTTTTTATGAAAAGTTCAGGAAAAATACAAGTTTAAACAAATGGCATTCCTGCCCCAGCCACGTGATGTGCTTTTGCCTCTTGGCACGGTTGAGGTGGTACATAGTGTGGCAACCAGTGCTACTGTAATTGGTCATTGCCTTAACCTCTTTTTATGTTAAACCTCAGTGTGTTAATTTCACTGTTCATATGGTGAGAGCAGAATATAATAATTTGTGGCTGCTTATATTATTTCATAGAATCGATCATAGAATCATAGAATACGAGGTTGGAAGGGTCATCAAGGATCATCTGGTCCAACCTTTCTTGGCAAAAGCACGGCCTAGACAAGGTGGCCCAGCACCCTGTCCAGCTGAATCTTAAAAGTGTCCAATGTTGGGGAATCCACTACTTCCCTGAGGACATTATTCCAGTGGCTGATTGTTCTCAGTGTGAAAAACTTTCCCCTTGTGTCTAATCGGAATCTCCCTAGGAGTAACTTGGACCTATCACTCCTCACCTTTTCCATGTGATCCACGTGACTCCTTGTAATATGGGAGTCTCTGTCTTCTTTGTAGCCACCCTTTAAATACTGGAATGTGGTGATAAGGTCTCCCCTGAGCCTTCTTTTCTCAAGGCTGAACAAACCCAATTCTCTCAGCCTTTCCTCATATAGGATCATAGGATTGTTGAGGTTGGAAGGGACCTTTAAGGTCATCGAGTCCAACCATTAACCTAACCTGACAAAACCACTTCTAAACCATATCCCCAAGTACCACATCTACCCTTTTTTTAAACACCTCCAGGGATGGCGACTCCACCACCTCCCTGGGCAGCCTATTCCAATGCTGGAGAACCCTTTCAGTGAAAAAATTTTTCCCGATATCCAACCTAAACTTCGCCTGGCTTAACTGGAACCCATATGGCAGGCTTTCCATTCCTTTGATCATCTTTGCGGCCCTTCTGTGGACCCTCTCCAGCCTGTCCACATCTTTTCTGTGTAGGTAGATTTTTTGTTTAGATAGATTTTGTATAGATCTTTTTTTTTGTATACTTGCTTTGATATAAATTGCTGTATGTACGCCAAAGTTTGTGGTCCATTTTCTTTCACTTTGGTGTCTGTCTTTATATTTTTAGATGCTGGTTCTGCACTAATTTCTCCGCCTTTCTCCCTCATTGCATTTGTGGAGCTGTATGCTTTCTGTGTATGTTCTCAAGGGCCTCCTCTTCTATGGTAAAATTACCCAAAGAATTAAGAGAGTGGGAGTTGCATGATGCACTAAGGCAATGGTGGTTAGTTTTTTTGTCACTATGGATAACACCTTTCAATGTGTACGCCTTGAATCGCAGTGTTCAGAGTGATTTAGTTGAAAACTGATTGGGATTGCACAATTACAGTGTAGTTCACTTCTAACTAGTTTATATATGGAAGAGTAAACATATAGACGAGCAAGAGTTTTGTGAAATTACTTTAAAGTTTGTGACATTTAAATACCTCTGACAATGTGTAGTATTTAAAAAGTCTATAGGGAAATGATTTGTTCAGCGAATGATGAGTGTTTAAATGGATGTTCGAAAATCTCCTCTGTAGTAAGGGGACTGAAAGAGGACAGTATATAGCTCTTGAAAAATAAGGATGTGATCTTTTGGGTAAATATCATAATGTACATGTGCAAGTGGACTCAATTAGGTTTGTAGAGACAAAACCAGTTGTGGAATCTTTACTTTTCACTCTGCAGCCTTTCTCTTTAAAACAATGTTTTAAGTCATATCTACCTTGTGTGTGTATGCACATGATGATTACACAAAGAAGGGTTTGTGTTAGCTTGCTGTCTTCTGTAAAGTGTTGTTTCCCACATTTTATCTTAAATTTAACTGCTCTCTAGTTTACAGTTATACGTGCTTATCCTATGTGTATTATTTTACATTTACAGTTAATGATATTTGTGGGAACATCCCAGGCTGTTATAGGAATTTACTCCACAGTTTAATTAGCCCTATATTGCTAACAAAATCTTGAAAATGAACCCTAAAAAATGGGCTGTAGACTTCAACTTTACACTTTTTTCTTCAACTGGCTTCTAACGTGTGTTTGTACAAATCTCTAAACCTGCAGACCACACTTTCAAAATACTCATTATAAGCATTACCTGTTTTTTTCAGGGGGAAAACCCCAAAGTTCTTGAAGAAAAGATGGTAGATCTTGGACAACACTTACCTGACGAAGGTCCTGGTGTTGGTCTTCAATATGGTGGCAGCTGCACTCTACAAGGAATGCAAAATAAACTGAAGGAAGCAGCAAGAAAAATCTCAATTCTGAGCCAAGAGAAGCAACAGTTGATTGAAATGGGAAACAGACTCAGGGGAGAACTCGGAATGGCATTAAAGGAAGGTAAACTTATTCTACAGAAGAGTGCTAGCTTATATATTTAGAATAAAACCTGGGAATCAGTTCATCCTTTGAGCTGGAGAGAGCTAGGCTTTAATATGAAAACAAAGTCCTGGCCGAACCTGACTGATTCTTGATCTGCATACTTTGTGTGAGACTGCAGTGCAAATTGTTGCAGGATTATTCTGTGATAGGAGGTGCTAACATAGAACAATGAGAGTCTGCAGGTAGTAAATTTTTGTTGATGACCATCTTAGATGAAGGACTCCCTGGTGCTTAGGTATCAGTGTGGGAACTGGAAGTTGAACTAAGACTTCTTTTAAGAGCAGAAAAGAGGTAGTTTATCTCTTGGAATAAAAACTAATGCTTTATGAAAGTCAAAGAGAAAGCAGAATAGGCTTACTATAAAGTAAGCTTGAATCAAGAGTGTATATAATGTAAGAAGATTTCACTGTGGACATTTAAGTTCTGTGCAACAATTGCTCTGGCAGTGAAGCAAAGGAAAACACTGGCCCATTTCCGCATAGTATTGAATCTGTCTGCAGTGAGAAGGCCTGTGTTCTGTGGTTCGTGTATATCCACTATAAACACTTGCTGGGGATGTAGTACTGATGACAAAATAACAACAGAGAATGCCTTCCTCAGTATTTTCTCTCCTTTATAGGACTTCGGCATCCTGCTAGCCCTAAGTGCTGCACAGTTTGTATTGCCTCTGGTAGTCTTTTTCCAAGAGAGCTTGTCAAAAGAACACAGTGTCAACTATCAGCCTTAAAGCATCTACAGCACAGGCTTACAACACAGGTAATGGTATGCTCTCTGAAATCTAGTGATAATGGGCAGTTAAGCCAGTTCTAATTCCATGAATATAACTTTCCTTAAAATTTCACATTTAAATGACTTTTTCTGACTTTAGCTCAAATCTTCCTTTGGTACCTTGGAAGATTTCGTAGAATCATAGAATATCCTGAGCTGCAAGGGGGGCGCATGAGGATCTTCGAGTCCTGACTCCACACAGGGAAACCTAGAAGTCAAACCACATGTCCAAGAGCATCGTCCAAATGCTTCTTGAACACCAACAGGCTTTGGGCCATGGTCACTCCCTGGGGAGCTTGTTCCAGTGCTTGACCACCCTCTCAGGGAAGAACTTCTTCCTAATATCCAGTCTGAACTTCCCCTGATGCAACGTTAAGCCATTCCCTCGCATGCTATCACTGGACACCAGAATGAAGAGATCAGCACCTCCCTCTCTGCTCCCTCTCATGAGTAAGTTGCACCAGGGGAGGTTTAGGATGGATATTAGGAAAAATTTCTTCACAGAAAGGTCTATCAGACACTGGACCAGGCTGCCCAGGGAAGTGGTGGAATCGCCATCCCTGGAGGTATTTAAAAGATAGGTACACGTGGTGCTGAGGGACGTGGTTTAGTGGTGGGTTTGGCAGTGTTAGGTTGATGGTTGGACTCGATGATCTTAAAGGTCCCTTCCCACCTAGACAATTCTATGATTCTATAAGTTTCAGACAGCAATGAGGTCATCCCTCGGTCTCCTCTTCTCTAAGCTGAATAAGCTAAGTATCCTCAGCCGCTTTGCAGAAGTTTTCCCCTCTAGTCCTTTCATCATCTTTGTTGCCCTCCTTTGGACACATTCTAATATTGCTATATCCTTCTCGTATTGTGTAGCCCAAAACTGCACACAGTACTCGAGGTGAGGCCACAGCAATGCTGAGTATAGTGGTTCGATCACTTCTTTCCAGTTAGCCGGTTAGCTATATGGTGCCTGATGTCCCCCCAGGATACAGTTGGCCCTTTTGGCCGCCAGGGCACGTTGTTGACTCATATTGAGCTTGCTGTCAACGAAAACCCCCACATGTCTCTGCAGGGCTGCACTCCAGCCTCTTGTCTCCCAATCTGTATGGACACCCAGGATTACACTGTCCCAGGTGCAGAATCCAGCATTTGCTCTTCTTAAATTTCATACAGTTAGTGATTGCCAAGCGCTCCAATCTGTCAGGATCCTTCTGTGAGGTCTCTACCCTCAAAAGAATCAACGAGTCCCCCTAATTTAGTATTACTGGCAAACTTACCTTGTGTGCACTCGACTCCTGTGTCTGGGTCATTGATAAAAACACTGAAGAGAGCTGATCCTAAAATTGAGCCCTGGGGAACACCAGTAGCAACTGGCCATCAAACAGATGTTACCCTTTTTTGCTTAAGGGGTTATATCTGGGACTTCAAAATTAACTTTTTTAAACCTGATTTTCATCCAAGGAATTTCAGAAACACTTGTGTTCATGCAGCAGAAATGCAATCCTGAATTACAAGTATGATTTTCATAAAGCTTGGTTTTAAATAAATAAGATAGTCCATTTGAAAGATTTGCAGTATGTTCTAAGATAAACTTGAAAATGATTAATCAGTGAACATATTTCCAAATATCAACAGTGGTGGAATTTTAAAGCACCCTTGTCCAAATTATTGTAATAATACATTTTCCATATATGAGAGCAGGATATATAATTAACCTGTCTCTTAGCTTTTGTAATAAAAATGCAACTTTTAATAGTTAAATTGCAGCTTTCATCAGAGAGACAAATGGATAAATCCTGGCTCCCCTAGTAGTTAGTGGCAAACCTCCCAGTGACTTCGATAGTCAGGATTTCACTATGTACTTTACTTAATTGATCAGCAGATTTGTTCCTGTGAGGATTGAGTCAGAGCAGCTGATTGTAGTTGTAGTTTTGAGGGCAGTAAACAATGTTCTTTCAGAAAGGGTGAGGTTGTTGCTCTGAGGTATAGAACTCCAGTAGAATTATTAACCAAGTTCAGTTGGGGAAATACTTCCTCTGGGAACCTCTCTGAGCAACTTGTTCCAGTGTTTGATCACCCTCCCAGTAAAGAAGGTTGGGGTTTGGGTTCCCCCCCCACACTTATCCTTAAGCAGCGTGTCCTGTACTTCACTTTCTGCCCATTGCCTCTCATTCTTCCACTGTATACCACTGGGAAGAGTCTGGCTCCTTCATCTTTACCTCCTCCCACTATCCCCATCAGGTGCACATACATGTTGAAAAGATCACTCCTGACCTGTCTCTTCTGGAGGCTAAATAAGGCCACCTTCCCCAACCTCTCCTCGTATGTCTGATGCTCCAATTCACTGATCATCTTTGTGGCTGTTAGCTGGATTTGCTCCAGTAAGTCCATGTCTGTCTTCTACTGGGGAGCCCAAAAGTGGACACGCTACTCCAAATGTGGTTGGTAGAGGGAAATAATTCACCTCCCTTGACCTGCTGGCAGTGCTGTTCCTGATGCAGCCCAGGATGCTGTTGGCTGAAGGCCTCAAGAACGCATTTCTGCCTCACGTTTAACTTGTAGTCCACCAGGTTTCCTGTTTCTTTTCTGCTGAGCTGCTTTCCAAGCAGTCAGCCTCCAGCCTGTTAGATTGAAACTGCAATCTCCTTTGCCTTTGGGGAAAAATCAACTGAATTAAAGCTAATGTCCTCTGGAGGATCCTGTTTATTTTTAATTCTGTCTATGCATTCTTATTTCTCTTAACTGAAATCAAGGACAGATTGAGACCCTTTTTGTGGATTACTAAGGTTTATCCAGGAATATGTAGGAGACTGAAGTTAATGTTTCTTTTTACATACTAAGATCTATGTGACAATATGAAAATACACAGGAGATAATCCTATCAGACTTATCAAACATTGGACCAGGCTGCCCAGGGAAGCGGTGGAATCGCCATCCCTGGAGGTATTTAAAAGATAGGTAGACGTGGTGCTGAGGGACATGGTTTAGTGGTGGGTTTGGCAGTGTTAGGTTGATGCTTGGACTCGATCTTAAAGGTCCCTTCCCACCTAGACGGTTCTATGATTCTATGTTGTCAGATTGCACTAAGAAATCACAACTGTCAGTCATTTACTTGAAAATTTTACCATCTGAACGCATTCCAAAAACATCTTAAATGTTTTTACATCTAGACAGATTCTAAAAAGATAAGGTGGAATAACCGTGTATACATTTTGAGCATGCCATCCTGTGATTTTTTGAGCCTGAAATGATCACTAATTGCTTCAGATGTTATCTGGTTGGCCTGGGTGTATTACAAAGTATATGAACCATCTGGCCAGACAGTCTGAATGACAAAGGTGAATTTCTTAAAAGAGACAGTGGGAGTAAATTCTGATGAATATTTGATTTTTCTTACATCACAACAGGAATGGTGTTAAAGGAAAAAAATGTATTAATCTCTGTAGTTGCTTAGAATAAGGGGTACAAATTTGATAAATGAGGGTTAAGTGACTCAGCTGGTGCTGATTTAACCAGTTATTTGTCTGGGGGTGATGTGCTTTCAGTTTGCAATTTGGTTCTGGCAAAAATAGATAATTTTTCTTCCTATTAAGTAAAACAGCGCTGCAGATTAGCCACGTAATTATACCCATAAGGTATATTAGATGAACTAGTTACAAAAAATTCTGGCTCAGTAGATTTAAGGAAATATTGAAAAAAGTAGAAGTGCAAAGATAATCCCGCAATTAAATTTGAGAATAAGCGTTTACAGGGTCAAATTCAGTGTTCTGATATGAGGTCTTCAGGCAGACAGTTACCCAGCTTCTGCCCAGGATTGCTATTCTCTTGGGTAAAGAATAGTAGTAAAACCAGGTAGTACTTGTTGGGAGGGCTCAAGTGTTTGAATATGAAAGGAAAAGGCTCTCCAAGCATCCAAAGTATGCACCAGTATTTCAGCCTGGAAGGGCATATATTTGGGGAAGAAAATGGGTACACGTGCTTCTTGGCTAAGGTGATTCTACCAGATTGAATCTATGGCAACGTTCTGGGGTATGTTCCAAGGGAACCTGCCAGGGAAGAGCTCTGTTTTTGGACGTCCTATCACAGGTGCTTGAATTTCTCTTAGCTTCTTCCTGGCAGAAGATATCCAGCAGGAGGGGCACTCCTGTTTGATTGAGAAGGGTTGCCTGAAGTCCAAAAGGCTGTGCTGTTAGAGCCAATTAGAACCAAAATTGAACAGATTGCTTGAGTGAAAAGTAAGCCCCTGTTCTTTACTGCCCATTAGTCAATGAAGAAGTTTTAAAGGTTGCAGTGTGAGCAAACATTGTAAACCATCCATCAGACAGTGATAAACTGAGAATGCCATCTGGTGTACCTTTACAGAGCTCACGGAGACTTACTCTTCCCTAGATATGTCAGTTACTTTATATGATGGTCTCATCTTTTGTTTCTTTAGTCTTAAATATATAGCAAAAGACTTTGATGTTTTATTTTCATCTCCTTTGACAGGGCTGAAGGAGTTTGCTTTTCATCAAATCTCACTTTAATTGCTACATGTTGAAAGTTGGTGAAACTTTGTGGGGTAATTAGGTTTTTTTAGTTGCTGACAAATTAATTTTCCATAGCTGCTCTATTTTATTTGGGGTTTTAGGACTTCTTTGGGAGTTTTTCTTCCGTAATTTAATAATGGGAGAAGACAAAAGTGAAGAATGACTCTGACAATATAAACTTGAGTAACAAGCAGGATGATAGTAACAGCAGCAAGAAATGTAGATTTTGAACAGGTTTAGTAAGAAGTTTATTAGGTGGGTGATTTGGCCCTGTTCATCTGAAGGGAACATAATTTTGTTTAATATTATTTATAAAATTATTTTAAATCTAGCAATGTAAGAGCAAACTGAGCTATAAATGTGTTATTTTTAGAGACCATGAGTTATGTGTGTTAATGAAATATTTCGTATTAGGAGCTGCAGTATGCAAAGCCACAGTATGCAAAGCCACAGCATGCCTCAAGGATCTCTTCTCTAGTTGCCTGCCCTAGCTTAAAGGAAGAAGCAGCTTCAAGCAGCTGTGGGGAAAAAGCAGAATTGCTGTCTGCTGAGGTATGGTGTAGTTTTATCATCAATGTAATTTGCCCTCAGTTGCATTTTTCAGTTGCAGTTGCTCAACAGTCATCTCTTGGAAGACTTAAAAAAAATATATATTTTTTTTTTAAGTCATGCATTGTTCCTGTACAAAATAGTATTTGTTAACACTTAATAAACTAGGGTTTCTCAATCACTTTGATGATGTTGTAATTAATCTTCTTGTACAACCTTTCACAATTAAAAATAATAATTTTCTTTTGTCTCACGTCTTGCTAAAACCTTCTCTCTTTCCAAGACCAAGATGCCACTATGAGATTTAACCAATTTTCAAATGCCTTTGATGTGAAAAGTATGTATCTCTGTAAGATTCTGTTTGAATTTGAACAGGTTCGGCTAGATTTCTCTGTTGAAAATCATGGGCCAGAGCACCAAAAGGCAGATAGATCTTCAAAGATCGTTCAAAGTCAGCCACTCAGGCAGAATCCTAGTCAAGCGCAGCAGGTCCAGCTTTATTCATCTAGAGCACATGATTTCTGCCAAGGTATTTGGAGAACTTTAGAAATGGGATCGAGCCCTTCTATTCTCAGTCCTCAAAAGAACACTGACCGAGGTAAGCATGCTTTGAAAAGTAGTCACAGTATTTGACTTCTAGAAAAATGGAAGTACGGTAGTGGATTCTGCCCCCTACCACTAAATTTTTTACATGACTGCTACTGTTGTTACAGTCCTGTAATCAGAATCTGAAGATCTAGTGAGTTACTCGAAGGGAATTTCACTGTTGCCAACAGAAGTAAGAATTACGAGGAATGCCTATATAGCTCTCTGGTTTTAATGCCATTGTTGCAAATGCTTCACCCCTTTTATTAAATACTCCTGGAAAATGCAAATACCCTTCTGTTTTGACATAGTCTAAACCTTATCTGGGGTAGATATGAAATTGTCTGTCTGAGAATTGCACACTTCTTGTGTTGCCAAGTGACTGTTAGATTAAATTGTAATTTGGCAAATCCCTGCTTAATCATTATTTTGGGGGCAGGTTAACAGCTACAATACTGCTTAAGTGTGTTAAGACCTAAAGGCCAAAAGTGAGATCGTGGGCATAATGTGTTATATATGCTGTGGGCACACAGTGAACTAGGTGTTGTTATTCACTAGAATTTTATAGTCCAGTGCAACAAGTTGGAACATAAAAAAATAAAAGCAGACACAAATTCTTACATGTGAGACAGCATCCGGACCTCACATGTGAGACAGTATCAGGGTTAGGGTGAGAGGAGAGGGTAAAACCCAGGATACAGACTGAACATTAATCAATGTTATATTTCTAAAAAAAACACCACATGTTCTTGGAAATTTTAGCAGAGGCACCATTTATAAGATACGTGCAGTAAAGTGTTGCCTCTTCACAGGCAAATTCTAAAGGAACTTTTCAGTGGTAACCGTTATGTTGAGCAGTGTATTGCAGATGAATGTTCTGTCTCTCAAACTGTTGGCCTGTTCATGAAGTAAGCCTTCATCAGCAAAACTTTGGAAAACTGTCCTGGCACCTGCTGTGGATGGGACAAAAAGTAATGGCCTTAAATTTTAATACTGGAAAAACTTAAGGATGGCTAATAATGGAGTATGTTCCCCAGAAGGACTGTAGACTCTTCTTTATTAAAGGTCTTTATAAATAGACAGACAAACATTTCTTCAGAATGTTCCAAGTGAAGGTGATTTTTAGTAAGAGGTGTAGCATTCAATAAATTACTTCTTACAATGCTGTGGGGCTTGTGTGGGTTGTTTGTTTTTTTGGTTTTGATATTATCATTTTTATCATCATCGTTATTCCTGAGATCTGATGGCAGCTGTGGAGTAATATGGCAGCCATTTAGCCTTTTCAGACGAGCTTTATATTATCGTTATGTAGATACTTGTGTATGGTTAACCACATACCAGACTGCAGGAGCAAGAACCAGTGAAGGTAAGTGATGTGTTCCCCTCTATTTGGTAGCTGTGAGGTCACACCTGGAGTACTGTGCCCAGTTTTGGAACCTCTGGTACAAAGGATTGACAAACTGGAGTCCTGTGGGGAGCCACTAAGATGGTTAGGGCGCTGGAACACACATTACATGAGAAGAGGTTTAGAGAGCTGGGTTGTTCAGTGTGGAAGAGAAATTGCCCATGGGTGGCCTGATTGCTGCTTTTTAACTACCCAGTGAAGGATTTTGGAGAAGACAGGGCCAGACTCTTAGGGGTGCACAGTGAAAAGAGGCAGTGGACACAAGCTGTGTCAATATATGTTCCAAGTGATAAGCACTGTGACATTTCACCCAGCGATCCTTTCCAACCTACATTACATCTATTTTTAAACCAGTGTATAGATGCAATGAAAGACACAAGAAAAAAAAATATTTAAAAGGGCTTTCAAAATGAAGAATGGATTACTAGTGTATTTATTCACAACAGCAGTGCATTGCAGGGACAAAGTAATGTGCATTGACAGACCTGTAGGACTGGAATGGACATAGTGCTGACAGCCATGATTTGTGTGCTTTTTTTGTGGGGCTGGGACTGAAATAGAAGGAGTATTTCAGGTCAGGCCTATATTGACAGGATAAGCAAAAGGATGTCTTTGAAACATTACTGATAGTGCCATGCAGTTTCATGCTGCTCTATGCATGATGCAACACCACTGGCAACCTTACAAGGACAGCAGTTTCTTAATGTCTAGAAATTTCCAGCGACCATTGCAAAATTTACTGTAGATTTTTGGGGATCTAGAGAATAGCAAAAGGCAAAGATAATACTGCCAACATGAAAGAAGCATAACATCTATAAGGGGCGATATTTTCCTGATAACAACCTTAATTTGATCTCTGCATCCAGATTTACCCTAAAAACACTTTAGCGGAGCTTCTTACTCAAACATGCAGGCCCTGAAATACTGCATTGCAAGAACAGGACTTTTAAAAACTTATCTTGCTTAGCTTTCTCCTCCAGAAAACCACCCAAATGGTATCTTTAATTCTACTGCATTTCAGAAAACAAAATTGTGAAAGCAAAATCTTTCTTTTTTGGAAGAGCATCGCCTTAGAGCAAAATATACAAAATTTTCAAGGACTTCTGCAGAACTTGCATTATTTTTCATGCCTGAGCTATGGAAAAATAATTCAATCTTTTCTGTTTAAGACCACTCACTTATATGTAACACATTCGTCAAACACATGTTTACAGTGGATAGAACCACCATTAAGATGGAGCGACTCAGTGCTGGGCTTTCAGATACAAGCGACATACACACAGACTTGAAAGCTCAGTAACAAAAAATGGTTTGCAACAAAGCAAGCAAGCTAGTTTGCTTACTCAAACATTTCTTTTACAAGTTCAACTCTGTCACACCAGTAGCTGTGTTTCATGGGCATTTCTGGTGAAAAAGAAACAATTGTAGTGTGAGAATGATTTTTCTGAACCTGTTGAACAGCTTCATTCATTTTTTTTCATGTACAAAACAGTCTGTTGGGACTTAAAATGGTTGGCATGTCAAGTAAGCCCTGCAATTTGCTGTGTTTCCAGCACATGACACAATTCAATGACTCAATGTGTTTTGGAGTGTTTATGACTACATGTTAACACTGAATTACTGAAGTGGACTGTTCTATGCTTTATTCCTTTCACCATTTAATTCAGAACTTGTGGAAGCTTCCAAGCAAGTCAGAAGTCTATGAGTTATGTTAATTTTCTCTCTCCTTACTCTACGTGCTGATTTTTAGTTTTTACTGGAGGAATGAGATGGCTTTAATGATTCGTATGTTAATGCTGCAGATAAGTAGAAAGAAATGGTTTAGAAGGAACACAGGTTCCTTCTTCAGGTGTTTTTATTGTTCTGTATTATTGAAAGAAAAAGGTCCCGCTGCTGAGGTAGACAGGTACAAGCCACGATGATATTGAAAGCATCAGCATTACATACATAGACTGTACTAGTAAGAAATATGCTTCTGCATTTCTTTTTTATATGCCCTATCCCAGAGGTTGAGAGCAGGTAGGAGACTGGCTGGTGATCCATACATATCATATGCGTCTGGAATGCTGATGACAGACCATCCTCAAGGAAAGCTGTTTGCTAGAAGAGTTGTATCTTTCCTCTGAAAATCGTGACAGACATATATGACCGTGTGATTAGCTTCTGTACCTTCTGCAAGGTTTTGCTATTCACCTGTGGGCTATAGGGCCTTTTTTGATTTTAGAATAAATGTTAGGCAGGAGGAGGGGAAGCTTTGTAAAACATGTAGAAAAATTGAATTTATTTTTCTTCAGGTAATTTTGCTTAATAAAGTTTTTACTTGCTATTGGAGATGCTTACTAGTTTTTCTGGAAAGGCAGGCAAACATCACCAATTAAAGTTTGTCAGACTGCATTTAGAGGGAAGCCAATACTGCCAAGGCTGCTTTGTGCTACCATGTGAAAAGCTCCTGATCGGCTGTATCTCCTTGGGTCAACAGAGGCTGGGATCAGTGCGGAGGGAGTAAGAGCATAAGGCAAGCTGTGTCCGCACTCAGAATGTCCCCACTGGTCACTTGTTTTATATACTTTTGGCGTAGATGAAAGTTTGTATTTTCCATGCCAGAGAAGGGCTCCAGCTGCGGTGGATGAACCCACTGCACATTTTGAGAAGCCGACCTCCAGAGATACTCAGACCTGTGTATTAATTTGAGTTTACATTGTAGCCTAACAAAGAGTGAGATTGAGCTGCTTTGACGCAAAGTAACTTTTCTGGTTTACTGCTTGAACTTAGATGGGGGAGTTTCTTTTACTATAATTCTCATTGTTACTGTTACTTGCGAAGCTCTATGGGCTGAAATTCTACACTTTCTGGATCAAAAGTTATCTTAAGTGTTTCCACACTAGACAGAATTTCAACAGCTTTGACATCACTGACAGTTCTAAGAGCAATCCATGTGGGTAAAAAGCTGGCCAGAGAAAGAATCTGGTAAAATATTAACAAACAGAAAGAGTGCTCTGGCTCTGGCTTCATTCCGGCTCCAATCAGAGAAACACTCATGATTTCTTTTCTGCGTTACATAAAACTTCATCTTTGAAGTGTTTCACAAATATTAACTAATCCCCTAGTTACATTTTCTTCGCTTACATGTTCTTCTCCTGAATAGGAACTTGTTTGAGTTGGTGTTCCTTCAGAAACGTTGTTAGCCATAAGCAAATATCTAGTGACAAGTTTCTTAAATGAAATTTTCCATCTGGGGAAATTTCAGTTTGCTTATACAACATGTCTACCTGTAACTCTTTAGTTCAAAAAAAAACAAAACAAAACAAAACAAAAACCACCCCTGAATATTAATTTCTGACTGTAGTTAACACATATCAAATAGAAGATATGTTAAGCATTTCAGTACACAAAACATTTAAGTCCGTTTTCAAAAGCAGTCGAGGCTCTTAACTATGATCTTACTAGCTCTTGTTGCCAAGGTCACTTCTGAAAGTAAGTTACAGGCTTGTAAATTAGGTGTGCTTTTTCAGTGTTTGTGAAAACAAAGCTACCACATTTGAATTTTACTGCACAGTGCATATTCATGCTGATTTTATTCAAGGTCCTTCACACACGTGAACAGTCCCAAGCAGAACCAGTAACATATGAAGGTCCTTATTCAGTGTTCTCTTAGGTTATGTCACTTTAAATAGCATTTTTGATTCTGGGGTGTTGGTTCTTTGTCTTTTTCTAATTTGTCGAACTAACCTTACATGTTCGCAATTTCATGGTTTTGAATTCCTGCGTCGACATGAATTTCTGACATTCCAAAACTTTACAGTAGCCATATAGAATGCTCATGTTCTTGTTCTGTGGTGTTGTTCCAAACAACTAAGTAGCCTTTACCAGTTATAACTGTAGTGTCTCTACTAATGTCGAGAGACAAACATACAGAAGAGTTCAGAGAAAGGCATGCGTGTGATGCGTTGGTGCTTGGTTACTTTGCATTTGGATCTACAGGATTAGGGCCTCCCACATTACTTCTGAAAATCATCCCCTTGGTCGAATACAAAAGACCCTTCAAAACTGAGGGAGTATTTCAAAAAACAGACTGTAAGCAGTGTTGACTGTACTATTTATGGATCTGCTCATTGCTGTTATTTAGACTATAAACAAGAGGTAATCTCATTCTGCTGCAGCTCCCGTTCGAGCAAAATAATCTTTGAAGCTGTATCCACTACGTTTCAGACACTGCTGCCTGCACTGTTCTAAACTGTTGATGTGAAATTCTGCTTTATTATCTGCCAGATCTAGTAGAGATCTTGGGTAGTGCACTGTAATGATTAAAGTTTCCAGGCAGGAAACTACACTCAAAGGTCTTCCCTGGGCTCAAGCATCCTCTTTTGTATCTTCTACATCTGCAGGTAACCACTAGGTGGCAAGCTGCATAACATGATTTCGCATCAATAGCGCAAGAGTCCGCTGAGCTTTTGCCACCTGTAATAACAAATGCCACCAAGCTGACTCAGTGCAGAGATTGCACACACATGAGTGAACAGCTGGTTCAAGCTAAGCCTGAACATAAAAATTATTTTGAAAAGTGTCATTTTCTGACACTAGCCACAGCATCATGCTTTGCGTAGAGCTATAAACCCTCAACAGATTAATCCATTCCAAAATTCAAGATTTTTTAAAATTTTCTTCCATGTAGAATTTTGTTTGGACTTTCTACCATGTTCTGTTGACTATGAAAATTTACCTTATCCTACTAATAACTTACCTTTGTCAATTTGTGCACCTCTTATTCTTGCTCTGTGACTAAATTGTACCTGGGACTGACACCTGTCATGGTCAAAAAACTCAACGAGTACAGAATGCTGTAGTGTGTGTTATTGCAAGTATATTATGACTACTTCTGCTGTCTGCTTTGGCTCTTCATAGAAAATCTAAAGTTAAAATCTCAGTGCCCTGAAAAACAAGGATTAAGTGGCTGGAGCCAGGCACCTGTAAATATTACCTATGGCTTACACTTAATACTATGATTGACCAATTCCACTTATCTTACCTAATGACACCTGTGATAAGAGTAAAGTTCAGTTAGTTGGAGATAGTGGTTTTCAGAAAATTATGTGAGAGGCTGTGGAATGGGCTCTGATTTTTACTAAGACCAGTCTCCCTGCTTCCCAACCAAAGATAGTACTTTCTGTTCTCTCTAGTACACAGCGGCATTTTAAGCAAAAAAAAAAAAAAACAAGAAAGATTTCCACAGTAAATGGCTTCCTCTGTGAGAGAAGATATGAAAAAAAAACCAAACAAACAAACCCAAACCAGAAACCCAAAAGATAATGTTAGTAGTGCAGCTTTGTCAAGCACTTTAGAATTGCCTTTGAGCCCTTTGGATTGTGCGTATCCAAACATGTTTTGCTGCAGCTTTTATGGCCGCTGGTGATTTCTTGAAACAGATCAAACTATTGCAGCCAAATACTTTGTCACCATTTCACAATACGGGAACAGGTAGGTCTTACTTTGTGCTGTGTTGTCCAGTGTGTTGGTATTGCCTTGATTGATACAGATGTTCTCTCACAATGGAGAGAAGGGTAAACTTGTAAAATACCATGTTTAAAAACAGCTGGACAGATAGGTAGTGCTTGACTTGAACACTTACACCAACCTTCCAGCTGTCTTCCTTTCTCTTCTCCTAAGCAGTCTGATGCTAATGGAGAATTAACAGGGACAGATGAAGCAAGGACTGAGCATCTGCTGATGTATTTTACCATCAGTGTAGAAAGCTTTAATGGACGGTTCTGTGCCTCCTGTGTACAGAAATGGTTCTGATACTCACTCAGTATAAGACTTTGACAATGTGGCGCTGTGGCAGCAATATATTTAGAGAAAAAGGGTAAACCTGTTCTCTTCAACTATCCACTTTCATAATTAAATACAAACATAACTACAAAGTACTTTTATTTCTTTTTTGAGCGGTGGAGTTTGAATTTATATGTCCAGCTGAGGGACCTGAAGAATCTCAGCAGAATAGCAAAGCCAAGGAGAAACTTGAAAAGCCAGCTGCAGACTTGACAGTCAGAGGAACCAGGCTGGAAGTTCAGCAGAAGTTAAAACCCAGGAATTCGTCTTGTGCTCATCCTATAAAACCAAAAATCTCTTCTAACATGGCAAAAATCCGCAACTATAATATTAAAGACTGATTTCTTTGTTGGCAGCAAGTTCCAGGTCCACACTTGCTATTAACTTACTTTGAAATGTATAAATCAGATGTAAATACCGGCTTTCATGTTTTGTATGTCGAGTTGGGATGTTTGCAGCCAGAGGAGAGAACAAATACCCTGGTCCCTACTGTGAACCCTAAAATAAAGGGTTAATATGTGTACATTATGAGATTAGTCTTCACTGTTAATACTGGTTTATTTTGATTATATATGTTAAATATTGTTTGCATCATAGATTTAGAAATGCCCAATTAATACATATGTAAAGTCTCATGCCTTTACGCAGGGCTTGGAGGTCCTTAGCAAATATTTTGTTGAGAAACTGTAGATGTGATTTAAGCTGAGAAGTGGGATGTCTCAACCTACTTGTTGTCTTGTAATTAACAATGCAACCGTTAATCCTGTGCAGCTATCTTACTAGTTGAAAGGGGTTTGAAAAGATTACACCTGAATCTGTATTGTTTCTCATCTTCTGTAGCTCTTTCCACTTGTTCATGCAGCATGAAAGAGTATAAAATGAAACTTCTATTGTCACACCAGTAATTATATTGTTCTTTAACAAGAGATTGCCTAGAGTTTAACGCAGTAAAAACCATGTTCATTAGCAACACTTAGAATCATACAGAAGCATTGGAAGAAATAAGTCTTACAACAGATGAAACTAGAGGAAAACTTGAACAAGTTGTGATGTAATGGGGGATGTCTGTATAGTTACGAACACTCCAGGACATTGAACCAAGTAATCAGTGTATTTTTGTAATATTTCCAGTAATGCTGAGCTGTCTTGGGATATTACAGTGATGAACTTTACCATAAGTAAAGGAAATACACATGAAAAACACAAGAAAAACCTTTTTTTTACTGTGAGGATGCTAAAGCACTGGAACAGATTGTCCAGAGAGGTTATGGAGTCTCCATCTGTGGAGATACTCAAAGCCCAACTGGACGTGGTCCTGGGCAACCTGTTCCAGCTGACCCTCCTTGAGTAGAGGGATTGGATGAGGTGATTGCAAGTGATCCCTTAGAACCGAAGCGATGCTGTGATTCTGTGAGTGGTATCACTGAAGTGAATAATACTTCTTAATTGCTGCTAAAAACATATGAAATCTAAACGGGATTAGTGAAGGAAGAGAGCTACTTACCCATGAGCGCTTCTTTTTCTGTAGCACTTTTCTTTTTAGAAATGCTTTGCAGATACTCTTTGCAAATAGCTGCTCTGTTTAGCATCTGACAATGTGGTAGTAATTATTTTGAGAATTTGAATAATTATTTTTCTACTCCCTGTTGAAAATGTTTTGCTTTAGTGCAAAGGTGCTATGATGTTATAATCAGATGCTGAATCTGCAATAAGTTTCATTGAGATGTTACCAAGCCAATATGAGGCCTAAGAGACCTTGTGAGCTTCTTTCTAAAACATCTAATTACTTGAAAATCCTGTCATTGGATTCAACATTTAACATTGTTCATGAGCCGGAACAACATGATGCATTCCCTTGATCCAGGCCCTGAATGAGCTCTTTCTGTAGCTCAAAGCATAGTGGTTTCTAACAAGTACAGGAATTTTGGCCCAGATCACACCAGTTACAGCTCTCACTGGTTATTTCTAGAACACAATGTGTAAATTCCAAAGTTTTTAATAGCTGTAGATTATCCTGAAAAACATTTTTTATTTATTTCCAATTCCGTGTTTAATATTGAACTGTGGAGATGCACAGTATTTCAGTGCTACGAGATGCTGTGCATCTGCAGGTGTTAAAAGCGGTATGTCCTTAGAAAAAGAGCAGTTCATTCCATAATCTTTGTAACACTGCATCTGAGCCTGGAAAACATTATTCTCTATTCCTTACATCGTGAATATAAACTCATGGGCTGCAGACTTCAGAAATGCCTTTCTGTAGGTTTCTCTGAAGGTTTTTAGGGGTTTCGTTTGCTTTGTTTGAGGGGGTTTGGGTTTATTTTTTGTGGTGGTTTGGTGTCCCCCCACCCCCTAGTATGTCACCTGGCGCACCTGGTCATGCAGACCTCTTGCCAGAAATGCTTTAATCTATTCAGTTTCCCTGAGAAACAGGTTTCCTTACGGCAGCTGTAGGTAAGGGAAGATGATAGTTCTTGATTGTTTAGTTTTGTTTTGCTTGTGATAGAAAAAAAAAGTAGTTCAATCGTTGTACATTTGTGTCAGTAACTATAAGAACATAGTGTATAAGTACGCTGAAAATTAACAAAGTATGCATAATACCAATAAATAACGTGGCCATATTGCTTGGATCCTGTGTGGGGAGGTTGTGCTAAGGGTGTGCTAAGTACGGGGGGAAATTCTCACGTATTTCTCCTCCGACCAAAATTCTTAACCAGTTGGGCATTGATTCTTAAAAAACGGATGAGAAAGAGCGGTGCCAAGGCAGCGCTGCCGGGAGCTGTACAAAGAAAGGAGAGCTTATAAAGAAGAGCGTTCCAGCCGATCACAGAGTACTGAAGAGGTACAACGGAGTAAATTGCCGATTGCGGGTCTTATCACAGGGTTAAAACCCCCATTGCAGTGTTGAGGAAGATATGGCTAAAGGGGAGAGCTGTGCCCAGAGAAGGTGCTGGCCGAGCTCGGAGGCGCAGCGGCCGCCGTGCTGAGGCGCGGCCCCTGCGCCCCCCGGCCCCCCCCCCCGCCCGCGGCCCCCCCCGCCCGGGG
>VZSZ01007399.1:29066-76321 GCA_013398815.1 Ibidorhyncha struthersii | reverse complement strand
CCGTGGGGGCGGGCGGAGGGCGCTTGCCCGGGAGGAGGTCCAGCGTTCGCTGTCGTGAAAGGTGACTGGTCGATATGCACTGGGAAACCGTCTCACCAGAGGTGCCGCGTATACTGCTGAACTTCTCCGCCTCGGTATGAATCCGCTGCCCGCATGAAATAACCCAGTGATTGTGCACCAGCCTGGTTTGGATGATGTGATCCTGTCAGGAACAGGATGATCATCTTCTCTCTTCTGCTGTTTTTGCTCCTGTTGGGTTTTTATTCCGCACTCCTTTCCTGGCGTAAGGCCCTTTGAGATACCGACTGCGCGTTTTCCTAGCTAAGAGCTTTATCCGGATGCTTGAATTGAAACAGTCAGTGTTAAAGCTGTCTATGTTAACTCGCATTCCCTTTCTAAGAGCAGTGTTGGGGAGTTTGGAGTGTGCCTTGCCTTAAAAGCAAAAGGGAGGAAAAGCCTCAAGCCACATAAGCAAAGGGTTCACCTTTTCCTGCATCCTCTATGTGTCTTGAAACAAATTGAAAATAATAGTACATCATGAAAGGCTGCATTTAGCAGATGAAATCAGAGTATGAGCTCTCTAGGTGGAGGGCAGTTATGAACAGATATTTTTACAAACATCATATAGTGATCCTGGGGGCTTAAATTTTTGTACAAATCAATTCTGACCATTTGGGAATCAACAGAGCTGTGTTGATTCCATGAGAAAAACCTAACCTACTTTTCTCAAATAACAGCTCTGAACCAGATTGTGTTTCCTGTTAAGTAGTGCACTTCAAATATGAAAAGACACTACCATGTTTCGTTTCATTTGTCTTGGGGGTCAATGGGACAAATCCAGCCTTGAAACAGAAAGAGACAGTTGAAAGGTCTTTGCTAAATGGAAGTTATGTCACACACAGGCTGATGGTAGCCAAATGCTTTCAAAAAATGAAAAGCAGCCTGTGTTTGCCTCTATTTTTGTAAAGTGGGTTTTTTTGGAGGCAGGCATTATAGCTCTTTATAAGTGAAGTTTCTGTGGAATGACAGTTTTAATTGCAAATTTTAGAAATTATAATTGGAGATTAGGAAACCTGGATTATGATGTAGTTGTACTGAAAAAAAACTAAGAAAGCAATCCTTCTGTCAGTATCTGTGCTGAAGGAAGCTATGGAGGAGTCACGGATGTTTCATTTTAAAATAATGGGAGTTGCAAAAAAAGATCAAGGTTTGATCTGCCTAGAAACAGTAGCAGAGTTGGCTTTGAGGACTCTGTCCCACCATGATGACAGCCATCGAAATAACACTGAAATAAATATAAGCGATGGGTTCCTGCCTAGGAAAGAGAACCCTGCATCAGGCAAAACAAGATGGGGTTTTATTTGTTGTTTCTTTGCAAACAGTTTCTTCCTCCTTCCATCTCCTCCTCCTTTCCTCACTGAAGCTTAGGTGGACATAGATACAGCAGAATACGAAAAGTATTCTTTGGTAGTTGGCAAGTCAGGTATGAGCGGGAGAAGAAATAAAATTTTACCTTTGCTTTTTTTAATTTTTCTTTTTTCTTGTCTTTCATTGTATATTTCCCTCTAAAAACTTACCAGCTTAATGGGCACAGAGGTATCTTTGTAGGGAAATTGTAGATAAAATTATTGTTAAAAAAAGTTGTACAGCTGCCAGGGATGTTGGAAAATGATGATTAATACTTTTCTTCTCGATTCATTGTTGGTGCTGGATTAGTGAGGTACTCAAAGTTTTAAGTGCAATAGTATTTCAACTTACTCTTAAGTTTGATAATAGCATTAAGCTAGCATGATACCAGTAGATATCCAGT
This sequence comes from Ibidorhyncha struthersii, assembly GCA_013398815.1. Classification (NCBI taxonomy): domain Eukaryota; kingdom Metazoa; phylum Chordata; class Aves; order Charadriiformes; family Charadriidae; genus Ibidorhyncha; species Ibidorhyncha struthersii. The sequence goes on along the minus strand of VZSZ01007399.1, from coordinate 74,511 downwards.
ACACAGAGAACAAGGTTAAGAAGGTGTAGCATGATTGGAGAAAGGAACTGGCATCAATAAAGAAACCAACCTTGTCAAGTGGCTAATGTGGGAGGTAGATAACCAGAGCCCAGGTATAAAGTGATGAAAGTTGTTACTAGTCAATAATACCAGAAGGGATTGTTAGTTATTACCAGTCACAAACCGAATGAGTCAGCAATGCAATAGCATTGCCAAAAAATATTGTGTAAATCTGGTGAGGTGGTAGTTTATGCTTAACTGAGGTGTCTGTTGGACTGACATGTTGGGGGGTGTGTGTGTTTGCATCTTTCCCAACTTCCCACAGTTAAATGCATCTGTCTAGGAAGAATTCACATAATTCAATTCAAGTAAAACCCTGGGGTAAATGGGAAAAAGGGTGTTAGATGTCTGGTTGGGTCCAAAAAAATACAGCCGTAAGAAATTGGAGAATCCTGTTTGTCCCACTTTGTCTTCTTTGTCTCCTTTTTTTTGATGTGTTGCTTTTGTTTACCTTGGTCATCAAATGTAGTAGGAACAATCTCTTCTGCATATTTGCTGTAGTACAATCTCCCTTAAAACAGCTGTAGAAATAATTTTCTTTATTGATCTATGCTACATCCTATACTTCAAAAACTGTCAGTGTACTGTGTACAGTCTGATAGTGCTCTACAGAAAAAAAGTCTCTAATATAGTAACAATACACCATTTGGGGGTGAAATTAATCTTTAAAATGGCCTACCTGCTTACCTGTCAAGGAAAACCAAAGACATTGTTGGTACCCATAACATCTACTTTAATCACTGTTTAATCAGGGATGAGTTAATATTCATGACTTTTCCTTTCCCTGCTCTAGTTTTCTACTGCACATCATCTCTGCTGTCTGCTGCTAACTCCATAATTTGTATGGTATCTTAGATATAGGTGTTTGGAGTTCTCTGTGTCAAGTCTAAATCTTTCCAGTTCTTCGTGTATAAAAATCCTTAACTTGTGGCTCTTCTTACCCATTCACCCAGCTAAAATTAACTTTTTGGCTCTTGTTCTTCTACCTTTTGATTACTGCAGCATCTTGTTCTCTGCCTTTGACACAGTCTTGCTCAACTACATTCATAACGTTGCCAAAAATTGCTTTGCTGATAAATTCTATTACTTCACTCTCTCGGAATAACATTTTGTCAAGATCGGCTGTACCTGGATGGAGTTTTTCTGGTACTCCAGGGAGAGATGTGGGATGGGAAGGAACAATCCCAGAAGTGATGTTTCAGTCCCCTGAAATACAAACTATACTTCTCTCCCTACAGATCATCACCCAAAGAGCTGAGGCATAAAATCGAATCATAATCACATTATCATCTTGTAGGTCTCTTGCCTTACACTTAGATTGTAAGCTTCGTGCCTGAGATCTGTTCTTGCTCTGCCCCTGGCGCTGAACTGCTGCAGGCACGGAGAGTTGTGGCCCTTGGTCAGGTTTTCCAGGTGCAGCAGTGACAGCAATAATAAAGCCGATTTGCTGGATCTCTGTGAGTGGAAAACCAGAGGGGCTTCTCCTCAGAGGAGAGTGGACTGGGCCTATTACTGCCAACTTCGGTTTTGGGGAATAGGTTTCTCAGTAAGGGCCTTACATATTAGGCCCTTAGTGTTTCCACTTTTAAATGAACAACCGTAGTGGGACGGAAGTTCTGTTGTCTGGGTGTTTAGCATAAGACTGAGAAATCCAACATGTCCTTTTGGGAACACTTCTGTTTCTGCTCCCAGAAGGGATGGACTGGATGAGGTAATCATCTCTTGTGCTTCACTGTTGCGTAATTCCACAGTTACTCCACAGATCTGCATCAAGATAACTGCTGAAGGAAAGAAGAAGGGTAAAGGAAATCGGGCAACCTCTGTGGGGTTGTCTGCTGGCTGGGCTACACCTCAACTAATAGAGGGCTTTGCTTTCCCTCCGCGCTGCAGCTTCTTCCAGCTACAGCACAGTGTTGCACCTGAGCAGTGGGTGGATGGAAGAGGTGCCTATTTCTTGCTCAATCAAAAGCATCAGTAACTCCTGAAAGAGGCTGCAAAACTGTGCCTAAACTGAATGTCTTGGGTTGGAAAAACAGACATGAAATGCTCCTCAAAGAGTACCTGTTAGTGCTGTTTTGTGGGGGAGAGAGGTGACCAAGCACCAGCAGTGCTTAAGCAAAGTGCCTGTGTGGCACTATGGAGCATAATCTGCGATGGAAGTAAAATTTTAGGTGTTCCATAGCAAAGTCTTTCATCCAGAGTTATTCAGGCAGATTTTTAGCTATTTACGCACCCAGTTTTCTATGTGATTTTTGCTTGTTAAAATCACACACACTAAAGAATATTTTGCCTCTATTTACAAGAAGGATTATTTAAGGAAGCACTGTGAATGCTTACTACCTCTTTTGTTCATGCAAACACACTTTTATTTATTTATATATAGATATAAAAATAACCCATATATATGTGGGTTCCCCCCCTCCTTTAACTTGCCCACTTAGGATTTACAAAATATAATTTTAATTTAACTAAATCATCAGGTTAACTTGCCTTCTCTCTGCTTAGTTGTTAATGTATTTTTAGTGTAATAGAAAACAAATTAAAAGTGTTAACTGTAATATATGAGCTATCGATTTGGTGTTGTTATCTGTATAGATGGCCTGCTGTGCTGCATTATGCATCATGATGCTCTCTTGTGTTGTTTGAGACTGGGGTCTTAGAATGCAAATTTCTTGGGACAACAGCTAGGGTTTTTTGTCCCATCTGGAATCCAAATCTGTTCTGCCAACTCTTATTTCAAAGCCTCACTCTCTATCACATGTACTCAGTTTCCCATTCCCAGCCCTCTTACGCGTGGCAGTGCAGGGTTCAGTTGGGAAACACTTCGTGTCAAACTTGCTTCTTATTTTGGGTATTTAAAGTGATGGTAAATTGTACTGTAATCTTTGTGCTTTTGTGTAGGTTTTCTCCTGTGTGTGTGTGTGTCTCAGGCTGGTGGGTTTGGGTTGTTTTGGGGTTTTTTTTTTTTTTTTTTTTTTGGGGGGGGGGGCCTTATGGNGTTTTTTTTTTTTGTGGGTTTTGGGGTTGTTTTCCTTCCAACAAACTTTCTGATTATTGATTCTTAAGTTAGCATTTAACTTTGTAATGATTGTAGAACTCGTTTTGCTACCTGCTAGGTTTGCCTTGTAATTATGTATTTTACTACATGTATTTCATAATTTCTCCACCCACCTCTGCTCTAGCATGTTAATCTTTCTTCTCTGCTGACTTCACAGAGGCTCTGTTCGTTTTCTAGTTGTCATGTAGAAACTGGTGGTTCTCCGAGCCTGATGTTCCAGGATCCATTTTCTCATTGTCATTGTCCTCGTGGATCTTACGGTCTGTTTGATTAGTTGGGATGTCTTTTTGTAGTAAGAGACTCCATGGGCTGTTCCTGTGTGGGTGTTTCTCCTGCAAATATGCTTGTTTGTCACAAGATGTCAGGGACACATGAGACACGTAAACTTTCCTTCTCTGTGTGAAAGCATACTAGTCTTGCTGTTTTCTGGATCTCAGCAACAGGGAGAAGTTGAGATGGAAGACGTGGTGATTGCAGGCATAGCAGGAAGGCTGCCAGAATCGGAGAACTTGCAAGAATTTTGGGAAAACCTGCTTAATGGAGTTGATATGGTCACAGAGGATGATCGGAGGTGGAAACCAGGTGAGTGTTTATTGCTTCCCTTTTGGAGTCCTGAGTTCTAGAGGTATTAACCTGTGAAAGGAAAGGATTTATCAGATGCGAAATGCTGCCAGAGCTTCTGAATTCACGTCTGATATATCAAGATATTCAGGAACAGAACACTCTTATGAATGTCTCATGCAATCCATTTATAATGTCATGTCCCATGCAGTAGTAGCTTATAAACATGGAGCTTACTTCCCAATAAAAGAACACTCTGACAGAGCAGCTAGGCAACATGAATCCTGTAGCTGCTCTTGATAGCTGTGGCAGTAAGACAGCTCTGTTGTTTTTCTGGGTTCAGAAGTAGCACAGGGACTCCAGTCCTGTGATTTATGTTCTGTTCTGTCTGATTGTCTTTCTGAAGTGTTTGGCACATGTCTATCCGGTTCAAGCTGGTGATTTGCAGAAGTGAATAGGAGCTTTTGTTTTCCTTCTACCTGGTAGCTGATGGGAACCACTGATCTGGACTCTGTTTATGAGCTTGGTACAACTTGCCAAAGCAAAAATGCTTAAACTAGATAGATATCTTTTGCTGCCATATCCAGGAGAGTCTTAAAAATGACGATTGTTTTTGTTAATGCAGTGTTCTCATTTCCAAATGAGATTCAGAGAGACGTGTAGATAGATATTAATGCAGCACTCTGGGTACCGCAACAGAGGAGTGATGTTTCATGTGTAATCGAGAATTAGCTGTGGTCATTCTGTACTCTGTTTCAGCTGGTAGCTGCTTTAAAACAATGTATGCTGTGACTCAGCGTTGAAATTTTTCTTCTCAGGAATTTATGGACTACCCAAGAGAAATGGAAAGCTCAAGGACCTAAGCAAATTTGATGCATCCTTTTTTGGGGTTCACCCCAAACAAGCTCATACAATGGATCCTCAGCTGCGCTTGCTGTTGGAAGTTTCTTATGAAGCTATTTTGGATGGAGGTAAGCAGCTGAATGACTGAAGAGGGAGAATTGTGCTGTATCATCTCTGTGCAGCAGGTGCAGACATGCACTGGTGTGATGAGATCTCTAACAAGAGAAAGCCATCACAGTAGAGAGGAGACCGAAGAACTGGTACGGGGGTTAGAACAAAGATGTTTTCTCTGGAACTCAACAGTGATGGCCAGCAAACCTCTGTGCCTCGTGTGGTACAACCAGTGCGACAGGAACACTTAAGCAGTCAAGGGTTCTAGAGCTTTTGTATGTTCTGCTCTACCCTAATATTCTGTAGTAGATCCTTTTGTTAAAAGCATATTTGTAGTGCAAAAGGAAGTTGACTTGATTAGAATTCTCATCCATGGTCTAAAAGGATGGCAGATGGCCTGATGTATTCCTGTCTACTGGCTGGGTTCATGGAAAATTTGTGGCATTTGATCTGCTTCTATAGAAGGTTTGCCCAGGCAGTGTGCTTTCAGAAGTAGAAGCCTCTTTCCTCCATCACTGCCAGTGTCTTGAGATTTTTAGTTAGTTACCCAACAGAGCCAGAAAGTTTATTCTTCGTATCAATCAGTTTCATGTCTGAACATAAGAAGCACATGGCTGGCGGGGGTGGGGTGGGGTGGGGGGAAGTTGTAACTACCTCACTAGTACTGACTTACTAAAATTAACAATTATTCTTCTGCTGCTGAGCCTCAGTCTGAAGGCTTGAATATTCTGCTTGTCTCCAATACTCCTGAAGCACAGAGAGGAAAGAGCAGAGATTGCTGCAAGTTGGGCTTGCTATGCAGTTTTTCAGAGCAGAGTTGTTTCTTGTTCCAATTGTTGGCTTTTGTGCTTGAGAATCTTCCTTTCTGTCTCGTACTCCAGATCTGGGCTTTGTGTGTGGCTAGAGATAGATGTTCATGTGCTCACATGACATTTGAAGTGCTGTGATTTTTTCCCCCCTTCAGTTTGCTCCTTTTCTCTGCACTGGAAGTCAGCTGTTAGCTTATCTGATCAGCACTTGTCTTTTGTAGTCCATACGCTTTTTTACATAAGAGTCTAGCAACGTCCAGCTAAGCTCAAAAGCTGTCTCTGGGCACAGTATGTTCTGGCTAAAAGCCAATACCAAAGTTTTGGTAGACTTCACAGTAAGACTTGTAAGGTCTGCAGTAGAAACAGATAAAAGGTAACTATGAGTAAGGGAACAATGCTGCAGTCCTGCCAGAAAAGGAGAGTAAGTAGTATTTCATGAACTGGTGCCAGTGTACCTGATATCTCCCAAGTTTGTCTCCTGTAATCTACCTTCTGATATCCTTATAGGTATCAATCCGGCCACCCTCCGTGGCACAGACACAGGTGTATGGGTTGGTGCCAGTGGGTCAGAAGCTGGTGAAGCCCTTAGCCAAGATCCAGAAGAGCTTTTGGGCTACAGTATGACTGGCTGCCAGCGTGCTATGCTTGCCAACAGGCTTTCCTACTTTTATGATTTAACAGGTAAGCACTCCCAAACCTGTTGTCGTTGATTAGCCATTGCAATTTCAGCATGATTGTATTGCAGCTTCTGTAGAGGAATGGGATGGATACGATGACATAGACCCCTTTTAGGATGAGAAAGTAGCATGCAGCTATTGTAAGGAGGCATATAAGAAGCAGAAAATGTACAGTAACTGTGTGATAAGACTTGTTTTAAGGCTTTGTAACTCAGTTGCTGCTGCTGGGCATAGCTGGCGTTCATCTGAAAGATGATGATGTCAGGAGGCCTTCATAAAAAGGCCTAGGTCCTTTCCTGCCTTTAGGCTGCTATTTGGTATCAGGCTATGCAGAAGTCAGCTAGCCCAGAGACAAGCTGACTGCAACAGCTGGCTCTTTTTGAGTGAAGTGGGAGACCCACCAAAATGATGTAATTGAAGGCATAGACATGACTTGAACTGTGTGTGGCATTGAAGATAAGAGTGGAGGGATAGGAATTGCTCTGAAGAGCAACAGAGATAATGGTAAGAGTAGCACTGGGAAGGGGGGTGATTTTTATTGGTGAGAACAGGGAAGTGGATGAGACCTGCCTGTGAAGCTACAGTATCTCTCTTTGGAGATGGAATTTTAAAAAATACCCTTAAAGCCAAACTATTTGCAACTTTTCCACCTTTCCCATCCGTTATTACCTGGTAAGCAGGCGGAGATGGTGATTCTTATCTCCCATTGTATCAGGATTACCTGTTATGTTCTGAAGCAGCTCTTAGTTAACTTTTTTTTTAATGTTTCTCTTGTAGTCCCACTCTGTAGTATTTGGAGAGCCACTCTAGGAAATAAACAGTAAAACCCAGCTTTTTTTGTTTTCCCTTTCTGTTCCATAAGGACCAAGCATAGCTATTGACACGGCCTGCTCCTCTAGTCTCGTCGCTCTGGAAAATGCTTATAAGGCAATTCATCATGGACAGTGCAGTGCAGCCCTAGTAGGAGGGGTCAACCTTTTGCTGAAACCCAACACCTCTGTGCAGTTCATGAAACTGGGTTTGCTTAGTTCTGATGGTGCCTGCAAGGCTTTTGATGCTTCAGGTAAGGCATCAGTACAAAAGGTTGTCATGTTGTATGAGAGGAACTTATTGTGGAGTCTGTGACCAGATACTCTTGTAATACAGCAAAGAGCTGGCCTCAGTTGTTCCTAGGTGCACTGTTTGGGACATACCTTGGACCTGACCTGTGTTGCATGCTCCATTGAACCTGGAAAACTGACTGTGGGGAAGAAACTGTATGGTTCATTCCTCAGCCACTGCAGACAGGAAATAGCTGTCTCTTGGAAACTTTCTGTCATTATTTGTGATGAGCAGCGAGCCTCTGTGGGGTGTTAATTTCTTTTAAAGACATGGATATGTCATACTCTCAAAGTTGTCTGTTTTAAGTGGTAGCTCAGGAATGAGACGACCTTACTGCATGGTGTTTTGCAACTTTATTCAAAGCAGAGCAGAATTAGTGGCTTGTTCTTCTCTCTCTGCTCTCAGGAAATGGATATTGTCGCTCTGAAGCTGCTGTTGTCATTCTTTTGACCAAGAAATCTATGGCTAAGCGGATCTATGCCACAATAGTCAATGCTGGAAGTAACACTGATGGCTTTAAGGAGCAAGGTAGGCCTTGAGCCTCTGAAAAGCGAGATACCTACAGAACTGTTCAGCCTAGTCTTTGTCACCAAAAATGGGCTGTTATGGGGTTCTTCTTTCAGTGTGTGAAGATTTTCTTTATTGTTTGTTTTCTTTCTTTTTCTGTTTTGGTAATGCAAAGTTCAGGACCTTATTTTGTAAAGAAGTTGAAGGAGTGGTTTCTAATGTACAGAGCAACAGGAATGTCCTGTTGCTAGTGTAGCCTTCCTCAGGACACCTCTACAGTAAATTCTGCACTGATAGTAGAAATGTAGGTGGTGTTACAACTATAAGGGTCTTTCCCTACTGATGTCCCACTTCTCCCCCTCTCCAGTTATGGAGACACCAAATTTCACATATTCTGCTTGATGTAGACAACTCCTAGTGTTCTGTTAACCAGTATCTTCCAACACTAGTCTAACTCATTGCTTTAGGTCCGTTTCTGGTTCCTCTGCTCTTCTTCCAAAGAGCCCGAGAGTCTTATTGTATGTGATGTGTAGAACGTTGGTGTAAATCCTGAAGAAGTCTCTCTCTTTTTTGACCTGGTAGCCCCAAGCAGTTGAAAGGGTGCTAAAATCAGAACAGGAGGCATCTGATATGAGAGAGGAACTGATCGCAATTTTTCGTTCTAGGTGTGACATTCCCATCTGGAGAGATGCAGCAGCAGTTGGTCAGATCTTTGTACAGAGAATGTGGTATCAAACCTGAAGAAGTGGAGTATGTTGAAGCTCATGGGACAGGCACCAAGGTCAGCGTGGCCCCTTTGGGTCTGGAGTGTTTTCTTGTCCCTTATCTTCTTTTCTTGCATCACTTGCCACACTTTTCTATCAAATTATTCTGTTTTTCCAAAATGAACTATATTTCTCCCTTCTACAAGTTACTAGAATATGTACTGCTTCACCACTTTAAGATTTTGTCAAACTTCTTAATCTTTCAGGTTTCTCTTTTGTGGTGTGTTTTGGAAGTGCTAACTAATCGCTGTTCTGATTCTCTTCCTACTAGGTTGGAGATCCACAGGAAGTAAATGGCATTGTAAATCTCTTCTGTCAGTGTAAGAGAGAGCCACTGTTGATTGGATCAACCAAGTCAAACATGGGTCATCCAGAGCCTGCCTCTGGGCTTGCTGCATTAGCCAAGGTAAGAGGTGGCTTCAGAAGGAAAACTGGGGGAGGAGGGGAACACAATGGTGTGTGTGGGGTTAATGTTTGTTTTAAGGAAAATAGGCACTGATCCAATTAAGATGTTCACTGGTAATGTGAACAACTCAGGTGTTTATCATTAATAATCTGCTTCTTGCTTCACCTGCAAATACTTTTAAAAGCTCAGGTGGCTATTCTGCAAGCTGGACACAAATGCCCAGGTGGCCCTTTGCTGTGTGCACACACAAGCATATGCATGCATGCACACACACTTTAGTTTCCCCTTCCTACTGAACTATACAGGAACATAAGTCTGCTCAGAATAAAGGCTTTGGGATCACTTTACTGATTATCCTTACACTGGACCTTCCAACAGAACTCTGCTGTAAGTCATTTGGGTTTGGGGGGTGTACAAGTAGAGGGATTTAAATGTTTGGAGTAGTTGGCAATGACCAATGATAAGAGGCAGTGTGGGCTTTCAGTGCCAAAAGAATAGCTGAGCCTTCTGGCTGTTTGTCAGGGACGTATCATCTCTTCCTCTTCTCTCTTGTGTTGGCAGGAAGCCAGCTGAGCTCTTTGGGATGAGGCTATCAGCTTGAATAACTGGTTGTCTTAGCAACCAGTGTACTAACTACTGTGGTAGGCAGTCAGTCATCTATTGGCTCTGGCTGCTAAACTGCTTAGTGGAGAGCTAGCTAATGTTCACACTTGGTTGTAAGCCTATTACTGACAGCCTTAGAGCCACGCAAATTGAAGTCACGTACACTGTCACTGCTAGAATTTTGGGCTCTTTAAAGTGGTTATTGTGACCTGAATACATATAACTTGCAGTGTATAGCCTCATCTACAAATAAATCGCAGAGAAAGCAGTGTCTGTTTGTAAAGGAAACTTTACTTTTTTCTTAGCACCCCTGTCCCTCAGACTGATACCTTCATAGAAGGGATGATAATTGAGTCATAAAATAACCGTCTCCATCTGTACTGTGTGGTAAACCATAAACAATTTGGTTAGTGCAGTTCTGCTGTGATCTGTCAGGACAGGATCATAACCTTCAGGTATTGTTTCCCCCGTCTGTTTCTTAGGATGCAGAACTGCAAAGACAAGGGCCACAATTTACTTTTGGAGACTTCTGACACCATGTTTTCTCATTCCTTTTTTTTCATCAGTTTTCTCACTTCACTTTGCATGGGAACTTACAGCTGCAGGCAAGAGCTTGTGGCACCCATCGCGCCTGCTAGAATGTTTTTTTGCTATACTTTTATTAAGTTGTGTTAGGTCCTGTTTCCAGAGCTGGTATCTCGAAAGGACCTGAAGCTTTGGAAGGGTATTGGAAGGTTCATCTCTGTTCTTGATTCTTTGAAAGCTGGGCTGGGCAACACTTCATACTTTAAGATTTGGAAGTTGATCAGAGTGGCAGATCAGGTGTCCTTGAGGCCAAGCCAGAAACTACACCAAGGCCACTGTCTTTTAGACAGTAACTGTCTCGAAGTCTGCAGTTTCTTTAAACATTTTCTTTTGGAATTCCATAAAATGCTCTTATGTGAGATGTCAGTTAGGAAAATAGATCTTGAAAGTATCTGATTTCGGACTTGAAGAGAATCCATTAATTTTGTGGATAGGTATGAAGGAAACTAGGGCTCACCAAGGCCACTTTAGTTAAATTCTGCTAAGGGAGGGAAAACTCGCCTGCACCTTCGAAGACTCAGCCTGTCTCATTACTTGCTGTACAGCAAAGACAAAGCTTCTTCGTGGCTCTGGTGTACACTCACTGTACTGTACTCTCAAACTTGTCTAGAAGACATGGCAGACTTAAAAGTACAAATATGTATGCTGTGTAAAGCAACACCAACTTCATAGTATTGTAGGTGTAGGACAGCGTGCATGAAAATTCTTGGGTCACTGCAACTTTAAACGTGCTGACTGGAGTTGAAATCACACATTTATGCTGGTTGTCCTACCTGCCATGTCTGATAGTCAACTTGGAAGAACAGTTCCCAAACCAGTACCTGTTTCTCTGACCATTTGGGGGTGATGAAGGAACTACCAAACATACAGAGCACTGAGTGTTTGCAACTGACCTTGTAGTCTGTGATTTGCTGGACTTGTGCCACAGAGGAGTATGGGCTTGGTGCTATGGGCTGTTTGTTGAGATGCTGCTGAGAGAAGGGAGCTCTTGCTTTTTTTGGCCCAGCTATTCTAACTCTTATGCTGTTTCTGTACTTCCCTTTTGCTTTGACAGTTCTGACCAGTCTGCCGTTCCTTCTTTTTTTTGGATCAGGAAGACAAAAAACAGGTGCAAAGCAGCAAGCAAACTCCTTTACCGGTGCTTCAGTTTGGCTCATTTGCAGTAGTGGTGGAAATGGAAGCATTCATTGTGATAGGGAAGAGCATGTGTTGGCTGTGTGTGACTGGGGAGAGATGAAGAGTGTGATGAAGGGACAGCATCTGACAGGGGAGAAAGAAGATGTGATATTCTTAGTAGCCAGGCTGCTTTTCCAGCATGTCTTTCCAGTTAGAAAGAGTCTGGAAGCTAAACTTAAAACTACTCCCCTCACCTTGACTGCTGATTTCCTGCATGGACTTAAAATTTGCCTAGGTGAAGTAGGTACTACCTCAGTAACATCAAGAATGCTCTTCTGTGAAGTGTCACTTTATCCAAACATAGAGAATTGCTTTAGTGATGGCTACGTGGTCATTTATAGTAAAACAATGACAATAAAAGAATGCTTGTTACAAGAAAACTGTGGAGTACAGAACACTCTGCTTTTTTTTTTTTTCCAGGTCATTCTCTGTCTGGAACATGGGCTGTGGGCTCCAAATCTGCATTTCAATACCCCAAATCCAGATATTCCTGCCTTACAAGATGGCTCTTTAGAGGTAGTTTGTAAACCAACACCAGTAAAAGGCGGCCTTGTCAGTATCAACTCTTTTGGCTTTGGAGGTGCTAATGCTCATGTCATTCTGAGGCCAAATGAGAACAAACGCCAGCCTCTGGAGACTTGTAGCATGCCAAGACTGGTTCAAATTTGTGGCAGAACCCAGGAAGCTGTGGAAATACTAATTCAAGAGAGCAGAAAACATGGAGGCTGCAGCCCATTTGTAAGCCTGCTCAGTGACATCTCTACAGTTCCTGTATCCTCCATGCCCTACAGGGGCTACACGCTAGTTGGCACTGAGAGTGACATAAAAGAGGTTCAGCAAGTTCAAGCATCTGGTAGACCGCTATGGTACATCTGCTCAGGTAGGTATGCAGCAGTGGGTCCAGGCTTTTGTGTTCCTCTGTAGATCTGGGGCTTGAGCAATTGAATTATGTGCTCTAATGTTGTCTTCCGCTCTCACATGAGAAGATAGATACCTTGCAGCTGTGTGATGTGCCAGGAGACTCGTGTTTCATGTCTTTTATCTAATCCTTCTAACTCTGCTATCTTCTGATGATAACAAAGTCCAGGAGAACAAAAAGCAGTGCCTCATTTAGAGGATGTTAGAAACGTGCATTCTGTTCTTAGAATTCTTTCACTGCCAGAGCAAGTGTGTGATGTCTACTTTTATGGAGTGTTACTAAAGCTCGCTTTCTCCTTGCCTATCCTGCAGGCATGGGAACACAGTGGAAAGGTATGGGCCTAAGCCTTATGAAGTTGGATTTGTTTCGCCAGTCTATATTGCGCTCAGATGAGGCTTTGAAGAACACAGGCCTAAAGGTCTCAGACTTGCTTCTGCAAGCAGATGAGAACACTTTTGATGACACTGTCCATGCGTTTGTTGGACTAGCTGCTATTCAGGTAAGACTCAAATGACTGGTGTAGTGGGTCTTGGACTCAGTCCACATAAGCATGCTCTGCTAGTGTGTCTATTTGGCCAGTAACACTTTATGCTGAAGATTGTTTTGTGTAGTCAGCAAATGGCAGCTGTTAGAAATATCTCTTTGATAGGAGGGAGTGAGGCCAAGAAGAATGTCTGTACCAAAAAGCCATTTTGTAATGTACTTACTGCTGCTGTGTGCCTTTGAGGCCTGACACCTGCTTACTCTGGCATGGAATCGCTAATCCCTACTTTTCCTTGCAGATTGCTCAGATCGATATGCTGAAGGCCGCAGGTCTGCAGCCTGATGGGATTTTGGGCCACTCAGTGGGAGAACTAGCTTGTGGCTACGCAGATAACTCCTTAAGTCATGAAGAAGCCATTCTTGCCGCTTATTGGCGGGGACGATGCGTTAAAGAGGCCAAATTGCCACCAGGAGGAATGGCTGCTGTTGGTAAGTATACCATTACCAAAAGAGTGATACAGGAGAGTTCATTGGATCTCTGTTGTATGGCATTGGGATAAAACTGGGCTCCGAAATGGGTGGGTGGAGACAATCATAGCTGCAAAATTTTGGCTACTGTTGTCTCTTCTTTTTCTTCTGATGTAGAACAGGATATTAAATATTTAAGTTGACATAATGGTAGTAATCTCTGACCTGGAATACAGCAGAATTTTGGTAATCCTACCAAAACTAAGTGGAAATGGAGGGATTTATTGACAGGTGACCAATGACAGAGGGCTTGAGAAAACAGGTGAAAATTTGGGGCACCAGGGGTTTTTTTTCTTTTTTTTTTTTTTTTTAAATAGAGAGAGAGATATACCTATAGCGTGTGTGTATATACACACACATATATATTTAAATTATTTTTTTAAAAAGACATTTTTCTGATTGTCTATAAGAATAATGAGATGTGAAACCAGTAAGCTGCTAGGCAACTGGGCAACCAGGGCAACTGGCTAGTGGAACTTAATGCCAATAAAACTTTCTTCGGCCTAACAGCACTTAAGAAGAAGCTTTCTCCTAAACAAGGTTTGCTCAGTGCTTCTGCAAGTCCTATAGTTTTGTCCGCTATTTGGTGAAATTTTCAGCTTTGGACCCTGCAGTTTGTCTTCATGGTGTGGCTTCATGGTGACTTAGTGTTTAAAAATATAATTATTATTGGTAGCATTATTGCTTTTCTGTTTCTTATTATTGGACACAGTGTTCAATTAAAAACTGAAACACTTTAGAAAAGCTGTTGCAGGTCTAATGCAGTGTGTTTGACTAGGTTGCTTGCTATAATCCTAGACTCCTTTCTTTTAACTAATGCCACAAAGGGCTACCTACCGATTTACCTTTCTTTTTCCTTGATATTAAATACATGGCACTTATCACAGAACTTACTTTGGAGTGCTGCATATATGTTTTTCATAATCTGATGTTGAGTTGAAGTTCTTCCTGTGTCTTGTATCCATGTAATATATGACCAGATACTGCATGTGTTAAGCTAGTTTAAGCCACTGGAGTTGTTGATTTCTATAGATATTTTGTGGTGCTCAGTTTCTGTGAGTCAAGCTCATGTATTCTCTCTCCTGTTCTAGCTTGGATTGCTAAGGGCAAGATGAGATGAAACAACCGATTCTGTAGCTTTGGAAGTGTGTGGGTTCCCCCTCCCCATCCCTTAATGAGATGGTACAAAGATTCAGTCCTCTGTTCTTGTGCTCAATATCACAGTGATAAATGCCACAGTAAAACCCTGAGATAAATATCCCTAGCTTTTGCAGAATCACTTCTGCAAAAGAGAGTGATGTCTGTCTTTCCCTTAAGAATCCTTCCCAGTTTCACAAAATGCTGAAGTGCAGTGACTGTGCAGTTAAGATTTCCTCCCTTTATGAGGGTCCCTGCTAGAAACACTTGTATTGTCCTGAGGTCTTCCTTCTGCAGGTCTGACATGGGAGGAGTGTAAGCAATGCTGTCCTCCAAATGTGGTACCAGCCTGTCACAACTCGGAAGATACTGTCACTGTCTCGGGGCCTCTGGTGAGCATGGAACTGATAATGTGCATACCGGAGTTGTGACTGGAACCCATGAAGTTCTGGTCTGAAGAAAGTGTGAAGCTGAGTTAAAGCTCAGCTGCTTGCAAAGGGGAGCTGGATTAAAGAGGTGGAAGTGGACGTAGTGCTCTGCATAAACACTCAAATGTTCTATGAGAGGAAGTGATATTAGTGCCTCAGTAAACTAGTAATAGAAGATCTTTTATGCTGAATAGTCTTATAGCCATGGCCATAATGAGTGATAAATTGTAAGACTGAGAAGGGCAATAACCTCGTCCCAGATATGGCTCCCCTTAAGCAGCAAGTGGTGAAGGGCATGGGGGGAGTACCGTGACTCATACACATATAAAATACATTGTGAGCTTTTATTTTTAGTTCACTTATATTTCTCTTCTTAGGACTCTGTGAATGAGTTTGTAGCCAAACTGAAAAAGGATGGTGTGTTCGCAAAGGAGGTGCGCAGTGCTGGAGTCGCATTTCATTCCTATTACATGGCATCTATTGCACCAGTGCTGCTCAGTGCCCTGAAAAAGGTAGTATTGCTAAACTAAGGGTAGTATGGCTTATGCTCAGGCACCTGGATTTGCGTATAGGTGATGTTGAGCTTAAGGGGGTGCCTTTCTTTTGGACGAGAAGGAAATCTTTTGAAGAGCATGTAGACCTGCTGTGACACCTAAGGTTTGAAGTCCTATGGCCTCAAGCAGAAGGATGTCCTGAGCAATCAAGCTGAGAAAAAAGGCCTGTGAAAATGAGGGGCTGCTTGCTTTTGCCTGTCTTATTGTCACCTATGACCTGTAACTCTTCCTCCTGTCCCTCTTCCTTGTCTGTCTGTAGGTCATTCCACACCCTAAACCTCGTTCTGCACGATGGATCAGTACATCTATCCCTGAATCTCAGTGGCAGAGTGATCTCGCTAAGAATTCCTCTGCAGAGTATCATGTGAACAACCTAGTGAATCCAGTGCTGTTCCATGAAGGTCTGAAACATATTCCAGAGAACGCTGTTGTAGTAGAGATTGCGCCGCATGCTCTTTTACAGGTATTTTATTTGATTGTGTCAGTATGGTACTATATTTATATGCTGCCTCAGGAAGGAGATGGAGGGTTTGAAGACTAGGGAATACTGCTCCCCACCCCCTGCCTAGTTCTGAGAACACTTTCTGCCTCCAGTACTTTCGAGTCTCTCCCAGTTTTAACATTTTCTTGATATTTTTTTGGGGGTGGTGGTGGTGTTGGTGTGACTGTTTTTTTTCTGCTTGGTTTGGGCTTTTTTGGGGGGTGTCTATGTTAATATTAAAAAATAAATAAATAAAAAATATCCCAACACACTACCGCTTCCCCATCCAGACATTCATATCGTTGTTTTTATTCATTGCCATGTGTTTCAGATAGCTGATAGCTCATTGCACAGTTCAAAGAGCTAAGAAAAGCATTTCATTGTTTTGGATCTAATCAAGAGTGTGTGTGAAAATTGGGGTGGGAGGAGAAAATCAAGACTAACAGGCCTTCTCTATGGAAAATCTGTTATTGCCATCTGTACACTGGATTTGGTTTGAGGTTCTTGTCCTAGAAGGTGGTGGCTGGTAGTGGTGTTCCCCTCTTCTCCTAGACCAAGTAGTCTGAGACCACAGGAGCTTTCTCTCTTCATAAGCTACTTTCCCCTATTGATCAGATCATTATTCCTTTCTCCCCATCTGGTAAGAATTGATCTTTGTGGAATTAGCTCCATAGCAGAGAATGCAGAACACGAGGTGCATTAGGATGCACTTGCTCCACAAGATCAGTGCTGGGGTCTTGTGCCTGTCCCTTAAGGCTCAAGGACTGGTCTCTTTTTATTTGGTCTGTGGCATGCAAGAGGAGAAAAGTGTTAAGAAGAATCATAGTTACTTGTGAATCAAGTGTAATAGTTATACAGTGCTTCTGAGTTCTAATCTGGTGTGTCTTTATTGTGTCATGTTAGTCTTATTTATGTTTTGAAAGTGACTTGAAGGAAGAATCAAAACAGGTCTTTTAAATTAGGTGGCTATTCTCTATAAAAAATAGTTTACAGTTCGTGTTAAAATCATTGTACAGTTCTTGACTCTAATGCAAGTGACTAAAGGCTTCAGCTGGGTTTGAAGAGAAGATACAAGTTGGGTTAGATGTTAAAGACTACATTTTTTGATTTAATAGCTGTCACTTGGAAAATGCTCTAGGATGCTTCAGACTAAAAAGGGCTGCTCCTTGGGAGTAAGAGCCTAAAGCTGGTGGGGGTGGGGGGGGTGGTGTGTGCGTGCGAGTAGGAGGCTTGAGAGAGTGATCTTGCAGTTCTCGAAGTGCAGCTTTTGATTCCACTTGACAATCTGCTTGGGAAAGGGAGATTTGTGTTTTGGCAGAATTTCATGAATATTACGTAGGTTCTGCTTTACCAGATGTGCAACTTCTTGGATTGCTGGAAGGGTGTTGTGCTGCTCTTCCTCTTGCCTCTCAAAATGGTGTACGTTCTAACACCTAGCACAGAACTGTTGGCACAGAAACAGAAGAGGTTTGGGATTTATAGAGAAAAATTCAGAGACAAAGTAGTAAGTAATGCCTTCCACCAGTGATTTATGGATTCTGCTTGACCAGGCTATCTTGAGGAGAACTTTGAAACCAACTTGCACCATTCTACCTTTGATGAAGAAAGATCACAAAAATAACTTGGAGTTCTTCCTAACGCAGACTGGAAAGATTCATTTAACTGGGTAAGGAGACTAAGGGAGGAGGGTGAGCGGGGTATCAGTTAGGAGGGAATTCAAGTCTCTTCTCTAGCATGCATATCTTCACAAGGATTGAAATGGTCCTTCAACAAATGCAGGAAAAAATGGGGTTTACATCTGTGCTTTACATATTTAAACTTGCTCAGTTATGAAATGTTGCCTCGGGTTAGGCTGCTTGGGCTGGGAAGATGCCTTTAAAAGAGAAGGAGTCCCATTCTAGAGGCAGGAACCTGGAACTAGCTCTTGGAAATAGACTTTGCATCTCATAGACTGTTAGAATTACAAATTTGGCTGCAATAAGTGTTCGTGGTACTTCTGGAGAAATCTCACGCACAGAGGCAAAGACTGATTTACTGTCTGACCTCTAAGTATTATGGTCATTTTTTCCCCCCTTCCCCACACGCACATTGTCTTGATCCTTTTTGTCTCCCTAGGATAAATGTTCTTGGAAATAACTTGTTCCCACTTGTGGAATACCCTGTCCCAGTGGGAACACCCCTTATTTCTCCATATATCAAATGGGACCACAGCCAGGACTGGGATGTTCCAAAAGCTGAAGACTTTCCAGCAGGTTCCAAAGGCTCTGCATCTGCTTCAGTCTACAATATTGGTGTGTTTGCCTGTTTAGATTTTCTTGTTTGTTTGTCTCTTTCCTGCTTTACCGCTGCGTTTCTTTTGTAAAACTAGGAAAAGGATACTCAAAGCAGCATCCTCGAAGCCATCTTTAGAAGCTTAAGGTTTGGTTTGGTTTGAAAAAGACTGGGTATGCTTCTGAACTGAGATGAAAGAATATGAACAGAGCGGGAAACTGTCTCGGTTCAGACTCACAGTATTTTCAAGAGCTGTATGTTGACAGGCAGCATAGTTGGGAAAACCACTAGAACCTCTTACAGACATTGAGGGGAAAAGATTTCCTTATTAGGATGTTTGTATTATTTTTATTCTGCTCTTTATTCTTTGACAGATGTGAGTCCTGACTCTCCTGACCACTACTTGGTTGGTCACTGCATTGATGGCAGAGTCCTGTACCCAGCAACTGGGTACCTAGTGCTGGCTTGGCGAACTCTGGCACGGTCTCTTGGCATGGCTATGGAGCAAATGGCTGTTATGTTTGAGGATGTCACAATTCATCAGGCAACTATCCTTCCCAAAAAGGGTGAGTGAGGAGTGCTGGTACAACTGTGTAATGAAGATGAAGGGAGTGGGAGGAAAGAAATGCAAGGGGAAAGTGAGGAGGAACACAGGAGAAAGAATATAAAGAAGAGTGCAATATGACTGAACAAAGAACTGAATTCGTACAGTCAAGTAGCACACGTTATGGTCCCCTTTATTTAATGTTGTGGACAGTGAGACTGAAGATGGTGAAAGAGATAGCTCTGCTCAAGGATGGTACCAATGAATGCAATGAATGACTTCACAGCCCTGACTTTTCCTCAATGTTTCTTGCAGGATCTGTACAGCTGGAAGTAAGGCTTATGCCTGCTTCCCACTGCTTTGAGGTGTCAGGGAATGGGAATCTGGCTGTGAGTGGTAAGTGAAGGAAGTGTAATTGTATGCACAGTCCTACTAAAATCCATTATTTGTGGACACTGATGATTCTTATTCTTGCCACTGTGCCCATCAGGGAAGATTTCCCCCCTAGAAAACACTGCTCTGAAGAATTCCCATAACCAGCCAGTTGACTTTCCAACTCAAGTAGGCATGAGCTCAAAGTCCAGCCTCTTGAAAGAAGACATTTACCAAGAGCTGCATCTGCGTGGATATAATTATGGACCAACTTTCCAGGGTGTTCTGGAATGCGACAGTGAAGGTGAATTTACTTTCTACAGAAAGATGATGAATATTTGATCTTTTAATTCCATTTGTATTAGCGGTCCACCTGACTGCTTTATGCGATAACTATACTGTGTGTGATGATGGAGAACAACCAAGTGCTCTGACAGATCATTGGGAAAGCTGTTCTCTCCAATGTAGAACTGACTATTGGAGTTTATGGGGGAGGCTGGGTAGATACAGCAGACTCTGCATTTGATAAGCAGTGACTTCTGGCATCTGCTGAATGACAAAATCGCAGTGAGGCTTCCCCCTCCTTCTCTTCTGCAGCAAACACAGGGAAAGTTCTGTGGAATGGGAACTGGGTGACCTTCCTTGACACCCTGCTACACGTGATAATCGTAGCTGAGACTGGGCGCAGTCTACGCTTACCCACCAGGATTCGCTCAGTGTTTATTGACCCAGTGCTGCATCAAAAGCAGGTGTGCCAATACCAGGACAATGTAGAAGGTAATGTGTCTCATGCTTGGGCTTTTGCTAGTTGCTTTGACTGCTCTGTGGATGAATGTATGACTTCCTAAGAAGTAGGATGGACTTCGGGGGGCCCTCATAGTCTCCAAGCTATTCTGCAGCTCTGTAACAGAAGCTGCTGTTGTGCAGCTTCTGTAACAGTCTGACATAGCACTGTTCATCTGATCACCTTGAATAAAATACTTAGTGCTTGATGCAAATTTACCTTTTTTTCCTGTCTTCCAGCTTTTGATGTTGTTGTGGACCGCTGTCTTGGTAGCCTTAAAGCAGGAGGCGTTCAGATCAGTGGTCTTCATGCTTCTGTGGCACCACGGCGACAACAAGAACGGATCCCTCCCACCCTGGAAAAATTCTGCTTTGTGCCCTATACTGAGAGTAACTGTTTGTCTTCCAGTGTCAGCCTTCGTGCTTATCTGGAGCACTGCAAAGGTAGAGTGGGATTGGTTTCTTGTCACACTAGTGGAATCTTCCAGCCTGAAAGAAATATCTGAGAGAAGCTGTTCATGCTTCAGAACATCCAAGAAATAATGCGTTGGTCTGTGTAGAAGACTTCAGCAGGAGTCCTATGTTTGTATGCTTGCTAGAAGCTAAAAGCTACTTCTGCCTGAGGTATCTCTAGAATGTGGGTAGGAGTAAAGCCTAGTAGCGTAGGAGGGGCATCGGCCTTCTGTATCAGTCAATGCAGTGTCAGATGGCACAACCCCCTCTGCAAGCAGAGAGGCACAAATCATCTTCTCTGAGGAGAAATCCAGCCTAGTTGCTTCAGACACTGGCAGGAGATCATACTTCCTCAAGTCTTTAGCTTTTCTTGTTTTGTTTTTCCCTGAGAACTGCCAAGATGGGTAAGCTAACGTGTCTGTTCCTGTTTGGTTGTGGGCACAAGAGCATATCCAAGGAGAGACAGTGGTTTAGTGAGGCATGCCAAAAAAATATTTGTTTTCTTCAAGAATAGAATGGGAGCAGCTTAGTCTACCGAGAAACTGGTGGCCTAGTACAGTGGGTTTTGGATGGGGAGACATCCACTTAGCTCATCACTTTAAGTGCCTCTTCATAAAAGGGAAAAAAAAAATACTTTTTTTTAAGTGATAAATCTTGCTATATCTTGACAGCAGTTTTGTTATTCTATATCTGTAAAGTGTCTTCACACATGCTTTGATTTGGCAATAGATTTTAAAGACTTCTATCTTCTGCGGTGTCTAAATACCATCCCCAAAGTCTTTTACATATGTTGTGGTGGGATTTCTATTTCACTTTTTGTAATGCTGTTCCCGACTTCATTCAGGATGAGCTATTTTCTATCTGATTATAAAGCTAAAAAGTATTTTAGTATCTGCAGAAACTTAAAATTTCCCTCCACAACTCCCTATATCAGTCAGAGGTTTTCCATTCATTGCCCTCTTTCAGTCAGCGACTTGCCACGGGTAACTTTGGTGGTTTAGACTGTCTTGCCACAAAGCCTGCTTGTTTGGGGGCTGCTACTACTGCACAATATGTAATCATGTGAATGTACAGGAGCATGCACTGTATCTTTGTGGCTAGGCTAATGACACAAGATACTGTAATCTGTGGTGCAGATCAGCGGTATAGCAAATGGGGGCAAAGACGAAAAGGAAAATCTCTGGAAAATCTGACTCTTCTTTTCATTTCCCCTTCTATTCCATAGATCTAATCCTGAACTTACAGGCTAAGGTGGCGATGCATGGGGTCAAATTAGTCATCCCTGGACTAGAAACTGCAGTGGCTGCTGCAGAGTCCTCACCCATACCGAAGGGCCTTCAGCATATCCTTGCTGAAATCTGCCATCTGGAACTGAATGGAAACCTCCATTCTGAGCTGGAACAGATCGTGACTCGAGAGAAAATGCACCTCCAGGATGACCCTCTTCTCAATGGATTACTAGATTCTTCAGAGCTGAAGACTTGCCTGGATGTGGCATTGGAGAACATGATCAGTCACAGGATGAAGATAGTAGAGGTTAGCTGGAAGCCCGGGATGGGACCATAGATAGTGTTTCCAGGCCTTCCAGTAACCTGATCACATACTTCTATTGTTACAGTTACAATTCTGGATATCATTCATGTTTCAACTTGGTTTCCCTTTTCCTTCCCCTTCTTTTGTCACAGGCTCTTGCAGGGAGTGGGCATCTGTTCTCTCGTGTCAAAAGTATTCTGAATACTCAGCCCCTGTTGCAGGTGGACTACACTGCCACTGACTGCATCCTGGAAACTCTTTCAGCTAAGGAAGCAGAGCTACGAGTTGCTGGAGTTTCCTTTAGCCAGTGGGATCCATCTAACCTTCCCTCTGGAAATCTGACCAATGCTGACCTGGTGGTATGCAACTGTTCAAGGAGCGCTCTAGGGAACACCACTGAAATTCTGTCTAACTTGGCAGCTGCAGCCAAAGAAGGAGGGTTTGTTTTGATACACACCCTTCTTAAAGGACAAACTCTTGGAGAAATTGTCAGTTTCCTTACCAGTCCAGATCTACAGCAGAAACACAGCTTCCTGAGTGAGGTAAGCCTCCTGGAAGAAGAAATACTTTCTCAGTGGATAGTCTGAAGTCTGCTTGCCAAAGCTCTTGTGATGAATGTTGAGCAGGCATCACTTACATCGCTCTCTGTTGAGGCCCTCTGCAGGAATACGTAATAAACACTTCCTCAGAAGAGGAATGTAAATTTCCACATACTAGATTGGGAGAGTAAACTGTGAGTTCAGTCAGGAGGGTCTTAATGCATTGAAAATTATTTTTATTGTCCTTTGTATATCTATATAATCTGTATGAAAACACTGGCCAGGACAACTCCTTTGTAGCCAAAATAAAAATAATGTGCTGCATTGTTGGGTTGGGGGTGCAGCTTTATCGCTGTAGGATCCTAAAATGCTTCACTATCAGAACATCTTTCTTCCTTTTGATATCGCTGCTGGGAGTGAGACTTTACAACCTGGTTAAACACTTCTAACACTGAAGTGCTCCTATCAAGGGAGGCTTTTCTCTTATACTTTTTTTTTTTTCCTTCCTTCCTTCCCTTCCTCTCCACTCTATCTGATCCCATAATGAGATACCATAAAATAAGCCCTTGGAAGTAGGGGAGCGGGGTGCAGGGTGTCTGCTTTATACCTGCAAACCGGTGTAATGTGGAGATGAACTAATGCCAGTGCTGGCACAAGAGGATGAGAGTGAATGGCTAGGGTAAGGGTGGAAACTGGGACATCACTTTCTCTTGGCAGCTGCTATACCAATCAGTAGTGGGGAAACTGCCCCTCTAGAGAACATATGCATTATTCCTGGTTTGAGTGGCTGTAGCCTCTCAGCTCTTCTTTTAGAGTAAGAGAGTGATACTTGTAATAGTTTAACTTTTTTGCTTATAATTCTGGAGCATGGTAGTTGGATTTCAAATTTTACAATTACATGGATTCTAGCCCTTTACTTCCTGCAAAGATTTTTCAAGGAGATTTGAGAAGAAAGGGTGAGTTCTTTGGATTTGCATCTTACCCAGTGAAGAGCGGGATAAAGAAGACTGTGAGATGCTACTGAAGCTGATAACTTGAAACCTGTATCTGTCATAAGTGTCAGTAGCCTGGTATTAGCAAATCTCTTGGGTACGATACATGCGAGTTGAATGCACCTTCTCTAAAGAAAATGATACTACGCAGGCGAGAGTGGGCAGGACTATTTAATAGAGTTCTTGAAGTTTTCTAGATAGGGACACTGTCCCTAGTCCTTGATAGAAGGCATCATGCTGGGGAAAAAAAAACAAAACAAAACAAACAAAACAAAACAAACAAAAAAAAAACAAACAAAAAAAACTTCCACTGTTTTATGCCTGGCATGTGATAAGCAAATGGATGCTTTTCTAAGACACTGAAGTAATCTTTATTTCATTCAGATAGTAGACCTTCAGTATTTCTGGATATGCCATATGTATATTTTCATTCTTTTGTTGTTCTGAAATGCTATTTCAATGTAACTCACATGTTATAGGTGCTTCTTCCTTGCTAGTGGTTGGTTGCTTCTCCCTACCCCCTTGCAGCTGAAGGATTTAGGTGACTTGGTTTTTTGTTTCCTCTGTCCTGCTTTACTTTGTCTATTGCAGACAGGGCTTATGGGACACAGACTGCTAACATCTAAATTCAGTGTTTCCACTTCTGCTATTTTCTCTGTTAGAATCTCTGTTTGTCTTTTGGAGGTGTGCCTTTACTGCTGGAATTAAATTCTAGACATTGTCAAATCCCATAGGGTATTTGAAGGCATGGTCACTGCTCTGTTTTTTGGAACACCTGGTAGTGATTTTTGCACACCTGGTAAGATTAGCTCCCTAACCAGGGCTTCAAGATACTTGTATTACTGCTTTCTGAGGATCTTTTAGTGAAGAAGGAATGGTGTAGACATGGATAAAATACTGTTATGTTAATCAAATATACGTCTGTACTGAGACAATACAGAATAGATCCAAGACTTCAAACAATAGCAACAAAGAGGTGGACAGTGCCTGTTGTTCCTGGTGAAGCAGTCTTTGAGGGCACTCAACATGAAGTATAGATGTGACTTGTATTTTTAATTTTTTGACTTTCCTGCTAACTGTTGTTTTACCTGATTTGACAGGCAGAGTGGGAGGGCTTATTCAACAAAGCTTCACTAAATCTGGTTGCTATGAAGAAATCATTCTTTGGCTCTGTTATTTTCTTGTGTCGCCGGCAAGTCCCTGCCAAAACACCCATTTTTCTGCCAGTAGATGAGACCCATTTTAAGTGGGTTGAATCCTTAAAGGTGAGAATTCCCATGTCCTAGATATCTGAATTTCCAAATCATTACACTTTGTAAATGAGATATTTAGCAGCATTAAAAGAAGTGTGTGTGTGTGTTCAGTTACTTTTTTTAAAAATAGAAGTTATTTGTCTGCCTTAAGGCTATGAGGACTGTTGCCTTTGTGGTTCCTAGTAAAACAGTTTGGGGTTTGTCCTGTAGGAGATCTTGGCTGACCCATCAGAGCAGCCTGTGTGGCTGACTGCCACCAGTTGTGGGAACTCAGGAATTTTGGGAATGGTGAACTGCCTTCGCCTTGAAGCAGAAGGCCACAGAATCAGGTACGTAAGCATGGCCTTGAGTCACAGTTGGAGATGAGATATTTTTGTGTTAGCTTCTTTTCAAGCCTATAGCAAAACAAACAAAATGACAACTCTTGGCTTCTAGGTGTGTGTTCATTTCCAACTTGAACCCTTCATCAGCTGTTCCACCCATGAGTCTTTCTTCCCTGGAGATGCAGAAGATTGTTCAGAGGGACCTGGTGATGAATGTGTATCGTGATGGAAAGTGGGGGTCCTTCAGGCATCTCCTGTTGCAGCAAGGTAACTCCTTTGGGGTCTGAGGATCACTTGCAAGGCCTTGAGACTTGACTGGACTTGAATAGAAAGTTAGTATCTGTTATTCCTACGATTATTTCTTCTTATTATTTTTTTAATGGATAATTTTGAATTCTTCTGCTCCAGCTCAGAGTAAACAGTAGGATGCTCTGGTGCCAGGAGGAAGGATGAGCTGTTCAGGGTGTGGACAGAAATGCATGGTAAAAAAGTGCTTTCTAGAAAGCAAATGGAAGAGGTAGCAATTACACGAGGAATTCTACTCGCTCTGGAAAGTGTGTGCCTGTGTTAATGGGTAAAGTTCTTAACTGTTCCTTCTGCAGCACAACCTCAGGAGTTGACAGAATATGCCTATGTAAATGCGTTGACTCGTGGAGACCTCTCGTCTCTTCATTGGATTGTCTCCCCACTTCGGCACTTCCACACGACTAATCCCAATGTCCAACTCTGCAAAGTCTATTATGCATCTCTCAATTTCCGGGACATTATGCTGGCCACAGGAAAGCTTTCTCCAGATGCTATCCCTGGTGAGTTAAAATTGTACTAGAAGAGAATGTATTTATGTTCTGTTCTAGAATTTATTCACATAATCTTCTGAATATTAGCTATGCACCGGCTAAAGCATATATCAGTTTTTGTTTAGCAAGAAAGCATACTTATGAAAAGGAAGTATAGCCCTGTTGCAGGGCCATACACCAAAAACTCCTAAGTTCTACTTCCAGTTGCAGTCCCATTTTTCATATGGCAGAATTAATTAACCTTGCTGTGAGGAAACGTTACTAGCCCTATTGCATAGATATCAAGCGTGAGGTGAAACAACTTGATGGCGGCTCCAGAGATGGGCAAGGTGCATACCAAGGTGCGAATGTTGAAGTTTCATGCTGCCATGCTACTGGACACGCTTTGTTTTTAGGGGAGAAAAATGCAAGGTGAAGTAATCTCTCGTCTACAAAATGGAGGTGATCATATCTTGCCTCATAGGGAGTTATGAATTAAAGTATTGTCTACTGAATAGTTTTAAAGCTCTGTTGAAAGAGCGGTGGGGGGAACCACACATGTAAAAAGTGCGTTTGGAGATTCTTGTGGGTAACTTGACTTGGGCTGGGCTTCCATTAATGACTGAGATTAGTCTCTACCTAAAATGGGTGTCTGCAAAAATTAAGGTTTCACAGTAAAGCTGTTTTTGCTATTATCATCCTTTCTAGTTTATGTATCGTTCTTTTTCAAAGAGGAACAAAATTGCCTCTGAAACGGGATGTTTCCATGAAACTTCTCAGATGGAAACTGGAAACTAAAACAGTATCATCAAGGATAAAGAGTAAGATTTAATAAGACCAAGTCCTTTTTCCGCTACTCTTCTTAAGAGCGAGAAATTAACTATGGTGACTTACGAACTGTGTGCATAGTAGACAGCACCTTTTCTGTCTCTGGGGTTCCAGCTTTCAGGGACTACTGTTTTAGTAAATTCCTGACCAAGGGATTTTAGAAGAGAAATTTCCTTTGTAAAAGACGCTTACGTTCTTTCAGGTAACTGGGCTTTGCAGCAGTGCATGCTGGGCATGGAGTTCTCAGGACGGGACTTGGCTGGAAGAAGGGTGATGGGATTGCTGCCAGCAAAGGGGCTGGCTACAGTGGTAGACTGTGACAAGAAATTTCTGTGGGAGGTGCCTAAAAACTGGTAGGTCAACTTCTGTTTTCTGGTTTGCATATGTGGTTATGATTTGCCTTCTTGCCTGGGGCTGATGACAGCCTTGATCAGACCAGAGGACTGCACAATGGGTAGATTCCCTTCTGGGAAATGATAACAGAGCTATAGTCTCCTGAGCAGCTGTAGGATTTGGCTTAGATTGACTGCAGGAGTTGAGTGCTGGTTTTTGTGCAGTGCCTTGCACAAGGTTCTCTTCTCTTTCTTGGGCTCTTAGCTCCATGTGTTTCAGTATATGCTGGGATTTTGGTGTTGATTATGTTAGTGGTTAGTTACTGAAATATTTTTGCAGAATGATGACACTCTTGGCTGTGCTTGGCAGCTGTGGCAGTCTGCTGTATGATTGAGAGCCATTTATACTTTTTGGTCTGTCTTGGCAGTTTAACCTTTACATTGCAGTAAAGCAAACTTCATCAGGAGAATCTAGTAGTCTTTTCCAAGGCTAAAGATCTGTCTCTTTCACTTTGCTCCTTAGGACTCTGGAAGAAGCAGCTTCAGTGCCTGTGGTTTATGCCACTGCTTATTATGCCTTGGTGGTTCGAGGTGGTATGAAGAAGGGTGAGAGTATCCTTATTCACTCTGGCTCAGGAGGTGTGGGCCAAGCAGCCATTGCCATTGCCCTGAGCATGGGGTGCCGTGTCTTTACTACTGTAGGTGAGTACTGAGGGCCCAATGTTGGGGGGGAGGTGTGGAAAATATGTAATAAATAGAGAGAGGAAATGTGTGCTTGCACATGCATGTGTTATATATAAAAATACATATTTATGTGTATGCTTTTTTTCCCCCATTATGATCTCCTGTAATGTTGATCTAGTTTCTAGACTGAGAACAGGATACAGGATAGATACAGCTACTGACTATGTGCTTGAAACTTTCACAGCACAGACAAATTTGTATAATGTACAGAGGCAGATAATCAAAAGTATGGAGGAGAATCAAGGCTTCTTCACTTCAAATTCAGTAATGTGATCAAAGAATGTCTATCCGTTGAAAGGCTTGGTCTGTTTCTGGTCCTTGCACTATCTCATAAATGAGCAGTAACAGCTAGACAGCCTTTGTCCTAAGGTTTGACACCTTGAGAGCCTGAGAGATCTGAAGCAGGTTCTTGATGGCTACTCAGACTTACAGTCCTTGGGAAAAGATGTGCAGATGAAAATGGGCTGTTTCATCACAAAAAAAATAATGTAAAAGTACTGGCATCATTCAACCTGTCTTCTACTTCAAGGCTCCACTGAGAAACGCGAGTATCTCCAAGCAAGATTCCCACAACTGGATGCTAATAGCTTTGCCAGCTCCCGAAATACTACCTTTGAGCAACATATCCTACGAGTTACCAATGGAAAAGGTAAGTTCAAGGAATGCTTTTCCTTCTTTTGTCAGCTATGCCACATTATGCAGTTGCGCTTTCTAAAGACAAAATGAGTCACTAGAAAACATGATTAGGCTCTCAGCGGAGTTGAGTTTATTAAATAGTTCCTTTGCCTTTCATTGCAGGCGTCAACCTCGTGTTAAATTCCCTGGCAGAAGAGAAGCTCCAAGCCAGTTTGCGTTGTCTTGCTCGACATGGGCGCTTTTTGGAAATAGGCAAATTTGATCTGTCTAACAACAGTCAGCTTGGTAAGATGGGGCATTGGGAAATGCATCCATTAGGCTTAAGCAAGCACAAACCTATGTACTATCTTAACACAGACTAATTTTCAAATTTAGAAAAGCTTTTAGCTGGAATGCTTGTTTCACTTAGATCACTAACAACTTATGTAGTCTTTTCAACAAATACTTTCTTGAAGCACGGTACTCAGCATTTTTCTGGAAGCCTGCATTAAACATGCAAAATAATTAAGTTATCTTCCTCACAGTTTCTCTTTAAAATCAGCATAGGACATGTTGCCTACACAGTGTTTGGATAGGAAGGTAGTAAGAAGCAGTATTCATTTCGCATGGCCCTGTTTACTACCACTGTGTCTGTTTAGCTTGTAGACTTCATAGATCTGTTGGACTCGACTTACAAACTTTTGGGGATCTTACATGCCCATTTGTAATAGATGAGTCCACTATGGAACTTATCAAATGAAGTTCTTAGCTATACAAGCTGCAGTTTTGCACCCTGTTCTGGGTACACTTCATCATTTGTAGAGTGAAAGTAATGGGAATTCTTTCAGATAACTACAGAGAATCTGATCTTGAGAGAACCTTGTTGTTTCAGTAAATATCTGTGCCATTTTGAATAGAATATGGTAATTCCAGTTGGAAGGGACCTGCAATGATCATCTAGTCCAACTGCCTGACCACTTCAGGGCTGACCAAAAATGAAAGCATATTATTTAAGGGTGTTTTCCAAATGCCTCTCAAACAGGCATGGTGCATCAACTAGCTGTCTAGGAAGTCTGTTACAGTGTTTGACCACCCTTTCAGTAAAGAAATTCTTCCTAATGTCTAGTCTGAACGTCCCCTGACGCAGCTTTGAACCATTTCCACATGTCCTCTCCCTGGGATCCAGGGAGAAGAGATCAGCACCTCCTTTTCCACATCCCCTCCTCAGGAAGCTGTGCTTGCTCCTCGGCCTCCTTCTCTCCAAACTAGACAAACCCAGAGTCCTGAGCTGCTCCCCATAGGATATACCTTCCAGCCCTTCACCAGCTTTGTTCTCCTCTGGACCCACTGAAGGACCTTCACGTTCTTTTTAAATTGAGGGGCCCAGAACTGCATGTAGTACTTGGAGGTGAGGCCACACCAATGCTGAATACAGCAGGATGATCCCCTCTCTTGACCAGCTGGTTGTTGCACCCCAGGATGCAGTTTGTCCTCTTGGTGCCAGGGTACACTGCTGGCTCCTGTTGAGCTGCTGCTGACCAGCACCCCCAGGTCCCTTTCTGCAGGGCTGCTCTCCAGCCACTCCCCTCCCAGTATGTACTTGTATCCAGCATTACTTTGTCTCAGGTGTGGAATCTGGCATCTCTTCTTGTTAAATTTCATGTCATTGATTGCCCAGTGTTCCAGTCTGTCCAGACCTCTCTGCAAGGCCTCTTGTCCCTCAAGAGAGTCAACAACACCTCCCAGTTTTTGGTGGCACAGGGGCAAGATTAACCTGACTTCTCTTGGATGGGAAAACAAATTTGAATGTTGTAATCTGCTAGTGAAAAATGACAAGAATGTTCTGTTGTAGAATGATTGCATATAACAAGTGTTGACAGTCTCCTTTCTTACTCTAATTAAATTTCAAGAGATCCCAGTGTCCTGGTTTCAGCTGGTAAAGAGTTAACTTTTGTTCTAGTGATTGCTGTGGCAGGAATGTCAACAATGAATATTGTTTTAGTTGTTGCTAAGCAATGTTTATACTTTTCAAGGAATCTTTTCAGCTTCCCATGGAAGCTGAGAAGGATCCTAGACAGAACAATGAAATGGCCAATGGAATATTCCATACCATAGATGTCATGCTCAGTATATAAATGGGGGGTTGGCTGGGGGGCAGGAATTCATGATCACTGCTTGGGAAGGTGCCAATTTTGCCAATTCACCAGGTGGTGAGAGTGACTTGTGTCATCATTATTACTGGGTTTTTCCTTTTCTGTTATTATCCTATTAAACTGCCTTTATCGCAACTCAGGAGGGTTTTTTTTCCCCTTTTCCTCCCTCTTCTCCCTACCTTTCTGGGGGAAAAGCGAGAGAACTGCGTGAGCAGCTGCATGGTCCTAGCTGCTGGCTGGGGTTAAACCATGACACCTAGCATCATGGAAAACATCCTACAAGGAAGAATACTCCTGTGGAGATAGGATGTACATGGGATTCTAGCTCCTCTGTGACTAATTCAGCTGTCACTAGACACAAAATGTCCTTTTTAATATCAGACTGACCATGTTATAGCTTGTCCTCTTGACTCACAATTTCTGTGAGTCCGGTTTCTGTTAAACTGGTCTGCTTTTAAGAGAACAATGTAATTAATACAGCATTTGGAGAGTATATTTTAGCAACTAATGACTGCTTTACTCCTCAGTCTTACACTACTGACCTACACAGAAATGTTTCTGAAGCAGAAGATAGACTCTGTCTTGAAATGTCAGCAGCATCAGGTGATAACCAAGTTGCTTTTTCTAGGAATGGCTCTCTTCCTCAAGAATGTGGCATTTCATGGGATCCTACTAGATGCAATCTTTGAGGATGGAAACCAAGAGTGGGAAGTAGTGTCAGAGTTGTTGGTGAAAGGCATAAAAGAAGGTGTAGTAAAGCCCCTGAGGAGTACAGTCTTCAACAAAGAAGAGGTAGAAGCTGCCTTCAGGTTCATGGCACAAGGAAAACATATTGGCAAAGTTATGATCAAGGTAATGAGATAATGACTTTGATTCTCTGATGCATCTGTCATCGTCTGTGGGTGACTACTGGATATTTTGATCCAGTTGAAGCTGTATAACTAGGACAGCACAAAGTTACGGTTTTTACTGCTGACGTATGTAACTGTCAAGTCTGTCGCTCTGATTCTACAAGATTAACTCCTGTTGTCTGGAGGAGCCTAGCATGGAAAGATAAGAAATGCGTTTCTTAATCTGATCTTAACTACTTTTTTTTTTGTCTTTGTGGGGGGAAGGTCAAAGAAGAGGAAAAGGAACATATTTTAAGAAGGTCTGAGCCAGTTAAAATCTCTGCCATCTCCCGAACCTCCTGTCCACCTACTAAGTCTTACATCATCACAGGGGGCCTAGGAGGATTTGGGCTTGAGTTGGCCCAGTGGCTAGTTGAGAGAGGAGCACAGAAGCTTATACTGACATCTCGTTCTGGCATACGAACTGGTAAGCAAAAACTGTAAAGGAACAGGGAACATTACTGCCTTTCAACAGCCATTCATTTGCAGTTTCTCTCAATTTTTGAGTGTCCTACTAGGAAATAATAATGTCTTGATCTCTCTTCTTTCCTCTCCTGTATCTGTTCTCTCACTTCAAAGAAGCTGGTGTCCCCTTTATTCTAAAGGAGGAAGTATCTTTTAACCAGACCTCTCTTCCAACTATGTCTTTCCTGTTTATATGGTTCCTAACTCTATCAGCCCATTTTCTGCCTTACCCAGGATTTTTAATGCAGCTTTACTTTTACCTTTACCCCCTCTACAAAGTCTGTATCCAGCCACCTCACTGACTTGTCCAGTGATTGTAGCATGGTGGATCACATGCCACAAGGAAAGGCCTATAAACTCCTTGCTAAAGATACTCTGTCCTTCAAGCTATATGTGGAGATGCTTGCTTTTGCTCCTTCAGATAGCAGAGCTCATCTTTACAGATGAGCTCTGCTATCTGATAATATCAGTAAGCATTTTTACTCAATTTTAAGCTATTAGTTTGATTACAATCGTGGCATTGAGATTTCTTATCGGTGGTAGTCTTAAGTGTTTCCTCACACAAATTCAGCCATAAAAAAAACTTTTCTGTCTCTATAGATGTCTTCTTTCTATTGGCAATTTGCAATTGCACCACCTGTGCAAACCTACAGATTAAATACTTCTCCAGTTCTGGTTGTGCTACTATAATCTGTCGCCTTGCTCTAATTCAGCCATTCTTCCTTGTCTTGGTACCCAAATTAGTGTTAATTTCCCTTCACTGTTGTGCTCTTTCTTCTCCCCTCCCCACCCCACCCCACCCCACCCCTTGCGTTCTCCCAACTCTGTTGTCCACTTTGATCTATTTAGAATGTTTCTGAAATTAAAGTGACTTCTATTTACTATACAAGAGGAAAATTAGAAAAAACTTGAAGCTGAATCAGTCCCTATTCAGGCCTTGTGTGGTCAGAAAAGTGCAAGGAGCAGGTTAACCAAAGCCTTATGGTTTGAATGCTTCATCCCAGGCACTGTTCCCCTTTATTTTTTGTAGGCTACCAGGCTAAACGTGTTAGAGAGTGGAAGGCACTAGGAATCCAAGTGTTGGTATCTACCAGTGATATTGGAACACTAGAAGGAACACAGCTATTGATAGAAGAAGCTTTGCAGCTTGGCCCAGTTGGAGGCATCTTTAATTTGGCTGTGGTAAGTGACAAAAATGCTTAGGACTTGTAAGAGACAGCAGCCATTCAAGTGGCTTTTTTACTGAGGGCAGTCAGGCTTCACACAGTTTTAGATTGCCTTTCTGTGTTCCAAAGGACACTTTGCTTTGGCCTTTACCTGTTGACTAAAGGCTTATGGGTCTGGACCCTTGACCTGGGAAGCAACAGAATTTGGCCAGTGAGCTCAGTTCTGGGATAAGATGAATGTTGCCCAAGACCCCTGGGGACAGGAAAAATCCTATACAGAACTTGCCAGTTGAAGGCTGCAGTGGCAGAACTGAAAAAAGCTGACTTAGCAAAAGCCATGTGGTCCTTGTCATATTTCAGGACATGTCTGTACTGTAAAGTTACAAAAATGCATTGTGTAGTGATATCCTCTCATATCTCAAACCATGTCGCAGATTTAAATGAAGAAACTGGCTTTTTTTTTTTTGTTTCTCCCTGCCCCCCCCCAATAGGTCCTTAGAGATGGCATGATTGAAAATCAGACCCCGGAATTATTCTGGGAGGTCAACAAGCCTAAGTATTCAGGCACGCTTCATTTGGATTGGTAAGTGTCCATAGAAGGGACAAATATGAACTGCTTTTGTGATCGCAAAGCTGATCAAACTTAGTTGTTTTAGTCTGTACAGGCCTTCCACAGTAACACATAGTTACAGGTTTTTCTGATGGGGTTTCTCTCTCCTGCTCTGCTCCAAGGGTGACTCGTAAGAAGTGTCCAGACCTGGACTGTTTTGTTGTGTTCTCCTCTGTAAGCTGTGGAAGAGGAAATGCTGGGCAAAGTAACTATGGCTTTGCCAATTCTACCATGGAGCGCATCTGTGAGCAGCGACATCATGATGGACTGCCGGGTAAGATGACCTTACTCATTGCACAGAATAATCTATCACACCAGACGTCCAGAGGAGACCAGCTCACCAGAAACTTGTGCACTTGTCTGGAACGATAATGAATGTTGAAGGCTGTTTCCTCTCCTAGCTGTTACCCTGAGTCATTCATGTGTGAATGAACACTGACCATTTAACAGTACAAAGGAGATGCAGGCCTTTGCTTAGTTGTTCTTAAACTCCCTTTTGTTGCTGCCATGTGCTTTAGTTAGTTTCCTAGTGTGCTCTGTCTTCTGATTTCTCCTCCAGGCCTGGCAATCCAATGGGGAGCCATCGGTGATGTGGGTATCCTTCTGAAGACAATGGGAAACAAAGATGTTGTGGTTGGGGGAACCATTCCCCAGCAAATCAGCTCATGCCTGGAGGTGCTTGATGTCTTCCTGAATCAACCTCATCCTGTCATGTCCAGTTTTGTGCTAGCAGAGAAGGTATCTGTGAAAACTGAAGGAGGCAGTCAACGGGATCTTGTAGAAGCTGTTGCTCACATCCTGGGTAAGTGCTCTCACACAAGCGCTGCTGGGCAGCATCTGCCACCTCAGTGCTTTTGGAAAGCAGTGGTGCTGCTATAGGTGCTCTGTTCAGCATCTCCTCCTGATTCTTGTGGTGTGGGGGTGGTGTTGTGGCACTGCTTGTTCGTTGTTTTCTTTTCCTTTACACTGCTCCTTCTCTCCAATAATCAATTTGTCTTTTCGGTATGGGCTTTTGTCCCTTAGCGTGCTCACATACGCATGCATACATACTTCAGTTTCTTGGGTTTTGTTTAGAGTGGACTGGTGCCTTTCTCCAAATGGAGAATTAATGGAATCAGAGAATCCTCTAGGTTGGCAGGGACCTTTAAGATCATTGAGTTCAACCATTAGACTAATGCTGATAAAACCACCACTAAACCATGTCCCTCAGCACCCCACATCTACCTGTCTTTTAAATACCGGCAGGGATGGCAATTCCAGCACTTCGCTGTTCCAGTGTTTGACAACCCTTTCTGTGAAGAAATTTTTCCTAATATCCATCCCAAACCTCCTGTGGTGCAGCTTGAGGCCATCTCCTCTTGTCCTAATAGGACAATAGGAGCAGCCCCCAAGAGCAAAATTCTGGGACAGCACGTAGTAGGGCAAATACATGACTAACTTTCTGGGTACCATTCCAGCTTTCAAACATTCACCTTGGGATGTCCCCATGCCACAAAAAGTAACTCTTACATACTTAGTGACTAACTGATAGTGTATGCTCTTATCAGCTCTGTCTGTCATCCCATGTGAACATCTAGTAACTGTAGCTTACCTATGCATTACAAGAAGTGCCATGTCCTCCTGTCTGTTTTGAAACTACTTCCTTTTACCATTATGTCCCCCGTTCTTGTGTTGAAAGTGAATAATCTCTGTCAACCCTACTATGTCCCACTTCAGTTGCCTCTTTTGTACGCTGAAGTGTGTACTGATCCTTTGTTTTCTACCAAAAGAGGTACTGATAAATTAAAGACAGTCTTCTGAGTTAAGGAATTGTGTGCAGTAACTGACAGTAAATCTGACCTCAGGAGAACAGACGTGGCTTTTAGAAGTCACATAAAGTGTCTGGGAAATGGTACTAGCTGTAGGGTTGGTTTGGAAGGAGAGTGTGTGTGAAGACAAAAAAGGGAGAAGCTAGTAAGAAGCCTAATGGTGGGAAGGGTGGCAACATGGGGCAGCATACGGTGGAGGAAGGGAGGAAGAGCTGTAGGTGCAAGTGTTATTATGAGAAGTCTCTTACAAGTAAGGAAAGGGTGAGAGACTTGGACAATGTGAAAATTGAAGGGGAAGAGGTGATGAAGACTAGACAAACTGCTTCCTTCTCCAGTGTGATAGATGTGAAGTGTTGCAACCAGCCATCATTGACACCAATAGCTGTTTAATCTCATGTTTTAGCTGAGGATTAGTTGCGTTATGTCTAGAACTGCAGTTTCAGTTAGAGCCTCCAGTGTGTGAAATTACACTAGCTGACTGTTGTGAACTTGGTCTAGAGCTGAAGTAACAATGTTTGCAGCTATTTAGCTGGGACTGATGTATCCCCGGTCATAAAGCTGTGCACATTTAACATGTACTCTAAAGATTACACTCCCATATGACCAGATGTGTGCTGTAGAAGGGGCGACTTGTGAAATCATTAGATGATCCTGAAAGGTAATACTCTGTAGCTGCGGTTTATTCAGGGTTTAGGAGAAAGAAGGAAGACTGCTAGAGAGGCCTAGAGCCGAAAAGAAATCGTCCTTTTGTTAATGTGCTGTGGTTTGTGTTTTTATTTTTTCAGGTGTCCGTGATGTGAGTAGTCTGAATGCTGAGAGTTCCTTGGCAGACTTGGGCTTGGATTCCTTGATGGGTGTGGAGGTGCGCCAGACACTGGAGAGAGACTATGACATTGTTATGACCATGAGAGAAATTCGACTCCTTACAATCAACAAACTGCGTGAACTTTCTTCCAAGTCTGGGACAGCAGAGGGTATAGTATCTGCATCGGGGTTGCTATCAGTCACCTGAGTCCAAACAATTAAGCTCCCAATTTGTTTCATTCATCTCTAGTGACAGAAGCCTCTATCAAATCCTGAAATAAGGTTATAGCTGAGAGGCTGTTAAGTGACAGACATGTCACTGATTGACCACAGGGTTGGGCCCATCAGTTCTGGGGCAGGGTATAAGAAAGAGTGTGAGAGCTGCTTTCTTGCCTGGCTGCTGTCTGCTTGCATGACTACTCTTACGCAGCTGTGTGCAGGATGTAATTTGAGACCTTTTACCTGTCTGAGGAATAAACAATGTAATGTTATGGTAAGGTAAAAGCATATGCAGTTGCTGCAGAGCAACTGACAATAGAAGATCCCTATGTCTGTGCCCTGGTGGTTTAGTGAGCCAGTGGGCTCATCCAGAGCAGCCCTGAGATTTTCTGTTAGGACTATGGGTACATGCCCAAGACTGATCCTGAACCTCATTGTGTTTGTCTGGTGTGCTTCCCTTCAAAGAGCTGAAGCCATCCCAACTGATGAAGACAGGCCCAGGTGAACCTCCAAAACTAGATTTGAACAACTTGTTGGTAAACCCAGAAGGGCCAACGATCACCCGCCTCAATGACGTTCAGAGCACAGAGCGCCCTCTTTTCCTTGTTCACCCCATTGAAGGATCCATTGCAGTTTTCAACACTCTTGCCTCCAGACTTCATATGCCCTGCTATGGGCTCCAATGCACAAAAGGTATCTCAGTTCTTCAGCTTTGTGATTTTTGTCAGTGTAACATTCTGAATTTTAGTTGCCTTATAGAGAGAGCTTTGTTTCTAGACTCTTAAACGTGGAGGATCAAGCATCAGTACCTGTAGCCTGCTTAGGGTCATGTCAAGCATCCCCAGGTAACAAGGGAAGTACTAGGTTAGATTGAAGAGCTTATGTATGGGGAAATGGAATAATTGGATGTTGACTGAGTCTCTGCATGCAGGAGAAAAACAAGGCATGGTGTTCTACCTGTCTTTGGAAAGCAGGAACATTACTATTCCTTGGCCAAAATAGAAGTTAGTTGCAAACCATAATTTAAAAACTTACCTTCAAAATAACCTGGATGTTTCCAACAAGGTTGTTTCTGAGCTCATGAAAATGTAATTGTCTCTGTGAGTGTCTCTTCACCAGAGTCTGCTTCTAACTTGTTTCTGTGTTCCAGCTGCTCCCTTGGACAGCATACAGAGCCTGGCAGCCTATTACATTGACTGTATGAAGCAGATACAGCCTGAAGGACCTTACCGCATTGCTGGATATTCCTTTGGTGCCTGTGTAGCCTTTGAAATGTGCTCCCAACTGCAAGCACAACAAAATGCTTCCCATGCACTCAACAGTCTGTTCCTCTTTGATGGGTCTCATTCCTTTGTGGCAGCATACACTCAGGTAAGAGATAGAAAGGGAATCTTCTGTCTGGGGACCATCCTGTGTCATCAGGGCCCATGTTCTTGGAGCTTACTGTTCTAGATATGAGCCATCTGAAAAGCTGACAGTTTTCTTGACAGGGGAGCTGGGAGACAGCTGTAGACAGCGGATG
This sequence comes from Ibidorhyncha struthersii, assembly GCA_013398815.1. NCBI lineage: Eukaryota > Metazoa > Chordata > Aves > Charadriiformes > Charadriidae > Ibidorhyncha > Ibidorhyncha struthersii. The sequence goes on along the minus strand of VZSZ01007399.1, from coordinate 36,725 downwards.
CTTAGGGATGGCTGAAGGGTGGAAGCATATGGGGGGTGATCTCCATTAACGAGAGGGCTGGAACGCAGATGTTGCTATTGCTCTTGCTATGGTAAATCAAATTCGTATGTCTTCTGGAAGATCCTGGAGCCTGCGAGATGAGATTCTTGTGTAGGGGTGCTAGGAAACCTTGCTTAAGCCTTCCTTTCCATTTTCATTGTGCTGTCTAGATAATGCTAGGCTCTTGGAAATTGCCACCTGTGGATTTGCTTTCTAATCTGTCCTCAAGGGATCTTCCTCCCCCAGCCCAAGCTTCAATCAATCTTTTTTCCTTTCTTCCCCCCCGCTCCCTTTTCCCCCAGTTCAAAGCCCTTTGCTCTGTAATTGGTTTTCATCTAACATTCAAGATCAGGCACATTCCTCTCATGTTCACATTTTATTCTTCCCTCTTTCCAGAGCTACAGGGCCAAGCTGACCCAAGGAAATGAGGCTGCATTGGAGACTGAAGCATTGTGTGCCTTTGTTCAGCAATTTACAGGCATTGAATACAATAAGGTAATGTTTCTTTTGTTTTCAGTATCTCTTTATATTGCACAGGAGGGGTGTGGGTTTTTTCATGGAGATGCATTCTCAGATGTTGAGACTAATGGGGAAAAAATGTTAATGTTTTTCAGCTACTGGAGGTTCTTCTGCCCCTGAAAGATCTGGAGGCTCGTGTGAATGCTGCTGCAGACCTGATAACTCAGATTCATACAAACATCAATCGTGAAGCACTCAGCTTTGCCGCTGCTTCCTTTTACCATAAACTGAAAGCTGCTGACAAGTATATACCAGGGTCCAAGTATCATGGGAATGTGACACTGATGCGGGCAAAGTCTCACAATGAATACGAAGAAGGTCTGGGTGGAGACTACAGACTCTCAGAGGTCAGTCTCAGGCCCACTGGTGACTGTTAAGGTTCTCCTGATATTTGGGGGAACAAAAGAAAAGCATGAAAATCATCCTTACTGAGAGAGAAGGGATGAAACCAACCTGAAAGCAATGATTATTCTGCAGCTATCATGCAATAACAAGAATTAGAAGTCCCCCAAAGCAAATTAGTTGATTGGTTCTGGGCATTTTCTCAGGGTAGCAAGGTCCAGGAGAAGGTTTAGTCCCTATATGGGATAAGTAAGTGTTTTCTGTAGCTAATTCTTGGAGCTCTTTAGATAGACTTTAGATAATAAATATGTTAAAAGAGTAACTTGACAGAAGTAACTTTTAGTCTCCTCCTTTCACTGTAGGCCCCTAAAGTTTGTCCACTGCATGAGGGCAGACTTTTGAAGAGCAAGTGTCAGCCTGCTGACAATAAAGGCAGCTTTTTCTTAGTTACCTTTTGTAGACCACTTAGAAGTTAGTATGTGGGTTTCTTGTGGGCCAAAAAAAACTAGATTTTCAGCCTGTAGTCCACATAAGGTCACTGTTCTTTAGCCCTTGTTCACGTAAAAGGGTTGTGTCTTACATTATGGTACAGATAGCAGGGAAAAGGAAGTGATTTTCAGAGTTACCTTCCTGCTTCTGGCATCTCCTGTCTCTTCAGACTTCTAACTCACATTCATTATTGATTCCAAGGTAACTTATGTTATTAAAGTTACATAATGAACTTGAAGGAGGATTCATGGTGGTGGGAGAAAGATTAGGTGAAGGGGAGGGTTGTTTTTTTTGTTGTGTTTGTTTTTTTTTTTTAAGGGCTTGGAAGTAGCTACTTTATCAGTCATTCTCTGATATTGTAGGTAAATTATTCTGTTAGTATCGGGTTGGTTGGCTTCCTATCTAGCTTATATTTGAGTGGATCACCTGCCAGGCTGCCAAACTATCGTGCTTTAAAACACTGGTTCCAAACAATGCCTTGCAGCTGATCTATGAAAATGTGTCAGAGTAAACATGGTGCTGTTTTCAACTGAGTTTGATAGAGTGGCGTAAACTATGAGTAACTTAGACTGACAAACCCAAAACAGCTACATGACCTGCTGGTTGTAAATTCTGAATGTAAAGTTTTTCTTTTTCCTATCTGTGCAGGTATGCGATGGGAAAGTATCTGTCCATATTATTGAAGGGGATCACCGCACCTTATTGGAGGGAGATGGTGTTGAATCAATTATTGGGATCATCCACAGCTCACTGGCAGAGCCACGTGTCAGTGTCAGAGAGGGTTAACTTCTGCCAACAACATTCCTTGTTATGACAGACCCCAAGGAACTCTTCCTGTTGTTCAACATCTCATCTGCTCTGCTGCCAGAACCAGGAAGTCCAGCTGAACTTGATTGGTCTCTTTCTCTTTCTTTCTTGCTCATCTTTTCCTTTCCCAACTCTTATCGGTTCTCTCTCCTCCTTCCCTTCCTATGCTTTGTTTTCCCCTAGTATCCCTGTCTGTGTTACTATAGTTCTGTGACTCTGTCACTGTGCACAGCTATGAGGGTTCCCCACCAACGGTTGCTTCCTACACCCTTGGCAGTATGAAAAACAAATTTAGGAGTAGATTTCTTGTTCTCTATATTGTTTTGTCTTAACAGTATTCCAAAGGGTATGTGATAACACTTGTTGACCAAGCCCAGTGAGCAGGGAGGGGAGCTGCAGCTGATTTCGGAGATACCTGTTGTCTGTGAAGAATCTGTCTGTAGTTAGGTCAGAAAGAGGATTCCATTGAGGCTTTTGTAACTATATTTTTTTAATTTGAGATATTCTAAGTATTTATTGTGTCAAACCAGAGACGACTTACTTGGTTTTAATTTATCGTGGGTTATAGAAGAAAAGAAACATCCCTTTTTGGAGGGGAAGGTTTATTGTACAAGGGGAAGTTGCTGATTTGTTAAACCAAAGTGCATCTTTGGAACAGTCTGTTTTCTTTTGGTTGTGTGGTTTGTTTTTTTTGTTTTTTTTTCCTCTTTCTCCCACTGCCCTGTTCAGAAAAGAAAAGGTAGGAGGGAGGGTTCTTGCTATCATCCACTCTTGAGAAGAGAGAGGGAGGGGGGGAAGGGTGGATGGCTTGACAGATGCCACTGTGTATTGAACAGCCTTAACTTGGGCGTGATAAAAACAGACAAAGCTGTCCCTAGGCAGGTACTTTGTTTATGTTTGTGCAAGGTTTTGTGCCCTGCTGTATCAGAACCTTAGTAAAGCATTAAGACCTATTGCTTTACCTTACTCCCTCCCACCTCCAGTCTCACCACCCAACCAGACGTTTGGAACAGCATGGGAAACAGAATTCTGCAACAATAACTGAACAAATCCTCCTGCCCTTGCTCTCCCATAACCAAAACTCAGGCAAACATACAAGCATCTACCCAAAGCCCCTGTTTTATTTAGCACGGGGCTTGTTTAAGCCTTGTGTATTCATTTTCCTCTCAGTAATGAGACTGGAGATCCCACATAAGTTAGCTAAGTAATCAGTTTGGTATGATTTTAAGATATAGTACCTTTTTAAAGGAAACTTGCATAAAATTTCTTGCCTTAGCTATGCTGGATCTGTCCTTTCCAAAATCAGTAAATCCTTGCTACACTTATGATACAGAGGAGATTTGGATAGCAAAACACCAAATAGGAGGAGCTATTGTGCCTCTCAGAACTGCTGTAAAACCCCAGTTCTCTCCATCTTCATCCCCCAGTGAAGTATCCTGTTTAGTACAGGAGCATTCCAGTGACAGGAATGGGTGGCTCTTCACTAGAGGTTCTGACCTAGTGTCTTTTGCTTATACCACCCTCTGTTGATAGTGGCTGGGTTAACTGGTTTTAGTTTTATAACGTATTTCTTTTGTGAAATCTGAAATAAAACCAACATAATGTCACTTAAAGCATCTCCAAAGTAAGTCTTGTTCTTTTTTTTTTTTTTAATTACTTTTTGGTCTGAAGCGTGTCTTTTTCTCTTTGGCTTTCCTAGTATTAAACAGAATTGATCACTGGTTGGGTTTTTTGTCTTATTCTCTATCACCATTTCATAATCCTGTGTTTCATCTGGAATCTCATTTCTTGGTACAAAGCAAAAAAACTGCTGCTGGCATATCGGAGTTGGAGTCTGTAGAAATAATAACAATAATAAAGAACACTTATTCTGGAGCATGGCTTCTCGTTGCCATGATTTTGGTACTTTGGGTATAACCAAACCACACACCTACAACACTGACATGGGAACTCTCAAATTCTAATTCTGGCTCCCTTGTTGCAGTTTTGGACAAGCCATTATGCTTGTCCAAAATGGGCCTAAAAATGGGACTAATAGCATCTACCTCAAGGTCGTTGAGTGTTAGACAGGCAATGGGTATAAATGCTATTAAGTTGTTAGGTATGATGACTGGGTGTTAGGTGGTAACAGAAGGAGGGAGATGGGCAGTGTGGGAGGGTGAGGTGCCTTACAGCTGCAAAGTTTCTAATACTGAAGAGTGGCTATGTGAACCGGGCATATGCACGTACTATGGGACTTCATTAGTGGACTGCATACTATCCATGCACATCCTAGCATAGCATAGTACATAAATTAAAACAAACCAACCAATTGGTCCACATTTGGTTTAACTACTGGCAGTTGTAGTGAGCCTGAAAAAAGAGTTGAAAGAATCCTAGTTGCCTTGGTTGTATTGAAAAAGCTAGAAGAAAAAAAGGAGTGATTAAACTTTAAGCAAACAGGTATAATAGTTCTGTGCTAAAGTTTTTAACAAGCCTGAATGGGCTATATGGAGGGAGCAAGGACTAATGCTCTTCCACCTGTTGAAGCATGAGTTGGACAGGTTCTCTGTATAAACATAAACGTGCATGGTTTCATCTAAGCAAAGCTTGAAGATACTGGTCTAGTAATAGAGATTCCTCAAGAATTACTTGTAGCCTATATGCTCTCAATGTTCTTGTGGTTGTTATTTGAAAAGCAGAAGGTTGTTTTGGTGTTCCCCCCCCATAATTGTCTATGAGCTGCTGCCCTGTAACCCATTATGTAACTGGCTGCTGAATACAGTGTGCCAAAAATAAAAACCTTACTAGCGCTGGTACTGCTTGTTGTTTCTCAGTAGTCCATCGGCTAGACACAGGTAGAACAATAATATCCTAATGCAAAACCAAATACTGTATTTGCTTGTTTTGAGACGACAAGGGCAGAGGCAAAGCCCTTCACATCTACCCTTCTATGTGAAATGGTAGTGGGAGTCTCTTGTCAACCGATACTCGCTTTCTATCTTCCTTTTCAGCTAGCTTCTCACAGGCTTCTCTACCCCATGCTGGTCTTAATCTCAAGACTGAAAACCACAGTCCCCTGTTGGCCCTATAAACTTATTTAGGCGTACAAAGTCACATTGCTATTCTGAAAGGGTGTGCAGTATACCTTAAATCCGCAATGTAGCCTTAATAGTAAGAATAAGGATGTATGGCATACACAGCACATCTAGTCATCAGCATTAAAGCTATTACTTTCCTCTTCTATTCTACCACCTTTCTCAGGGGAAAGAAATATGCCTCTTTTGCTAAAGATGATAGCTAAAAAAAATGCAAGAAGGGTCACAGTTTAACAGAACTGATGACTTTAAACAGCACTACCAGACAGTAGAAATAGAGAAGCTTTCTGGTGCTGAGGCAGAGGTCAAGTAAAACCCAAACGATTTAAGGTAGAATAGAATCATAGAATCATCATAGAATTGTCTAGGTTGGAAGAGACCCTTGGGATCATCGAGTCCAACCATCTACCCTACTCTACAAAGTTCTCCCCTACACCATATCCGCCAACACCACATCTAAACGTCTCTTAAACACATCCAGGGATGGTGACTCAACCACCTCCCTGGGCAGTCTATTCCAATGCCCAAACACCCTTTCTGTGAAAAATTCTTTCCTAATGTTCAGTCTAAACCTACCCTGTTGGAGCTTGAAGCCATTCCCTCTTGTTCTGTCATTAATTACCTGTGAGAAGAGACCAGCACCAATGTCTCTACAGTGTCCTTTCAAATAGTTGTAGAGTGTGATGAGGTCTCCCCTCAGCCTTCTCTTCCTCAAACTAAACAGTCCCAGCTCCTTCAACCGCTCTTCATATGATTTGTCTGCTAGGCCCTTCACCAGTTTCGTTGCCCTCCTCTGCACTCGCTCCAGCACCTCGATATCTCTCTTGTATTGCGGTGCCCAAAACTGGACACAATACTCGAGGTGTGGCCTCACCAGTGCTGAGTACAGGGGCACAATCACCTCCCTACTTCTGCTGGCCACGCTATTTCTAATACAAGCCAGGATGCCGTTGGCTTTCTTGGCCACCTGGGCACACTGCCGGCTCATATTCAGCCGCCTGTCAATTAGAACCCCCAGGTCTCTTTCTGCCAGGCAGCTTTCCAGCCACACCTCCCCAAGCCTGTAGCGCTGCATGGGGTTATTGTGGCCCAAGTGCAGAACCTGGCACTTGCCCTTGTTGAAACTCATACCATTGATGTTGGCCCAGTGATCCAACCTATCTAAGTCTCTCTGTAGAGCTTCCCTGTCCTCCTGGGAGTCAACACTCCTGCTTAACTTGGTGTCATCTGCAAACTTGCTGATGATACACCCTATGTCCTTATCAAGATCATCAATAAAGACGTTGAACAGAAATGGTCCCAACACTGAGCCCTGAGGCACACCACTTGTGACCGGCCGCCAGCTGGATTTAAATCCATTGAGCACCACTCTTTGGGACCTTCCAGTCAGCCAGTGCTTGATCCAGCGGTCATAAAGGAAGCAGGTGTTTATTTCTCCTGCAATTAGTTAAGTTACTGTAACTGAAGATCAGACACCTTGCCACCAAATCAGGGTCAAAAAGAAAAAAAATAACCCTGGAGCAGCTGCATAAGAGGAAACGGGAGTGTTGAAGGAGGCCTGGAGAGGCCAGGTATTTAAAATAGCAGAACTGGTTATTTAGGCCTCTGGAAGGTAGTGGAAGATGGCAGAAAGTAATCAGGAGATCTTGAAGCTCAGCTAGTTCTTGCAGCAGGGTTCATCACAGCCATGAGTGCTAGAAAGTAAGTTGGGGGTGGGGAGAAGTGTGACAGTGAACTTGGACTATGATGGCTGTTGACGGACAGGCTCTAGAAGACTTACTGAACAACTGGACTACGCGGAACCCTGCTTAGGCTCTGGTGTGCTGTTGATGTGTATCATAGAATGTTTAGGTTGGAAGGGACCTGGAAGACCATCTAGTTCCAATCCCCCTGCCATGGGCAGGGACACCTCCCACATACTATGATTTTGTTTGAGTTCTTCCCTTTTGAAGAAAAAACACCTAAAGCCCTATAACTAAAGTTACATTGATGTTTTGAATGGAGTAGAGATGCAGCGTTTTTGTTGTTCTGGAAGGTACTGGCAGCTGAAAAGAGGAAATCCACCACTATGCTCATCCTGGTGGTGGTCAGTAGCTTTCTAAAACGCTACAGAATGAACGGTTTCATCCAATATGTTGTTATTTTTGGTTGAGCCAGGTGGATCATTTCCACCTCTGTCCTGATCGTCCAACACCAAGGACCGGTGAGAGCCCCTCACTTAGTCCAACTTCTTGTAACACGCAGTAGCCACTTCACCTCGGCCACCCGCCGAACGCACTCCTCGGGCCGCGCCGGAGCAGGGTGGGCACGCTGCCGGCCCGGCGGGGCTACGGGGCCGGGGCAGGGAGCCGGGGGAGGGGCAGGCCGGCTGCCGCTACACAGGCCG
>VZSZ01007399.1:12983-28969 GCA_013398815.1 Ibidorhyncha struthersii | reverse complement strand
TGCCCGGACGCCGCCGCGCGCGGGCCCTGCTGTCGGCGCCGCGGTTTCCGGAGGGGACGGCGCGCGGCTGCGCTGCGGAGCCGGCCGGAGCGAGATGGCGGTGGCACCGTCCGGCCGCCTCGCTGCCCTGCCAGGGCCCAGCCATCGCGTGCGCCTCCGCGCCTCAGGCGCTGGCTGCAAGCCCCGGGGCGGNNNGGCTGCCGCAGCGCTGCGCGGGCGGGCAGGCAGGCGGGAGATGCCGAAGCTGCGCGGCGAGGCTTTCTGGAGGGAGACGCTGCGGAGCGCCCACTACGTGGTGGCGCCCATGGTGGACCAGAGCGAGCTGGCCTGGAGGCTGCTGAGCCGTCGCCACGGCGCCCAGCTCTGCTACACGCCGATGCTGCACGCCCAGGTCTTCCTCAGGGACGCCAACTACCGCCGCGAGAACCTCTATGGCGAGGCCTGTCCCGAGGACCGCCCGCTCATCGTGCAGGTGAGCGCCCCCGCCGCCCACCGGCAGACGCCGCCGGCGGCCGGTCAGGCCTAGGGCGGGAGCGGCGGTGTGGCCGACCGGGAGGAGCCTGCCCGGGGCTCGCCTTGCCCCGGGGTAGCGCCGCCGAAGGCATCTCGTCGTCCACCCCGCGGCCTTAACAAATCCAGACCATTCCCAAATGTGCGTGAGTTCAAGCGAGTCAATCGCCCAGATTTTAAAGGGGTTATATAGAAGTCTCATTTTCTTCACCTAAATACCGCTAACGGTACTTAGCTCGTGAAGATAAGGGTGTTTTTCTGTTTATCCCTTGTCTAGCAAAGAGGATTTGGTGTCTTACCCACAGGGGCCTGGAGCGCTAGGCTTCTCACCGGGGTTTCCGTCCTCCACACCTCATCTATGGAGAGAGAGTGCTGCTGGTCTTCTAGAGTCACGGGTCATTCCAGATTCGATAGCAGTCGGGATTACAGTTTTTTGAGTAGTTCTCTGAAACCATGAGCTCAGTGCTTAGCTCTATAAAAAGAACGCAAGGAAGATAGGACACACCTTTAAGCTTGTGTTGCTTCTGCTTCTTGAGAACTGTGTGAGGCTCCGGTAAGTCCCTCCACTCCATCCCAGAGAGGAAGGGGGGCCTGTGGAGCTGGAGAACAATGCGGGGAAAGACAGTCAGCATGAGCAGAGGAATGGCATGATTTCCATATGTACAGCAGTTAAATGGATGAGGACTCTTCACCCTGGAAGAGAAGTGTCTCCCCTGGCTGAAGGGAAAGATGAGATAAGTCTCTGAAAGCATGACAAGCTTGAAGGTGATGAATGGGAAACAAACGTTAAGTAAGGATAGTGGTAGTTATAAACTGCAAAATTCATTATCATGGCGTGTCAGTACTGGACGCTGAGAGCTTACATGGGTTTAAAAAGCAAATAAAGGAAAACTCTATTGAGGGTCATTAGGTACAGGAAACACCGCTTCTGCTTCCAAAGTCCCTGAAGATGCTTTCCAGCCTCTGCTTTTCTCTAAGCCTCTGTTGTTGAGCATTATCAGAGCAGGATGAGGTGGACCTTTGGTCTGTCTGAGTATGGCTTTGTTTATTCTCTTTTTTCTGTGGGAGGTAGTTTCTTCTGCCACAGAAAAATACAGGTGGCAGAAATTTAAATAGTCTTAGAAAGCTGTAAGACTTCTGAACACAGATCTTCAGCTCAGTAAGCTGTGTGTTCTGGGTGAGCCTGCCTGAAGAGTGTCAGTTGCTGTGAGCTTCTTCCCATTCGCCACTACTGGGCATAAGGCACAGCACTAACTAGATTAATCCTTGGATTGACCCAGTACAGCAATCCTTACAGACTGCTGCGGTATTTCTGGGCAGGCTTGGGTTTTGGTCACAGACTTTTGGAAATAGATTAGGCAGAGATACATCTCAGCCCAGCCTGCTCTGTGGGCTTTGTTTACTGTGTAAAAATCCTCACTGATGTGGCTTGGTTAGAGGCTTTCCATTGGTTCAGTCTCATCTCAGAGAAAGCAAATGCCTTTTCTGGTTTCAGTTGGTGTCAGCCATAATTTATGTAGTGCTGTAGGGTTTAAAGAACACCACCTGCTCACACGTGTTTTGAGTTTAAATCCATATTATTTAAAGATGTAATGGCATTGGGTTTTTGTTAATGAATTTTAGAAAATCTGTTTAAAAGCATAAATGAGAAGAATAGTCTGGCTCTGTCCTCTTCAACAAAGCAGCTTCAAATTAACCTAATTTTTCTTAATAAATTGATTTTTGCAGTGTGCTTTAAATGTAGTATTAATTATATTTAAGACTGAACTTTTGACTAACAGCCCAGTGTGTCTTATTTCATACTCCACACTAATGTGAATTCATTTTGGAGGCAGTGGTGCTTATTGGTATCTACCAAGTTTGATTTGTCTCAAGACCCAGAGACACCACAGGTACTCTCTTCTTTTGCACCACCTTTATGTATTAAAATGCTACAGCTGGTCATTCTACAGGGGATGTGAACAGTTGTTCCCTCTTTTTCTTGGGTACTACATTTGAAATATTCTACAGATATTTCTTTGCCTCTTGAATGCTCATCTTTCTCATTGTGTCATTTGAAGGTTGAGGATCTTTAGCTGGTAAGTGCCACAGTTTTTTGGGATTCTCTTTTTTTTTTTGAGAAATGGTGTTTTCTATCATTAACTGTGCATATTACGCCTGTTTTCTGTAGCAAGTAGTTGCTTCATAACTTAAGTCATAATGTGTTGTTAGTACTTGAAGAAAGCTATTGCCTGATTATTCCACTTTTCTTTGTCTTTCTCAGTTCTGTGCCAATGACCCTGAAGTGTTTGTCCAGGCAGCACTGTTGGCTCAAGATTATTGCGATGCCATAGACCTAAATTTGGGTTGCCCCCAGATGATTGCAAAGAGAGGTACGTGCAAATCTGAACCCTGGATAAACAGAGAAATGGCATGTTTCAAATGTGAATGTTGGCAGTAAAGCATCGAGAGGACCAAATTAAGCCTTTAAGGGGGGGGGGGGGCTGCAGTACTGCTGAAGTCAGACTTAGTTATGCCTGCTTTAACAGGTAATGTTTTGTAGTACCTAAAGCAAAAATCAGATCTGCTTATAATTAATTCCAGCTTCTCTTGAATGAAAGCTCTTGTGTCTAGAATATATTTCAGAAAAAGTACTGTTAGCAAGAGCTTAATTTTCTTTCTGATTTCAGTTGCTCAAACAGCCTATTTTTGTAAAACTGCATTTAAAATTATGTCATGCAGGCACTTAGTGTCTCCTTTTTCCTTGATACTTGCACGGAGTTTATTCACGTTAGCATATAAGAGGATAACACCTGCTGAATCCCTTAAAAGATATTGCAAAGATAGCTATGTTTGAAAACAGAACCAGTGTTTGAAAATTTTGGATCAGTTAGGATGTTGAGGAAAGATTTGTTCAGTAACTGCCCATTCCTCTTCTAAAATGTCTTTCTAAGACTAATGGGAAATGATCAGTTGTGTACAGGGCAAAGAGATCTTTCAATCTGATCAGGTTTTATCCTGAAAGGAGTTTTTAAGCACCTGGTATAAAAAAATTGGACGTTGAGCTGCCAGTGTCAACACACCAACCCATGGGAGTAGCAGTGAAAGTAGGGTGTGGGGACTCATTGTTTATCCTGTAAATCCAGGGTGGCATGGGGCACAGAATGATCCAACTCTTCCAGTTTGGGCAGGACAGAGCAACTCTTTCTGCTGGTGAGGTGTATGAGTGTCTAGATCTTTGTATGTGAACATTTATGAAAGCTGTGTACTTCAGAATCTCACTCTTCTGTACAAGTCTGTCATGCTATTTTATTATAGGTCACTACGGAGCATTTCTGCAAGAGGAATGGGATCTTCTTCAGAGAATGAGTAAGTCTTTAGAGAGGCTTCACTTTGAGAGGGAATGAGATGAACTTACTGAGAGAAGGTTTAGGGATTTTTGTGGAAAGGAGATGCAGCATGTTTCTTTGAGGAGGGTTATGTTTGGGTTTTTTTTTCTTTCTTAATGTAGTCTAGTGGCTCCCTCAAGATACTTCGTGGTATCCCACTACAGACTCATGCTAGATCTGCTAAAACACTTCAGTACCTGAAACAGTGAAGGTGTTATGTGAAACTGAGTCAGTTAAGTCGCAGCCTGATGATGGCTTAGTGGCTCTCTAACTCTAGAAACAGCAGAACTCCCAGTGTCTTACTTTTTCACTTTGAAGCTCTTGGGTGCCAGGAGTTGTTTCTGCTTGCAGCCACAGTTACCCTTTTCTGATCAACTCAGCATGCTCTTTCTGTCCACACTATAGCAAGTTATGCCTCTCCTCTCCAAACTTTTCTAGGATGTTTTCAGACTATCAGTAGCAGTTGTGAACTGTATCATATTTTTTTAAGAAATACATTCAAAACTGATTTAAAAAGCAAGGTTTTGGTCATGTGTAGAGCTGAGAATGTGCCTTCACCCTACTTCAAAGGAACTGTCTGAACCATGAAGTTAGAGAGCCCTACTTCTGTTTGCAATCCCTGTGGTCCAGAGAATCTCGAATGATGTTTGGCACAGACACTGCTGAGAACCTGGAAAGACTGTGCTTCCCTACCCAGCATGTAATGTGGCTGTTAGGGCACTTTTCTTAGGAGTGAAAGATGCAAATCAGAACAGCCTCAAGGTGAGAGGAGGACCCAGGCCATCTAGTTGGGTCAGAACCCAAGCTGTCTAGTAAGAGAGTTGTCTTACTAGGCTGTTGTATAAAAGGTGCGCAAAGCTTCCTCTTTTCCTTCTCCCCCAGCCTTCTTTAAAATGATGGAGTACTGTTTTCTGTTTTCACCTGTATATACCTTGCTTGCTCTTTTGAAAGGGTGATATGAAGTACCTATCATTAGAGCTTCTAGGATTTGGATTAGAAGACAGCAGGTGACTTCCTACATTATAGGTCCAGGCTCTGGAAGAGAAGACAATTTCAGCCATGCCATAGCTCAGTGTTTTCTTGTTGGCTGTCTTCAGTAGCTCTTGTTTAGTAGTTTTCTGATTCTGCGCACTGTGTAAAGACTATGGGAGTTTAACATGTTGTTCTTGATTTCACCCTGACTCTGTAACCTACGTTTACTACTTAACTGGGTCCACAGCCTGCCTTGGTTGATAAGCCTCTGCTTACCACGGACAAGACTCTACTTGTCATGATTATTTGGGTGACAATTTGAAAATAAGCAAAGCATCTCTTGTAGGAAAGGTGGAGAAGTGAGTATTAATGTTGTTAGCAGAACAGGAGGAGTACAATAGCCTGTGATGATAGTAAACCTGTAGCAGTGATTAAGATTTGAGGGGTGGGTCATTGAAAGTGAAGGTTTGATGCAGCGGAAATATTAGGGCTATTAAATGCTGACTATTTTGCGCCTTCTTGGTAGAATGCAGATTTTGTGCTTCATGTTTTACTATTACTTGATTAATCTGTGCAATAAGGATTGCAGAGGACATTGCTGATTGTTTAAGCTGTGAGAACTGCATGGCATTAACTTTTCAGGGTTTTTCCATACCACACCCAGTATCAGATCTTGAGGAGAGTAGGCGCTTTTCATAGCATTGTGCAGCTCACTTACCTGTCTTTTCAATCTTTCCCAGTTTTACTGGCTAACGAGAAGCTCTCTGTTCCCATCACATGCAAAATCCGCGTTTTCCCAGAAATTGACAAGACAGTGAAGTATGCACAGATGCTGGAGAAAGCTGGCTGCCAGGTAAGGAGGCAGCTGCTCCCTGTACTCTTGCGTTGGACACATGTCTCTATGTAAAGCATCTGATGACCAGATCTTGGTGTACTGTGGAGGTGAACAGGCTACATAGTTTTACAGACAGAGCAAACGGGATGCAGAGAGATTGTGTGTATTTAGAGTCATAGGCAGAAGGTCAGTGGTATGATATGGAAGACATCATAACTTCAGAGTCTCTCCTGTAATCACTGCACAGTGCAGCATTTTTCACTGTGGCTGAGCATCTCAGTTTAACAGAGTGCTGCAGGAAGCAGTGCAAATGCATGAAATCCACGGGGCTATAGAAAAAACAGTAGCAAAGATGGGCATCACTAGTGAAGAAATAGGCAGCCTTCTAGGGTTTAACTCCAGTTAAATTGGAAGAGATGGTCTGTAGTTAGAGCCAGTACTGACAGTATTCAGGCCTTCTGCTGAGGAGCGAGCCAAATCAACATATCACAAATTCCATAGTGAATCACTAATGAGAGCCAATGCAACAGGAAATCTGGAGGTTCTCCCAAGATACAATCTTGTCATGCCATGGAATAGCAAGCTGAAAGAAGTCCAAGACCATGCCATGGTAGGTGATATCTTTCTGTGATACCAAAGTCTCTGCACGGTTGAAATAGCAGTGGGAATTCAGTGGCATCCATGAAGTGTATGGGGTAAAAGGAAATTTTTATCAGGGGAGTTGTTCCAGTGGCTCATACACATGAAAAGTAAATGTAACTTTATGTTTTAGCTGCTGACTGTGCATGGCCGTACTAAAGAACAGAAAGGACCTCTTGCTGGCGTGGCATCTTGGGAGCACATTCAAGCTGTCAGGTTAGTGAGCAGTACCGATCTTCGTGGATTCTGCTAACATGCTGTGAAGGTGGATTTTAAGCGGAGTGCACAGTGACATTGAAGAGCAAACAAATCTGTGTGACAGGAGTAGAATTTCTGGGTTGACTCTAATTCTCAAATTTTATGCATCTGTTTTATTCACCGGTATAGAAAAGCTGTAAGCATTCCTGTATTTGCAAATGGAAACATCCAGTGTCTCCGTGATGTGGAAGAATGTATCCGTAAGACAGGAGTGCATGGTGTCATGAGTGCAGGTAAAGAAAGTTAACTTTTACTCATAATACATGAGAATACGAACCATTTCTTACTCTCTTAGGAGCCCCACATAACATTTATTAAAAGCTTATGTCCGACTGACTTGGTGAACAGCTTTGAAAGCTGAGTGGCCATCCTCTCTCCTCTTATACTGGCCATCTCTTACTAGGACCAGGAATCACTTAAGATTTGTAAGAATTACTATGTTGAACTTGTAGTACCATTGAGTGGACAGTTCAAATCTAATTACTTGACAAAGGCATATGGGCCTCCTGTTGTCCCAGAATATTTTCATGACATCTGTTAATCAATTAAATGGTTTTTGAATGGATCTTGATGCAGTAAGTGTGTCCACTGACTAATATTCCTGCAGATGGTTCATGTTGGGCTGGGACAAGAAAGAATTGGCATAGCTTCCTACAGGAAGAGCTAGGATAGACATCAGAAAAAGCTTCTAATCACTCGTACAGTTAAAGCAATCAAACATATTTTCTGGGAGGTTGTAGAATCTTATTTTTAGAAAATAATGGTTAACAAAAGGCTTGTGAAGCTAGTAGAGAAAAAGCATAGTGAGAAGCAATATCTGTAAAGTTATGCCAGGCAAACGTGAATACAGACATAAGGTAAGACACCCATTGTCCAAGTATTTAACCACTGGGCAACAAAAGCAGTGTTTTATCTATTTTTTTTTTTTTGCTGTCTTTGTATCAAGACTGGATGCCTTTCTGGAAAATGTACTTTAACTTGATATGAGCTATTTGGCTCAGTTAAGAATTGTATAGTGAAATATAGTATCCTGAGGTCAGGCTAGAGTTCTATGGACCCTGTGTTCCTCTTTGTGAGTACATGACTGATGTGTCTCTGACTGGCTGGTAGAATCACAACAGAGCTGATCAAGCTCCAGAGCCTAGATTTTGTTTTCTGTTTCAATCCTGAAATGAAAGTTTGAGTATTTCTTTTCATTCCCTAGAAGGTAATCTTCATAACCCAGCTTTGTTTGAGGGCCGAAACCCATTGGTGTGGGAGATGGCTGAGGAGTATCTGGAGATAGTGCAGAAGTACCCTTGTCCATTGTCTTATGTTAGGGCTCATCTCTTCAAGCTCTGGCATCACACGTGAGTATCTCCAGAGAACTCTTAATGTTTTCAGGGCTCATCCTACTTAGTGTCTGGCTTTTCTGGACAAGGACGTGTTTGGCCAGAATTAGTATGCTGCAAGGTTTTCTTTCCTGGACCTGGCTGGAGAGAATGTGGGCTGAGGCCTTTACCCTTCACTGCATATCTGGGAAGCAGGGCATGGGGAATGAACAAGTTACTACAAGATGAGCTAGGGCGTGAGCTCACAGCACATCAGCTACCATGTGGTAATTGCCCATATGCACACATGCACTTTATGGCAAACATGAGTTAACTAACTCCTTGTTCATTGTGAGGCAAGCTGTGTTGCATTTATTGTGGAGTAAGAGCATGGGCAGTTACTGAGGAGCAGCTGATGCACTGTACGTTCATGTTAGCTTATCTCAAAGTACCTTGGTTGTGTGCCAAGTATTTATTTGGAAAAGAGGTGCAGGTATGTGTGCTTTTCTCTGGACTTACAAGAAAGAAGATAAGCTTCTACCAAAGGCAAGTGCAGCAAGAAAAATCTATAAAAAGCTTTTATAAAGACATTTTGAGTTGATCTCCTCAGTCTAGCAATAATGAATAAATATGACTTGATGTTTGGGATTTGCCTCAGGCTTCAAGTTTACCAGCAGCTGCGTGAAGAATTAGCAAAAGTGAAGACTCTAGAGGGCATTGTAGATGTCAACAGGGAGCTGAAACTACGATGCCAGGTACCAAGCTGGGCCCTAATCTCCCAGAACAACACTGTCGGCACTTGGTGGGAACTTAGCATGTGTGTCATGCAGTTGATGTCTGTTAGTCACTTCACTGGAGCTTTGTGGCTTACCAACCTTGATATTGGTGGTTTACTACAGTAGCAGCCCCTTAAGCCTGAACAGCTTTACATGGGCTAAAGTTGATTTAGGAGTTACAAATCTGCTTCAATTCATCTGTCTTAGTAGAGATATTTTGCCTGTATTTAACTGTCAGTAACTGTTAGTTTAAATTCCAATTTGTGGTTTCCTGGAGTTTGAAATATTATTTAGAGTATTTCCTGAGAACTTCAGGAAAACTGACTGTAACTCTATGCTGCAGGAAGAAATAGCTAATCAGAAAGAAGGAGAAAAGCCAAAAGAAGGGTTGCCTTTTTTCCACTGGATCTGTCAGCCGTACATCAGACCAGGGTGAGTTATCTATTCTAACATGGACAGATACCCATAGGCCTTTCACACCCGTACTATCAGAACAGAGGCATCCAGTTCTGTTCTAGGAGCGTACATTCATTTGAAATTAAGGGAAGGCTTTGGCTTATTTTTATTCTGGTTTGTTTTTTTCCCGGTTATTGATTTGTTCATGGGGACATTGCTCATTGTATGCATCTTCTCCTTTAGATCCTCCTCAGATTTCTCTCTCTCTGGAAAGTAAAAAACAAGAATTCCACTGCAGCTTAGAAAGAGAACCTGATACACAACAGATATGCTACCTGACAGTACTTTATTGTTATACATAACACAAACGTTGCTGGTAACTGCCAGGGTAGCAAAGATGGGGACTAGACTGTACTCTATAAAGGATGATTGTGTTGTATGGACAAGGTTTCTGATAGCTTATTCCCTTTCTGTTGTGAAAATTGGGCTGAAGAAGAGAACGAGCATGTCAAGATTAATACTTAAGTAAATTAAGAAAATACTTCAGTAAAACCTGGGAGTAACAGGTTAACAGGTGCCTAACTAATTTAACTGGCCAACTTGCATTGACTTTCCAACCAGTATTTCAGGCAGCGTGTCTGTTATTAACAGCCAGTGGTAACAAAAAGTTAGGTTTTTCTGTTCCACTTCTGAGGGCAATGACACTTCCTTGTAATTTAACCATGACAGAAAGGTTTACAGTTTACCCAGGTTTCTGTAAACCACTATAGTGGCCAGGGAACATCTACTTCTTCCCTTCAGCTGACTTACAATGATATTCACTGTTTCAGGCCAAAGGAGAGATGCAAGGAGAATGGAGCCAGTGGGACTGAAAAAGGTGTGCGAGGAAAACGTGCTCTGGAAGAGGAGGAAGATGGAAATTCTGAGCTTCTGTCAAAGAATAAGCAAAAAAAGAAGTTAAGAAATCCAAATAAAAGCTTTGATCCATCTTTAAAACGTAAGTTCCATTTATTGGCGTAAATGCATGGAAAGTTGCTGATACCACATTTGACATAAATTGCCACTGTTGATTTGCCTTGTTTATGAAGTTGTGGAAACTTCTTTAAAAAGAGGGGGGATTATTGGGAAATTTTGGTAGTAGGCAATGTGACTGAAATGAGTTCATTAGTAAAGAAGGATCAGTAGGTCACTGATCCACTGTAAGAATCTTTTTAAGATCAAAATGCTTTACAAACTAAATTGTAGCTGTCACTACTATTTGAAATTTGAATTTCATATGCATTTCAAACTGATGTCCTCCTCTCTTACCCTTGACTTGAGGATTAAATTTTTCTGTGTTTGGATTTAGCTTAAAAAGTCAAAGTATCTTCACCTTTGCACTGTTCTTTGAGGTACTTTATTTTTATTTCAAAAATAGTCTCTCTCTGGCTAGAAAAGCGCCAAACTTTGTCTGGTTCTGATTTTTTTTTTTGTTTTAACTTAGCATTGCTGAAATCAGGTCTTTCTCTTTTCCAGCAAAATACGCAAAATGTGATCAATGTGGAAACCCTAAGGTAAGTCAGTGCCAGCGTCCGTTAAATGGAAATTAAATGACCATGTAGTGGTCAATGGCTCAATGTCGAGATGGAGATCGGCAACAAGTGGTGTCTCTCAGGGGTACGTACTGGGACCAGTACTGTTTAAGATCTTCATCAACGACAGTGGGATCGAGGGCACTCTCAGCAAGTTTGCAGACGACACTAACCTGAGTGGGGCAGTTGACGTGCCTAAGGGATGGGATGCCATCCAGAGGGATCTGGACAGGCTTGAGAGGTGGGCCTGTGTGAACCTCATGAAGTTCAACAAGGCCAAGTGCAGGGTCCTGCTCCTGGGTCGGGGCAGCCCCCGATATCAATATGGGCTGGGGATGGAGGGATTGAGAAGGACTTGGTGGCACTGGTGGGTGAAAAGCTGGCCATGAGCCAGCAATGTGTGCTGGCAGCCCAGAAAGCCAACCACATCCCAGGCNCAGGCTGAGAGAGTTGGGGGGGGTCAGCCTGGAGAAGAGAAGGCTCCGGGGAGACCTCAGAGCCCCTTCCAGTGCCTAAAGGGGCTCCAGGAAAGATGGGGACAGACTTCTTAGCGGCGCCTGTTGTGATAGGACAAGGGTAACAGTTTTAAACTAAAAGAGGGTAGATTTAGACTAGATAGAAGGAAATTTTTTTACACTGAGGGTGGTGAGACACTGGCCCACATTGCCTAGCGAGGTAGTGGATGCCCTGTCCCTGGAAGCATTGAAGGCCAGGTTGGACAGGCCTCTGAGCAACCTGGTCTAGTGGAAGGTGTCCCTGCTCATCACAGGGGGAGTTGGACTAGGTTAGCTTTAAAGGTCCCTTCCAAGCAAAACTATTCTATGATTGTAACTCCTGAGGTAGGTCCATGCCAGAGTCCAGTAATGCATGCATACCAAGTCCTGCTGATGCCAAGAAAAAAAAGCAAACCCAAACCTGTCCATACTTAGGCAAAAGCCTCGTATATTAACTGTAACCAATCTCTGAGGTGAAGGTGCTGCACAGCAATCACTAAGTGTAGGTTCTTTGAGGTCATTTGCCTTCCTTTCCAAAAGAAGTGCAGTCTTATGGCTGCTGAGGATATTTATTGCTAAGACAGTTCAGTGAGTTAGATGAACTTCCCAAGAGCTCTTAGAGACAAATCGCCAAACTTCCAGTAACTACACATGTATATTCTACTGTCAAATTAAAAACAAAGCCCCTTTTACTACGGTTAGTGGTGGGTGGTGTTTTTCTGCAAGAATTGAGAATTTGAATAACTTGTGTGGTGGTTAGTGTATTAACACAAATACTTTAGACATCATTGCAGTATAGTCTGTGGTGAGTGTCAGGCAGCAATCAGCAGCTCTGGGTTTTGTTGGTTTTGGATCTATGCCCTTAATCAGAACAAGAACGAGCAGCTCTAGTTTTGCTAGCAGATTAACATCAACTTTGACCATTAGCAATCTTAAACAAGCCAGCTGTTTTTCAGGTTGTGTATAGCATATATCTTTTAAACTTTAAATATGAACCTTCAAATATTTGATAGTTGAAAAGAGTTAATTGTGTTTTTATTTTCCCTTGGGGAACATAGCGGTTTCCTTGACAGAGTGATGTTGCTGAGCTGAGTGAGCAGAGTGTATTTATTGCTGTGCATGCAGACATACAAGCAGGGTATAAATTGCAAGGAACAATTTTGTGTTCTAGCAGAAAAAGTAGCATTACAGCTATAGGGGTGGGGAGACAGGGACACAAGCATGTGGTGGTGTTCTTCTGTAATACTTTGGAGCACCCTAGAAATAGCAGCCAGCTGGGGCTCAATTTGGAGCTGCAGCTACAGAAGAAAATGTTTTTTGTCGTGGTGTTAATTATTGGGAAAACATTGAGCATTCTCATCTGGCCTGCTTCCAAAGCCATCCTGTTTCATGGCTAATCCAGGTGACACAGCTTGGTGCATCAACCATGATTGTCTGAAGCCGGGCTTAGTATCATTTTTGTTTTGCTCTTACAGCATTGTAATGTTGCAGGCAGCCCTTGAAATCTTGTGACTGGGCCTGCGGGGTTTTTGTGTTTTTTTGGTTTTTTTTTTAGATCCTGTGTTTCTAAGCTATGTCATGGAATGGGGGAGAACAAAAAAAAAAAAAACAACACACAAACAAAAAGCTGAACCAAGACTCCCTAAACAGGAAGGCATTTTTAATTGGGGTGGAGCGAGACACACCAAACAAAACCCCGCTTTCCTAAATGATCACAAAGCATGTGTGAGCCAAAGCACTACAGACACCCTGTCCAGTATAGCCAAGTTGTCAGCTATCCAAGACTGAACTGCTGCTGTCCCCTAAGGGTCATAGATTATATTTTAGTATATACTCAGGTATATATTAAGGTGCAAGTAGGGAAGTAATTGCTGTGGTAACATTTAATTTAGGCAAAGCTGCAGGTGGTAGCAAGCATGTCAGGTGCTATGTTTCACATAGTGCTTCTGCACAGAGCTACAGCAAGCTCACCTGCAACAGATGTCATAATGCTTGTTCCAAAGTGCTTACAGCACTTGCCTGTGTGTGTTGTGTAACTCAGGCTGCCCAGCAGATTACTGATGTTGCAGAAGTTGAATGTGGAATTTTTTTGTTTGTTTTGGTTTTTGTTCTCGAAGTACAAACAGTTGGTAGCTGCCCCCCCATATGACAGCTCTGTCAGCTTCATTATACTGAGGTGTGACTGCCTAATGCAAGAGTTCATGGGTTTTTTCCAAAGGTCTGAATGTGCAGAGCGGTACTGTTGTTGCTGCTTATTAGAGTAAACAATAATTTTTTTTTTTTTTCACTGATACAAGCTTTTTTACACCCCCATCCCAACCCAGGGCAATAAATGTGTGTTTAACATGTGCAGAGGATGCTGTAAGAAAAGAGCATTCAAAGAGACAGCAGACTGTCCAGGTAAGTGCAGCTGTCCTTACAAGTCATTGAGCAAATGTCTGTCTCCCATGTATATTCATTACTTCAGTCTTTGGTTTGTGGGGTGTGTGTTAAAGTCTATGTACATAGCTATCTAAAATTTTACAGTACAATTCTAAAAGCCTGCTCTTCAGTCTATGTACAGAATCTCTTCTGCTTCCAAAGCCTTAGGATGCATAATTTCCAGAATATGAGGACCCATTCTTTATAAGGAATGAGCTGTTCTGTTTACCAGTGTGGTCATCNTGTGGTCATCTCATTTCAGTTTTTTTTTTCTTTTTTTTTTTTTTTCCTCCCCCCTCACCCCCACCCCATCCTTGCTTCTTCAGGTCATGGATTACTTTTTAAGACCAAATATGAAAAATCCCTTTCATGGCAGAGTAGTCAAAGAGTAATTCAAAACCCAGAGATCAGTCGGAGAGGAGCTGTAGATGTGGGGGAGACTGCTGTACTGGAGGCGGCTGGTGACCGTGCAGTGTGAAGCTTTGGAAATGAATAGTTAAAGAGCTCCTGCCAGGCCTCTGCTTCCCTGGGCCAAAGAACATGTCGTCTCCAGCTCACCGTCAGCTGTGTGAACTTGTTCCACAGGTTTATTTTAAGTTCTGGAAAAGTTTTATTTAAGTAAAAAGCTGCTTACTCAGGGAATTATCCTGCATTTGAAATAAAAAGGATGCAACTAAATTTCCCATGCTGTGTTTTAAAGACTGAAAATGCTGCATTTTTGGGTGGGGGCAGCCTATATAAGCTGCCATTAGGCTCTGCCTCTTGTACGTTCATTAACCCTTCATGTCCTGTTTTTAATATTGGGGAATAAATTTCTTGTATTAGAACAGCCTTCTGGCGTGCTAAAACAGCAATGTCAATGATTTCTTCACTGATAGAAGTGTGTCGTCACATTTGTGCGCGTGTCAGCAGGCCACGTTTTCAATGCAGAAAGGAATCTAGCAGTACTTCGAAAACATGAATGTAAAACTATAAGATGTTGCTGTAACCACACTGTGTATGAACAATTATTAGTTTTATACAGTATGATAAATCTTACTGGCCTCCCATGAGCCAAACGCTGGGGGAAAATGAAATCTCGGTTTTAAGAGAGGGGGGTGTCTGAAATTATGTGCTAAGTTAGAACCAAGTCCAGGAACCTTTCCCTGCTCAAAGTCTCATACTTAATTATGTGATAATTCTTTCTTCTTCCCACCTGATAAATTCTGTGAGAAGTCTGTCAAAACCACACGCAAGACCCCTACCTGGCTTTTACCCTTCTTCCCCATGGGCTTTGTTTGTCTCCTAGGCACTTGGTCAGTGTAGCCTTCCAGTGTTCTGTATGCTGTAATGAACATCAGCAGCCAAAAAAAAAAAATCAGCAATAGTATGCAGCTGTTTAACAGACTGAAGAAATGGAAGTCAAGCCATCCCATGCTTAAGCTAGATTAGGTAATAAAGCTTAGCTAAGCTTTGAAAATTTATCTCCCTGTGGCCTGTTTTTCTGAATGCAGTTGACTTCACTGCATGGTTAGAGTATGCCGCCATTTCTTGCAGCTGCAGCCTGAGCATCTTTGCCGCAGCGCTGCTAGCACCTTCTCAGCGCACCAACAGCAGCAGGCTGGTTAATGCCTTCTTCCTTGTCATGTGCTCCTGAGAGGAACAAAGCAATGATGCATCGTGGCACCTGCGATGAGGCCTAGCCGCGCTTGGTCTGGCAAAACTGGTGTGTTAGGAGCAAGCCCTGTAGAACACTGGAGCCTTTAACTGTAAAATCAGCATGTCTTAAACTACTGCTCCTCCAAGGGAAGTGGAGAAAAGGGGTGGAGGGGAAATCCCAGGAGGCTGTGGGGGAAATGGGTAGGAGAAAGAAGGAAACAGATTGTAGGGTGGGGGGTAGAGGGACACAAGACAGCATTATGTGCCTGGCCTGGGTCCTGAACAACCACTCTTGCCCATCAAAAATGGTTTGGCTGCAACTGAGAGCATGTCAGGCTCTGATGGGTGGCGGTCCCATCACTGCACTGTGCCAGGACTTGCTTCCAGCAAGTCAAACCTCTGCTTCACATGCCCAGACCGCCAAGAGAGCTGGCAGACCTTTATCAGCATGCCCTGCTTGCTAGACTAAGTATGCCTGTTTTAAGCTAGTAAGTTCACCTCCATGAAGGCAGGTTTTATTCATAACTGGTCTTAATTTTTTTGTTGTTTTTAATTTATTCTAGGCTGGTGTGTAACCTAACATTTCTCTAACAGCCTACGGCAGCACTGTACTGGCCAGTAGCAAGACTATGTTGTGGTCGAGCTGTCAGTTTTGTAAGCAAATAAAGCGAGCAAATGGGTAACGCAGTGTCTCACAATTCAACCATCTTACAGTATGCAGTAATACACTCTGAGTGGATACTCTGTATTATCACCTTCTGGTCTATAGTTGTGAACAGTTGATGGTTTGAAGGTTTG
>VZSZ01007399.1:0-12975 GCA_013398815.1 Ibidorhyncha struthersii | reverse complement strand
GTTGATTTGTGTGGGGGGGGGGGGGTGCTCTTTATTTCATAAACAGCTCATCCTGTTTTAGCTGGTGCTGTATGTTCTTATGTTCAGCTTGTGCAACAGCATCTCCACAGATTGGAGATGACTTAGGTGAGTACCTTGCACAAATTAAAAATAAAATAGGTCATTTAGCATCAGAGCTGGCTATACATATATAGCTGTTCTGAACACAACTTGGGAGGACAGGAGGGAGACTTTTATGGTTTCTTCTTCATCTGGCTGACACTTATTTTTCTAGAATCTCGATTGTGGAGATTCTTCCTCTGCTTGTCAGACCCTGTCAGATATTCCCTTTTGGAACTGACACTGGGTCTGAAAGGAAATGGCACCCAGAATACTAAGTGTGCATAAAGCACTGGCAAAGTGTCTTCTCAGCGCATAAGAGCCTTTGCCTTGGAAAAGAAAGAGTACTGAACAGTAATAAACCAAAAATCAAAAATACCTCCAAGGTCAGAAAACAAATGCAGCACCACACAGTTCTGAAAACGGGGAAGACCCTTCCCTGCCCCACCCCCAATCAAAAGAAGGGCTCACAACTTTTTTTTTTTTTTTTTTTTTAAATGACAGAAATGCAGCACTTTCAGGAATCAGGAGATAAAACCATGCCCTGATCATTTTATAAACTGTGCGCGTGCGTGCATGCACATGCCTTCAAGCTCTGGCAAGATCAGTTTGTATTTCCTAACCTGCATAACAAACTTACAGTTTACAGTCAAGAGGTCATACATGGCCTGGAACAGTATGCTGAAAAAAAACCCCAAACTACTAGTATCTGTAGACTTATTAAATCCATGGAGAAACGTTCTCATTCAGGCATCAATAACAAGAGAGCCCACAAGCAAGATTAACAGACCACTGAGCACAGCACCATAAGTGAACCAGAGGCGCTGACCTACCCTTACGTCTGTCACCCCTGTGCTCGCTTTCTTGTGTTCAGATTTTCCATGCTGTTTCTTCAGGCTTCCTATCTTCCCTATCACACGTTCACGGGCAACTTAATCTTTCTGGACATTTGTCTACATCTACCTAGCTTTTATCTAGCTGTTCCCGTTCATTCACACTAAGTCCTCCAGAGGGCCCACAGGAAGTAAGAACTTCATACCCGTTTGGAGGCTGGACTTAAACGCTGCCTAACATTTAGCTGTGGCTTTCTACAGATTATGACAATAAAAGTAATTCAAACTCTCCTTTTGAGTCTTCCCATTTCATTTGCTTGTGACTTGAACAAAATATTTGCCATGATGTTTTGGGAATAGCATCTTTCAACCTTAATCAGCTTGTTAACCAAGACTTTCAGCAGCTTTCATAATTTCTGACTACCCTTGTATTCAAATCAAGGTTAGACACTAAGCTGGTAGGTGTTATTCTAGCTTGCCTTGTGAATTGGAACAAGCGCAGAAACCGAGGGGGAGGGAAAGGGTGTGGCATTTACCAAATAGCCCAGTGATTAGTGTGGGAGAACCAAGTTTAATAATGCTTCTCTGCCTTATTTGAAGATGGGAACTTGAAACCACGTCTCCCACCTCCTGTGGAAATAGTCCATTTCTTCCCTCGCACATGCATACACTTTAAAGCTGTCAAGTATTCTGAGTTCTCTGGTCTGATCAAAAAGCCCCTCTTCTAATAAAAAGCTAAACGTTCATTATCATGGAATTTCAGACTGCTTACCTGACCCCTTCCCGTTTACGCAGTTTCCCAAAAACATCAAGATCATTCTCCTGCTCACCGTGCCAGAGAAGATTTACAAAGTCAGAAAAGGCATTTGCACGAGAAACCTCCACTGTTACAACACAGTAGCCGACTGGTGCTATGTGAGAGATTCGGGTTATATTCTTAAGCAGACAGTGGGCTTTTAGAACACATCTCCTGAGTACAGTCTCATCACAGAATCACTTACCAGTATGAAGAAAGGATCAAGCTGGCTTTAGGCTCCTAAATTCAGGAAGGCCCTTATACTTGAGAATCCTAAATGGACACATTTCTACACAGAATGAGTATTTAAGGCATATTTGTCCCCACCCCGTCTTCCAAGGCATTTCTTAATAGGCAGTGCAGATAGACGTATGCTTATCCTGTTAGCTCCTGCCCCGTGACATGGCGGAACACTGCAGTGCTCTTAACACAGGACTGGAATACCGTTTAGTGAGGCGCTGCAACACCCAACTCCCTTTGTGCATCTCACTACAAATCACCACGCTAATGGAAAAAAAGTTGCAACCTGACCTTTCAACAGACATTCTAGAGTATGATAACCTTGCAGTTAACAAGGTGAAGTTAACCAGTGTATCAATTTCTTAATAAACGATGCTTGTGAATTAGGAGGCACTATTACAACATGACTAAAGCCCAGCCATTTACCATTCATGCTGGGCACACCTGCACCTACACTAAATAGGGATTACTTTCAGCCTAGGCAATATACTCATTATCCTGTTTATCTCTAATCAAAAAATTGCAGCCTGCCAACTCAGCAAGGTAATGTCCTATTTTGCTTCTGTTTCACAGGCCCTCAAGAAGATAGACACTATTCAATTTTAATGGGAGTAGGGGGAGGAAAAGGCAGTGCTCTGCATGTACAATGATGGTAAAAATGATACTCAGTCCTTGGGTTTGAAGGAGATGATTGGATTCTTGTATCTAAATCCATTTTCAGAGGCACATAAGAAAAATTAGTAGCAGTTCACCTGACAAAAAGAAAGCTAACTGCCTTTATTTGGCGAACAGCTTATGAGCTAACAGAGAATTAAAAAAAAAAAAAAAAAGTAAGGAAGTACATCAAAACAAAGATTGAACCCCCTGGGTCTCAGCATGTATTTACAGGGTACAAACTTTAAGTACACATAGACTTCACAGTTACATAAACTACAGGCACATGGACTATCATAGTCAAAGTGGGATCAAGGACAAGAAGCTTGCCTAGCCCGATCTACCACGTAAGACAGATTTTCAGGTCTTGCCACCTGAATTCTTGTTTGAATTAGACCATCTCTTGCTAATGCTGCTACCCTTCAATCTAGCTTTTAATAAATCCACTGAAGCCTAAGCTTGAATTAGTTCTTTGCTGTCAAGAAACTGTCTTATTTGCATTATGAATTTACCAAACTTCTAACTACTGAATCTCATACATTTCTCTTAAGAGGTTGACATACCCCATTAGCCTGTTTTTGATCCCTATCTAATTAATTTAATCTGACCAAGTTATCCTGTGAGATAATCTAAAGATAGGTTGTTCTATCAGACCCTATGAAATGCTGAATGGAATTCACAGCTCCATAGGAACGCAGCAGACAAAATAATATCAGATGAAGAACAAAGCTCATTTGCAAAGCAGAGTAATTCATCCCATATTCGCCAACAGCATCGGAGATAAGAGGAAGTCAGTTCCATACTGGTTTGGTGTTTTTCACCCTACTGCAAATTCACAGTTGATGGACTACTGAAAAAACGAAATGCCAACTTGTATTAGTCACAAGGGGTGGCACAAGAAAATATTAAGAGCACTATCCTGTGGACCACGCTGCTCCCCCATTGTAATCCGCTTCATGTAAAAAGTAATGAGGAAGATGGCATAAAAACCTCAAATAGCCAAATTAAGTTGGCTGAGACTTTACTCCTAAAAAAATACATAATTAAAAAAAAAAAAAAATCAATGATTGACTAGCACTTTCTACCTGTGCATGATGGGTCTTTATTAGAAGCATTGTTGCTATTACTGAAGTGTCCTCATTTGTTTTTCTGAAAGTCTATATTACATTGCACGTATCAGAAATAATACATTATTCAGTGGTAGTTTTGGGAGCTGTCCAGAGGATGGAACAAGGCTGAGATTTCAATTAAGTTCGGATATAGCACCAAGACCTTTAGGCAGACTCCCAGAAACCAATGTACAAATCATACATGCATGGCATGGGGCAAAGACAGAACTCTTATTACTTTCTCCCTCATCTGCCGAAGTCTCTCCAACGACAGTAACTTACAGATGGTGCTGCACCCAGCCATAATCCAAGCAGTAATACAATCTCCCCTTCTCTCTACAAACCTTAGCAACACTGACCACTATGCTGGACAAGTTCTGGCCAGGTAACTACCAATCATCCCCAACTACTCCAACACAAATCTCAAAATGGCAGTTTCTACAGTACCACTAAAATTAGTTGTACTAATTACAACTGCCTTCGCCAAAAGAACCAGGTTCTTTCCAACTGTTTTTCCTTTATCCCTAGCTAGGTCAGGTAAAGAAAGCAGGATTTACACAGCACGAGGACACCATCAATTATGGCATTCCATTGGCCTCTCCTTCCTCACCAATAAAAAGGTGCTGCACAAGTTCATGAAATCCACTTAAATTTAAGTTCATCTGAACATATCCTAGACATACCAACATGCTACAGATCCCACAAAACTTCGTGCCCTGAACTACCTTGGTGGTCACAGAGAATCACTGGAGATTCATTCTGTGTGAGTCACTATTTCCCATTTATTACTTGGGAAATTACTTAGAAATTTAAGGTAAGAATCATCTTTCACTGGGGGAAACTGCTTCTGAATGCAAGTTATACAGAACTATATCCACGCTGTGTTGTACTTCCTAATTTTTGGACTGGCAGGTGTTTAGGATTGAAGCAGGCACTGAACAATGTCTAGAAGAAATATGCCTGGGCAGCCCTGACTCACATCTACAAGATCCTAAAGCAACAGCAGCTTCTTTCACAGGCTAAAGGGAAGAGTTACATGCCAGTAATTCTACACAGAAGCATACACTATGCTTGAACAATGCCAATGAACTAAGCAATAAAAGAGAAATGCTCTATCTGTCCAAAAGAGGTTGTAAGCATTTTTGTCTGAAGAGAAAAAACTCACCACCTCTGCCCCAGCTATGGAACTGCCTCAGGCCACAGCAGGAGCTGGAAACTGCTGTTGCCACCTCGCGGGCTCCATGCTGACTGCTAAAGGACACACACTTCCAGCCACCTCCTGAGAGCAGACAAGCGCTAGTGTCTGGAAGAGCAGAGACTCTCAAGTCAGTGTGCTGAAGATGCCCATTTACACTTGAGCATTCCTCCAGTAGAAAGCCTCCAGGAAGGAACAGAAGTAATCTAATAAAATCACAAGAGCGGAAGCTGTGTGTAAGCAGACATGATCCACTTAATTGGGTTGCAAAACCATCTTTTAAAGAGCAGAGCAGAAGATTCTTTTCCTTAGAAATGGTTATCAGTGGCCTATTTTAGGAAGAAAGCAAGAACATTTAAGTAGTATTGGACTGAATGAATTTGCTTCGGCTTGAGCAGAAGGCATTAAAATGACTTTCCCAGCATTTCTACAAGGATGTACAGCAATTTACTTGAGGACTCAACTTGCCTTTCTCACTGAAATGGCCATCAGTGACAGCTAGTTTAGTGAGAAACAGCTCAAAGTTCTTGATTAACTAGCTCTCTCCTTTCTCCCCTCAAAAATGGGAGATTTTTTCCATGCAAATGGAAGACATTTAACCAAAGACCTCACAGGCATTATGGCTTCCATTTTCAGCACCTAAGTCACAAAAAGCATGGAAAGCCAGAGGGGGAGTGAGCACTGTTGCAATCTAACAGCTGTGCAAATGCAGTCCAGGAATTTTGCTGTTAGAACACTCCCTCAAATTGCACTTTCTTCACAGTTCATCCAAGCTACATCTCCAACCAGATGAGAAAGCAACATACAATTGCCTACAAAACATCATCAAGCTCAGCAAAAAATCAATGGCTTGAGATCAAAATACCTAAACCCCAACTTTAACACAAAACTCCAAATACTCAGAAGCTTTTTAATCCTGCTGTTTAATACACTAGATATAACAACTTATTTTGAAAAAAAAAAAAAGGAGGGGGAAAAAAAAAATAGCATTAACACATTAACAGTAACATCTGTAGTCAGTTGCCAGACCAGTCAGTGCTGGACCAAAATTCTTAGCTTGCCTTATGGATTAGATGAATGCAAGGCTGCAGTGACTTCAGAAAATTCAGTGCATATCTCCTTTCATTAGCACAAAACACACACACCCCTGGGCTGCCACCTTTAATCCCTTTATAAAAGGAAAAGCAGAATAAATGCACCTGGAGAGCAGGCACCTAGATTGGCTGCTTTTCAGCTCTTCCACGGGACTTGAGTGGTATTTATCCATGCTACCAGAAGCAACTGTTGCACATGTTGGGAAACCATCAAACAATATGGCAGTAAGACTGGACAAGCAGCAATATTTGCATGAAGTAGAGATTTACTGCTGTGGTAACACTGGACCCCAAAGCCAGGTCATGCACAAGTGGGAAACACATCAGGAAACAGGTCTTCAAAAACAGAGACTGGAGAGAAAGAACCTGGATCGAGGTAAACATAACACCCTAAAATAAAGGCCTGTGACTGAATGCATAGAAGCAGTGCCATGTTTTCTAGTGTAAGTGAAAAATCATTAAGAGTTTCTCAAAGGAAATCTCTCCCATCAGAACTCTAGCTCCATAATTGAGAGCAACACACTTCTAAGTTTATCTGGAATAAACAGAAAGCTCAGCATCGCTCAGAATCAAGGCAATACTTCCAGGCCAGAGAAATTCATCTTAGTTCACGCCTGTCCATTCAACTTAACACTAACTATCTTTGCAGCTTCTAAACAAGAAAACTAACAGCAGCTGAAAAACTCTCAAATCAGCATCTGTATGAATAACCTGACAGCTCTTTATGGAGTGGTGGAAGAAGGAGAAGATGTTCTACCAAAACTGAAATGATGACCCATTGCAGGGGTGCTGTTTTTAGAAAGAATTTCTTTTCAAGGAGAATTGGAGTTATTGGAATATTCATATTATCCACCATCAGCCCTGACCCTCTCAATCCAAGCAAGAAGTAAGAGAGACAGGGACACTTTGTGAAGCTCAGCAGTTAGTGGGTGAGACACTGGGTACAGTCCTGGAAGGACCATTTCTTTTGGTAGTGCACGAAGTTTTTCACATGTTGGTGCTCATCCTGGACTGGCTGTTAGCTGGAGTAAGCTCCCCTTGGCTACCTTCTCTCGGAGGAGACTGCAACAAGACCAAAACACATCCTAGTTAGTGATGTGTAACTATCGCAGAGTGCTTCCTGAGAGACAAAATGAAGCACAGGTGAAGCACAGCAGGGTAATAGCAAGGGGAAAGCACACCTCCAACTCATAAATAATGATGGCTTTGCAAAAGCTTTGTGTTTACAACTTCTATTGTCACAGTTCACAAGAACTGTTCCTAAAAAAGTCAACCCAGAACTTTTAAGCCACTCTTATTTACTATGTACAAGGTGCTGTTGGCTCCAAAAGTTGAATCCTTGAATCCTATCTGGCATTTAATTATCACAGAGATTAATATACTACAGAATTTAACACGTTATGTGGCAGATGGCGTATCCCCCTTAGGGCATTCTTTGGAACTGCATCCTGGAAGGATACTCCAAGCAATTAATGCATTTTTTACTTCCTCTACTAAAAAAAAATTACTTCAAACAATCTTTGTTTTGATAAAAGATGCATGTATCAAGAATTAGAATTAATTAGTTAGAATCAATCCAAGCATATAACCTTCAAAGGACATTCTGTGTTGTACAAGCAGGTCCATGTATTGGCTAGAAACGCTTGTTCCTTAAATATCGAGTATTTACTATTGGAAGAATTTGCCCAATCATGACCACAATAAATCCATTCCCCTCCAGAATCTTCAATTCACCAACTTCTATAGTTTCAGTTAAATAAAAAAAAAAATAAAAAAAATCTTAACCCTGTCTCAAAGTCTACATTTGACACGCCCATACCTTGACATGTATCTGGTTGCGCAGGACTGCAGCTCGCAGGATCATAGCCTTGGCACGTCGCTGAAACTCTTTGCCCATTAGTAAAGACTTCTCAAAAGTTGTGCTGCGCTGATCTACATCTCGAGCATAAAGAATCTGTAACCAATACAGAGAACCGTATGCAGAAGCTATGACAGGGTTCCATAGCAGGAAGCACTTTTTGTGCAAGGGAACAAAGCTAAGGTATCGTGGAGTCTGAGTTTACAGACAGATCAGCCCTATTGAAAATACCAGTCACAACAGATGAATGCAACTTCAAAGTGTCCCAGGAATTGAGAGTTTCTAATCTTAGTACAGCTGTTCAGTCTACAATCTGTGGCTCAGATGCACCCACCTTACTGTGTGAGTCTATTCTGGCATTGATCAGTCCCTCCAGGATCAGCTGAGTAAGTTCATCTTCCAGAGCAGCCACTGTGGTATTAAAAGCAGTGGCCATCTTGCGCATATCTGCCGACACATAGGGGCTGAAGTACTAGGAAGGAGAAAATATTCAGTTGCCAAGTGTACTCCCCGCCCTCTGAAAAACCATGGGAAAAACAATTACAAAGAGACGGCCTATCTCACTCTTCTATTCATCTGCCTCTCAGGATTACAGGAACAATTACCTGGATAAGGGCACGATTTCGAATCTGGGTATAAAGTGTCCTGACATGAGGTGCAAGGTACATATCCAGCAGCAGGTTGTCCTGTGCAAAAAAATCCAAACCATCAGAAGCTGAGAAGCAACCTGGAAAAATGTATTATTCCTATGTTCTGAAACATGTAAGTACATTCTCAAATCGTAAGGATATTACACTACAGCAAGACAGTATCATAAAACAAGAATGAATAAAAGAACTGGCAATATATTTAAAAAATCTACCATTTCTATTCACCCTTTACTGTTAAACTACTCCCAATTTCCATTTCATCATGTCAGGAGACAGGAGACGCAGAAGAGCTGAACACCCTTAGCTACTTTTAAGTCACTGCTTCTCACAAAAGGCTAGGCGAAGTGAACTTTTAGGGTCTGTTCTACACTGCTCCTCTGCAACTCACCTTCATCTCATCCAGCATCTTCAGGCATGAAGCATATTTAGATTCATAAAACTTGAAGATGATGTCACGAACCTGTGGCTCCAGCTCCAAAAACAATTTGAAGGAGCTACAGATAAAGGTGGCAGTAGTCAGACATTGGAACCCACCACTTAAATACCCCACAACCCCATCACTCCAAGCTGCAAGGTTACAAAGATTCCAAGAATTCAGCCTCTGACAGACCAGACAGCCCATTTTCAGCAGGGCTGGGAGCCTGGAACACAGAGAGATGCAGCACAGCGTCAGAGCTGCGGTGAAGAAAGGCAAGAGACTTTTGACAAACCAAGCAGTGGAAGCGTATGTCCACACAAAACAAAAAAATGAGTGGGAATAGGTCAAAATCAGGATACACCACCAGAAAACACAGGCCACATCTGTGCATGTACTGTGTCTGTTGTGGCCAGCTTTGTGTTTCCTTTCAAAGCGCAGCCATCACGCAGTACAGCATGCCACAGGTAGGTTAAGCATGCAATTGTCTCAGGAAAATAACCTATCATAAGTGTGAGAGATCAT
Source organism: Ibidorhyncha struthersii (assembly GCA_013398815.1). NCBI lineage: Eukaryota > Metazoa > Chordata > Aves > Charadriiformes > Charadriidae > Ibidorhyncha > Ibidorhyncha struthersii. Next base: position 3,507 of record VZSZ01007399.1, on the reverse strand, counting down.
TGGGATGCACACTCTCTCTCAGCACTCTCCCAATTCTCCATCACAGATTTCCACACCTTGGGATCTCACCCTATGAATCAGCCAGTAAAAAAGTCAGGGTAACAACCCTTTTTTCACATCAATTTAAAATTAGTGCTTCTATACACTTAGCTGACAGAAATTCAGTATCATCGTAATTCAATCTATGACACATAAATATCCATTTTCTTCCAAAGACTGTGATTCTCTTAACCTTATTTATGTCATAGTTAGATTACACTGCAAATGGTATTAACAATTATTAAATTATATTAATATGATAAACATACACCAGAACAAGTGCTAACACGAAGGCAAATTATCTTACAGCTGCCTTCTGTAGGGCTCTATCACTCTGATTTAATATCTGATATGGACTGCTGATGGAGATAGAAAATTGGTCTATATAGATGTTGGATTTGAGCTGGGTTGGAAACTTCTGTCATGCTGCGAAAATTTCAGCTGTGATTAACCACTGTGTTTTAGATAGTGAAACATTACTTAATGCTAAAGCCAAACTAAGGCTCAGTGATTCTTTCTCTCCTGTATAAAAAAGCTATTACTCTACCAGAATCCACTCTCAACCAAAGTCCCATGTCCCAAAAGATGTGCAGTACATACAAACTCCTCCCAAGGCATCGCTTACCTGCTGGAGATAACATTTCGCTGCAGTTCCTGACGGTCAAAGGTAGCAAGGGCACAGAGACCACCATACACAGCTACGTTGCTAGGAGATAACAGCTGCAGACAAAGAGAGAGAGTGAGCTGTCAGTGACTATTAAAATGGTAGAAGGTTGGTATTAAGTATCCTACCCCAGGCCTCTCCTTCACACAGCGACAAGATTAGTCCTTGTCAAATGCAGTGGAACCACTCGGCATGCTCTCAGGCATTCACCCAGAGCCTGAGGAGTGACTGTCCACTGCTAAGAGAGCAGAAACCAATTCCAACAGCCAGTGTTTTGATTGAGCTACAAAGATACAGAAGTCTCATAGGTAATTCCTAAATGATCCACTCTAGATCGCTTAGATAACCCAAGAACAGAGACTTTTTTTAAAACAAAACAAAAAACAAGGTTCACAGCACCACCAAACTATACAGAAGTGCTGTGAGAATAACTACAATACCTGAATTTTACAACATAATACTTAAAAGAGTTACATCCCCTCCAAGACCTGCACACAGCTCCTTACTGGTCCTCACCTCAGGGAAATCACAGTGATCGAATGACGCCAACAAGAAGCACTTTGCTGCCTGCTTATACTTCCGAGCAGCTAGTTCAGCCAAGCCTAGGAACCAGAAAAAGTTAGTCCTTTGTTTATCATAGCATACAAATTAGGAGAAATTGTGAAATCTGGGGAGTAGGACAGGCCCTCACATGGTTGCTAGTGTCTTCACTATTGAAGTGAAATGAGACTCTCAGACAGTATCTAGCATCCTTTGAACTATGTTGACTCACACTGACATCCTCTCTGAAGAAACTTAGGGAGAAAAAAGAAATGGCAAAAACTAGCCAGCAGTTCCATCTCATCAGCTTTATTAAATTTTGCATTTCTGGTGAGAAAATACAAAGTCTGTCAAATCTGAGAGAAAAAAATAAACCAACAGGCAGAAAGACGGGCAGACAATACAGGAAGCTGAAGAATTCACTCACCTGCTGCACATTTCAGCTTGGTGAGAATTGCTTGTGTCTGGCTGTCTCTTTCTCCTCTTTGCTAAAGGATAAGAAAAAGCAGTAGTGAGCAAGCAGTATGAAAACCATTTTTATTACAACTGTTCTTGGGATATTTCATCCTAATAATTAACTGTAAATCTCAATAGCAAGATAACTTCATCTTATTTGTCTTGGGAAATATGGCAAGAACTGAAGTTGGGAAGTCTCTCTGTTTTTACCATGAGACAGACTTCCTACCCACCTATCATGGGAGAAAAGCAACAATGAATCTCAAAAGAAATAGTATAGCAGCCAAGGAGGCTGGATAAAAGGAAGAACATACTGTAAGATCAAGGGAGTCTTATAGGGAGCTAGTTGTAAAGGGGGAAAGGAAGAAATTGTTTTCCAAATTCTGGAGACAGAAAACAAAGGGAAAACTCATGCAAGTCAAAAAGCAGGACCTTACTTCTGCAATTTCTGGTGTAGACTCAGCCTTGCTAACATAGCTCAGAACGTGAGACCAATTCTGGAGGTAGACACTGACCTGCAGAAACAGTGTAGAATAGGCATAGATAAATGGTGTTACTTAGATAAGCATTATCACTGCAGACACAAGAGATGTAACCAGAGCAAAGTACAGGTGGACTTTAAAGCAGGTGTAAGAAAGACACCAAGTACCATTTTCCGCAAACCTTCCTACCTTGATGACATTGAGACACATGTTGATAACATGTTTAGCACTCGTGCAGTAATCACGGGCTCGTGAGTAACATTTGAGAGCGTTGCTGAGGTCCCCACAGTCAAGGTAATGATCACCTAAGTCATCATGGCCTCTCCTGGAGCACAGGAATTAAAATACCAATGAACTGTGTGCTCAATAAGGGACACAGTCAGTTTGTTCCAAACAAGTAACTCAACACACTGACCTAAGGCACTGAATGCAGTTGACATCCTGTGTTAGGTGTCTGGAGGAGCAAAATGCTCTTCCTTGCTCCAGCAGAGCCTTCTGCATCTCACCTGATACTCTCCTTGATGGAGTTTCCTTTGTAATTTTTCAGATCTGTGTCGAGTTTCTCCAGTTTAAGAAGAGCTTTTTTGCGTGTAGCTTCAACCCAAGCTGTGTCAAGAGGAGGGGGTTCAATTCCACTATCAGGGACAGCATCAGGTGTATTCTGCAGTTCTCTGAAAGGAAAAAGTTTGAATGGGGCTATTATGTTGCAAACTTTCCAAAACAGTGGCCTGCTAAGAACCTGGCACTGTTACCCTAACAAACAGCACTGCATACACAAAATAGACCAAAGAGAAGACACGGATGGTGGAGAAAAAAGAAAAAGACTGCTAAGATTTCCAGTGAAAATAGTAACATAAGCATCACAGACATTTATAAATTCTTCTCAAAATTATCCTCATGATCTTTTGCAGGTATTCTATACAATCAAAAAAATCATAGAATGGTTAGAGTTGGAAGGGACCTTAAAGATCATCTAGTTGCAACCCCCCTGCCATGGGCAGGGACACCTCCCACTAGACCAGGTTGCCACTCAGCCTGGCCTTGAACACCTCCAGGGATCGGGCAACCACAACTTCTCTGGGCAACTTGTGCCAGTGTCTCGCCACCCTCAGGGTAAATAATTTCTTCCCGATATCTAATCTAAATCTCCCCTCTTTCAGTTTAAAACCGTTCACCCTCGTCCTATTGCTCCACTCCCTGATGAAGAGTCCCTCCCCAGCTTTTCTGGAGCCCCTTTAGGGACTGGAAGGGGCTCTAAGGCCTCCCTGGAGCCTTCACAGAATCGTAGACTCATAGAATCGTTAAGGTTGGAAGGGACCTTTAAGA
>VZSZ01007398.1:422875-475011 GCA_013398815.1 Ibidorhyncha struthersii | reverse complement strand
GGTGCGGTGGGCAGGCACGACGGAGGGAGGGAGAAGGAAACGGGACAGGAGGAGGAAAAGATACAGACAAAAAGAGAGAAATCCTGGCCCTGAAAAAGCCTGCCCGATAAATTACAAACGGGCCAGAAGAGATAAAATGCCACCGAGACAGAAAGCACCACAAGAAATATATTAGTGGTTTCATTAGGGAAAAAAAAAGAGGGAAAGGGAACTTGGCGCCACGTTGNGGAGCTGGAGGCAGGGAAGCCGGCAGGAAACTCCGGGAGAGTCAGGGGAGGGGGTCGGGGTAGGGGACCCACTCACCGGCTGTCAGCAGCAGTGACAAGATATTCGTGAGTAAAGGCTTGGGGGAGGAAAGGCTGAAAAATCTGGAGCCTGGTGAACGCTTACTGGGGTGTGGGGCAGGAGGGCTAAAGAGCTTGTTCTCCTCCCGCCTTAGAAAAAAAGCTTCTGAGCATCTTTACCTTCGTGTTATTAAAATTGCTCAGGCACCGTAAAAACAATCAAAATGCAACCAGAGGACCTGAACATTAACAAGATATTAAATAAATAAATCCGACTAAATAAGAGGAAGGAGACAATGACCTGTCAAAGCATGAAGGACAAATTGCCTGCTTCTTCCAAGGGATCTGCTGAGAGGTGGGAACTAGTGGAAGCCATCTGGGGCCCTAGAATTTCAAAGTGGAAAAAACAGGTAAAAAACTTGCCAGAAGACGTAAGAGTCTTCTCTTTATGGGTGCTAAAGAGTATTTAGATAAGGAACCCATTGTGTTTTCAGATGTATACTTTGGAACTATATTGAGAGATTTATGTCTCATATATATGATATATGTATTGCAAGAGCATCTGCCATGCAAAGGTTAGCATCTAGAGGACAAGTCACAGAGGAAGAAAAGAAGCAGCATCCATTTTAGATTTGGCATCTGAAGTTTTGGTTCTGTAAGTCAAGTTACAATGGAAAGGTGTGGCAAGGCCAGGAAATTAATCTATCATTACTCAGTGGCTTAATCCTTAAATTCAAGATTACCTCAACTTTTTGAATTAAGTTTGGAAAAATGTATCTTAGGTAAAGAGGCCTGCCTCTTAAGTGTTTTAAGGAAATACCTTCTCCTGAATCAGGTTGGTCAGGATCTCTCTGACTGAAATTTTTTACTCTTTTATTTAAAGGATGTGGTAAAGTGAGAGATCATACAGCACTGATGTGCCAATAAACCTGGGTTTTTAAAATTCAGCATATGCATCCTGGTTTACAATCCATACACAGGTTGAATAATCAGAGCTCGTGCTATCCCCTCCAAATTATCTAGACAGGGGAAAAAGCACCCATCTATTTCCTTTGACTCCTTTCCTTATGTGATGCCTTTTACCTCCTGTTTGTCTCTAACTTCTAGAACCCTAAGACAATGAGCTTCCTACTTACACCTTTCTTCTCTGTGTAAAGTTCCATATTTTACCCAACACAAGCAAATTGGCTTGGGCATCACAGTTGCCCTTTGTGTAGGAATGGGTTTACTCCTAAGATGGAAAGCGCCTTTGAAATAGTAAAAGGTACTGGGGTACTTTTACATTTTCCCAGTTGGTAATCTCTCGTCTCCCTGTTGCTATGACTATGCAAGTAACTCTGATTAAGGGTGTATTTGTGCTATATCAGACCATGTTAAAAAAGCTAGTTACTTCATCTAACATTGCAGATCTTGCAAAGCAGAACTTAGAGCATTTGAAAAGGTTCTAGAGACCAAAAATTTATTACTGTGGATACCCTTCTTGCAATAGTTGTGCTATGTGCTGCAAAATCATCATTATTTCTATGGGAGATAAAATCACAATAAAGACACCCTACACTGTAGACATGATGCTCTGTCTATGTATACACGCACACACACATATGTATACAGATATATATAAAGGTATATGCATGTGTGCACTACAAATTATGATGGACTCAGCAAATAGAAAAGTCATAGGATCATTATTTCATTTGAAATTATGGCTTTAGTCAGGCTTTGGCTATGCTGGGAGTGAAAGTGAACATAGGTGTCTCTATTTGTTGATGCAACTCTTGCAGAAACTATGTTTCCCAATGCACACAATGACTTTAAACCATTTCAGATTACCTGTTTTTAACTAACGGTAGGAGGGGTTAAACGAATACAAGGATCTCCTCCCAGAATTTTCTATCTCAGTATGTTTCACAGGCCAGTCTTCACAGAACTACTGGATTTCTACCTAAATTGCATTTAGGCCTAACAAGGTTTCTGAAACTAGATATTTTTCTTCTTCCTTCTTCGTTTTCCTGAGGGCAGTGATGTGTGAGTGTGTTCCAAATCTCCCCGTGATATGTTCACCAGATGGAGCTTTGCAAAATGATGCACTGGCGGATGATGATGATTAAAAAAGAAAAAGAAAAGAAAGTTAGAGAAATGCTTTGCCTACTTCTGTCTAGTGGGTAGGAGACTGGCTCAGGATGAGAAAATAAAAATTCTCTATCTTTTGCAGTGTAAGAGCCAGCCCACATGTTCCTCTTTCTTGGCTCATACCCTCAACCGCCAGGCTACCAGCCCTCTTGCTGCAGCTGTTCTACTTGACAAGAAAAATAATTTTGAGAACCCTTGAACCAGCGAAAGGCAGTGGGGGAGCATGAGTTTACAAGCTATTGCTTACAGCACCCACCAGGGTGTGCAGAACCCTGGGAGAACTTGCTTGAATTGTGATTTCGTATGAGACTGAGCTTGACCTACTGGATTTTACACATCAGTTTTTCAAACTATGAAGCCGGTAGCAAAGCCAGCAGGCGTTCTTTCTCCAGTATACATATTCATCAGACCTTTCAATAATTTTGTTTTGGAAACATTAGCTCGAATAGGTCACAGGGTTAGTCTTAAAAGCTTCAAACACTAGGTGTCAGAAAAGTGAATAGGAGTCACAATGGTGGACAGACTGTGCATCCAGCCTGAGTGTAGTCTGCCATAAAAGCAATGTAGTCATTCACTTTGAAATTCTGATGACATGGAAGCAAGAGGTGTATTTAGCCAATAGGCCAGGCCAAGGTCCTGACCAGAATTTCTTATTTAAACTATATGCATTGCTCTGAGTTTCTGACTCAGTTTCCACTGTGACTGCTTGCATTAAAATCATTAAAACACCTGAGCAGTTCTTAGGCCAGGACTGAGCCCCAGAACTGCTGTCCTTGCTCTTGAGAGTATCCAGAATAGCTGTGTGTTGAAGGACTGGATTCACACAGACATATTTTACCTTCCTTTTGCTGTCCTTTTCACTTTTGTTGTTGTTGTTGTTTGTATTTGTTTTTTAATTTTTTTTCAACTGCAGCCTATAGCGTCCAGCATAGTCTTCTGGAGTGGCATGTTATCAAATGGAAAGGGTACTGTAGAGAGGTCAAGGGACAGATTTAAGCTCCTTCCAACTTAGCAGTGAATTGATCCCATGTCTCCATTGAAAAAGTATATTCTGCCCACTATGTTGTTGGTTAGAGATATAGGGAGCTGAGTCATCCACCTCCCTTTATTCCTCTCATCCCAAAACTCACATACACACACACACTCACACAGACTTACTTTAAAAGTTTGATACTGGGTTATCTGTTTTCAGGGGAGAATTTCAAGTTGTGGAGCCCAGATAAAGGGAGATGGTTTTGCTGCAGCCCTGACCCCAGAACATAAACTGAGATTCCACTGCAGCATTTCACTGAAGTGTCCTCCAAGCTGCATCTTTGATGCTCTCGATCCTGATGTGAAGGCCTGATTTTTGCCTTTCCCAGTGCAGTATGTGAGATGGTTGGTTGCCTGACCTGGGGACTGGGATTTCACTCTAGGCTTCTGCTCCCTAAGTTTGGCATTGCAGTGTTCAGCATTGCAGCACTGAAGTACACAGATTTTTATTTTTTTTCCTTTGTGGTAAAAGACATACATTTAGGCTGGGGAAAAATATTACAGTGAAATTAACTGGAGCTGTGAGAAATATTTGTTCTTTTGTCAGCTATAGAAGGAAAAGTACTAGTATAATGTTATAGCCCTTAATTAGAAGTGATAACATTTGCACCATATCCTAACCTCAGCACAATTTCTTTTTTTAACAGATTCCAGCATTATTGTTTTATGTACTTGTTACAACAGTTCTCAACATCCTGCAAGACTTAACTCTCGTGTAGTGTGATCAATACATAATACAATACTGCACTTTTACTAATGTGACCTTTTTGTAGTTTGATTGCTTGCTTATTTCACTCTTTCCTGAAAGATTAGAGACTGCAAAAAAAGCTAAAGGTTGAAATAGCTGGTCACTCTGCAACAAATTTAACTGACTCAGGTAGTTTAGTAAAGTGCATTCTTACAATTTAAAGTTAGTTAAAAATTACTTTCATCCTCTTATTAAAACTCATATGTCAAGACAGGAAGAGCGTGAGTTAACTCACGCAACACAAATCACAGTGTCATTTAGATCTACACAAGGCATTAGAAAACATCTTTCTCAACCAAAAAAAGAAAAAAATGTGTCCAAACTTTCAATCTATTGCTTACACAAGTAATCCCACTGAATCACATCAGCTTGAATAATAGATCTATAATGTGCTTTCAATAATTAATTATTTTCTTGTCCATTTTCATGGCACGTCTCAGAGCAACGTAAGGATGATTTAAATGGACAAAAGCAGGTGAGAGTTTACGCCTGCTCTCTCTAATGATAACGTATTTCCTTTGTTTAGTAATGGACAAGGAAATGCTTCTTAGAGTGCAGAACACACCACTGAGGGAAAAAACCTGCCCTATTCCTGCCTCCACCAATAGTTTGCTGACATGACTTTGGGCAGCTGATTTCTCTTTCCCATGCCTTTGTTTCCCAGTCTGAGGAAGCAGAAGGAATTATGGAGCCCAAAGGTGTTTTGAAATCTGTGATGAACAAACATGGTGACTGAGGTAATTATCATCATTACTCAGGGGTACGACAAAAAAAGTCAAATCTTATGTAAGAGTAATACCCAGTTCCTCCTCTTTTTATCAGCCCATCTCAGAGGCCTTTGCAATGGAATACAGTACAATTTTATTTGTTCAACAGATCGGAAAACAGAAGCACTGACCTTGGGAAGGTCACATGTCAAACCATTGATAGCACTAGAAATAGACCCAAGTCTCAGAAGGCCCAGCCCTGCCTTCTGCCCAGTATTTTAGAAATGCAGAACTACTGATTTATAGGAATAAGCCTGTTCCAAAAGAAAAGCTCCTGCCTCCTTCTCCTCCTCTCTCAGACTTGATTTTATGCATCAAAGGTTTCATATGCCAGTCATTTTCTTTCTGGAGGCCTAATGTAGTTATGTGGTGTGACAGTAATACCAAGCCTTGGTTTTCTTACTAATTCACATCTTAATTCGCTGTAATTGAATTATTTTAACTGGGGGAAAAGAATGTTTTCTTTCCTTAGTCTTTTCCTGGCTCAGACTTCAGACTTCCAAAAACACATGGATTTCAGAGACAAATAATAAACCATTTGAAACACAAAGTACCTCTCATTTAAGAAACATTTCAGAAGAATAGTTAACCCCTCCCCTTGTTTAAGCATGAGAACTGTGAAGAAGTGTTTTTGTTTTCCAGAAGTCTGTCAGTTCCTTTTTCTTCTACAAAACAAAATTAAAACAAAAACAACCAACCAGCCAAAGATGCAAACCAAATTAATAATTTTCTGTGTAGTTCAAAATAGCAACATGAAAAAAAAAAACACATTTGAGTTCATTAAAATATGAAATGTTTTGTTCTGGTTTTGTTATTTTTGTTTTCTAATATAACACAAAGCACATTTTGAAACAGAAAATCAGAATGGAGTACCAGGAAATCAGAATTTGGTATCTTTCATTGTTTTCTATAACTTTTTTTTACAAAATTGTATTTTGTCAAAATTATTTTTCCTTTCATTTGATTAACTTGAATTGGAATTTTCTGATAGAAAATTTCTGAAAAGCTTTCTGAAACTGTCCATTAGGAGACCATCCAGTGGTGTCTGCACATTAAAAGGAAAATTACTGGGCATCAGCAATCTGTGGGAAGACCGAATAGATGAAACATTATTAATAATAAAATAATACCTTCTTCCTATTTATGCAGTGTCTAGAAACCATACCCTGGGACCAATCCCACAGGGCATTTTAGTTTTAATTAAATAACATTTTAGAGACATAAGGGAGAAGAGGTTGGTGACCTGATTAATCATTGTACTACTCAATTTTACATCACAGCATCCCAAATCATTTCAAAAGTATTATTCTGATGTAAAGCTAGAGTACTGCAGTGGTGACTCAGGATGTAGTTTGTTATTTTTTTCTCCATTGGCAAAGCTGACCTAATCTGAGAAATCCTTTACTGTCTTCACTGGCCTCCAGCCACTAATTTTAACTTCTTGAAGCTTTTTATTTGACCAAGACCGTTTTATTGATCCAGTCCATATTGCGGTCCACAAACAATTCTGTCTGTCCTGAGTTGATGAGAGGATCAAATCAGCATTGCTGCTGAGGTGGCTGAGGAATGATCCCTATACCTAGAGAGGATGGATACATACTGAAGTCCAGGATTCAGCCCCCACAAAACCCTAGCTTGGATGAATCTGGACCTTGTTATCTTTAAATTATTAAGTAATATAATTAAATCTAAAATGCAATTTCACATGAGACTCATGCAAATGAGTATATGTGTGTGCACAGATATAGATATATGTATATATTGGGGAGTTGGATGTGATTGTGAGGGAAATATTTAAAAGACAGAAATCGGGCCAGCATCAAAGCAGTGATTTATTAGACTGGCATTCATTAACAACACACATTTTCCAATGGTAAGTTCCCAAACTTTATTAGTTTTAATTATTGCATGTTCAAATGGTCCTTAATAACCATCTCCTACATGAGCTATGTGTATTCAATACCACAGAGCTGATGCTGTGTAGTCAACAGGGATGGCCGCAGTCAGGTTTGAGGATCAGTTCTGAGATCTCTTTGATGAGGTAAAATGTGGCCAAAGTCAAGAGTAATCTTTCTTCCTCTTTTTTCTCATGCATCCATGGTATTTTTGTGATCCTTACGACCTCCCCAAAAGAAAGGCTGAATCTCATCTGCTCCCAACACAGATTATCTTGTTTCCAGGAGCAGGACTTGTTGATTTTCCCAGGCATGTTTCCTGCCTATTCTACATCCACTGTTTGTCTCTTGCAGAGTTTATTGCTTGTACATGATCTTCATTGTACCTTGTTTTACATCACAAAAGTCCCCTTTTGCCTCTTGTAGTTACATATTATCTTTACATGTAGAGTTAGCTGTGTCCAAGTGCTCAAACGTTATTGCCGGTTATGCCATTAGTGGCATGGCAAAATGTACACTCTCACAAATAGTTACAGTGTTGCTGTTTAGTCATTTTAGCATGCTTATGTTTAGATTCTAGGCAAGCAAATACCAAATATACCCTCCTCAATCTGTCTCAACTTTATGGGTGCAACAGGCCTTTGCGTTGTCAGCAAGACTTCTATTTAAGCAACATAAATATTTACTCCATAAGCTACTCCATAAGCTACATAGATATTTAAAATTCATAAATGTGTCATAACTTCTGCAGAAGTTACTTGAAAATAGTTTACTTCAGATTTGCTCTTAATACTTGCTATAAGAATTGGGCCATCGTTTATTAAGTAGGCTTGTACTCTCTCCTTTGAGTGGTAGTTCCTTTCCTACTCCTACAAACAAGGTTTTTTTCTGGCATGTTATCCATGGGAGAGATTGAGGAAAATCAGGATAGTTTACCACATGATTCAAATAATGTTCACTTTTACTGTTTTACCTTCTTTGACATTAATACTTATTTACATTCTGGAGTTTCAGCATTTGTAACTAGGAAAAAAAAAGTAATTCATACATGGTAGGCTAAGTCTGCATTATATGGTCCTGTAGGATGTATGGGATCTATTATTCATGTGCTTGGTTCTTGAACAGATAATTTGTTTGGTGCACGTCTCATAGCATTTGTACTGGAGAACCACACGAGCAAGCCTTGGATGAATCAACAGACATCATAAACCCTCTATGCTGCACATATGCAGAGAGGTTCATGCTACCAGAGATCTGATGAACCCGTATGAAAGCATATGCCTTCCATTCTTGGACCAAGAGAAATTAAGCAGCCTAACCTTCCCATGAAGGCAGCACAGACATACCATAGTCCAAATATACACTTCCAGCAGCAGGAATGCTGCATTTGTTAATTTTTATTGCATTTGATTGTGAGTAGCATCACTAAAACGTAGTAGTGCTGCTCTCTCTATGGGCATGTAACAGATGGGAAGAAATCTTTTATGATGAGGGTCGTGAAACACTGGAACAGGTTGCCCAGAGAGGTGGTAGATACCCCATTCCTGGAAACATTCAAGGTCAGGTTGGACGAGGCTCTGAGCAACCTGATCTATTTGAAGATATCATTGACGGGGAGGTGGGATTAGATGACCTTTAAAGGTCCCTTCCAACCCAAGCTATTCTATGATGCTGTGATTCTATGACTCCAGGGCCACAAGTGGGAAATAGCTGTCGAAGGGCATGTGGGGTCAGTGCTGAAGGATCCACTTCACTTCTCTTTGACACTCTTCATTTTCCTTCCCCATAACACTCATCATGAAAGTTCAGGTTATTGAAGACTGACTCAGTAACTTGTGTACTTTCGTTCTGAACTTGGAAGGTCATCTAAAGGTAAAGCAAAACCCAAACAAAGTGAAAAAGAGATCAGCTGAAAATACAAGGCTTTTTGTCTCAGGATTCAGAGTAACAGCTTCCTTTTTTGGTGGATTTCTCAAATACTGAAGAGATTAAAAGGTAGAGCTGCATTTCTCCGAACAATTGATTTTTTTTTTTTTTTTTAGGTCACTGCTGGAATATAAAAAAAATGATTTTTTGGATTAAACCATTTTNCATTTTTTTTTTTTTTTTTTTTTTTTTTTTTTCTTAATTAATATGGTTTCTACCTTTTTTTTTGAGAGGAAAGTGGGAAGAGTTTACAAAATATTTTGGTTTTAATTAAGTATTTAAATCACTTAAATACAATATTTTGCTGCTTTTAAGCTTGGCTTTTAAAAGTGAAACTTGAACAAATCTATGATGGAATACTTCAGCAGTCTGGTGATAGCTTTAGCTTTTAGCATCTAGTCTGAGATACCCATCTAGGCATCCTTACAGTCAGTGGAGAGAAATAATCTGTTCACCGTGTACTAAAATATGTACAAAACAAGGAGAATAGATTGTGTTGGGAAAACATTATTTGTGACACTTTATTGCAAAGAACCTTAATGTTTACATTAATTTACACTAAAACTAACTAACTTTTAGATGACTAATTCTAGCTGTGGTTAATCCCATTCAAGGGATTAACTCTGATACCAAGGGGATGTTTACAGGTAATAATATTTTATTGAAAAAATATAGACACAATTTAAAAAAAAATAAATCTTTTTTTCACTCATTTTTTGAACAGAATGAACACTTGAAATGTTTTAGTTCATTAGTGTATTTCAAGAATAGCTGAAAAGAAAGCTGTCATCTAGTTGTAGTCAGATATTCAATACGAAAATAGGAAATTATATTTTAAAGCAGAATAAGCAGAAGAAAAGTCATCAAGTTGTGTCTTCAAAATTTCCTTTGAAAGGATAACTGTACAAGAGAAATGTTACATTGTTATTTCTTACCTTTCAGTATTACAGAATTCTTTTTTTTTTTTACATCTCTACCAACATATCAGAGAGAAATGAGGAGGGAAACGAAAGAGTGCTATCTTGATGACAGTCATAAAAGCTAGATTTTATTGATTATGTGTATCAGTAGTTTTATTGTTCTGAATCTTGACTCATAAAATACTTATGCTTGGGATGCAATTTCCCCAGTTATTACAAAAACTCCTTGAATTCAAGATTTTCTGTGAATACTTAAGAATATTTTCTTCTATACACTATTTATTACAAACATTTTGAATATTATCTATTTTATAAGTTAGTATTATATTGTTGATATCAACAAATCAACCCCTTTTAAGATCTGAATCCTATGATAAAGTAGCATCTAAATTCAGACACTATGAAGTGTCATGGATATTTAAAATAATAATGAATTAAAAAAAGGAAAAGAAGAAATTACACCTTAATGGCATTGTTGTTGCTAAGAGATTTCAGCTACTCTTTATGAGATGAATGTCTTTTTTTAATTAAAAAATTGATTAATGAATAGATAAACAACTAAAACGCCAACCTTTTAGTAAATTTGTGTAGAAGCTTCCAATGTATAATCTGATTAAGTAGCAGCAATAAAAAAAAATAAAAATCTTGAAAGCAAATTGATCACACAAAAGACAGGGGACAAAATGCATGCCATGCTTTCAATTGTTCCTTTAACCTGTCAAGCTACACCTTCCTGGCGCTGCAAACAACCACCTTAATTAATATTGGTCACTGTGAGAAATGGGATATAAGGTTAGATGGACAATTTGTCCAATATAGTGCAAAGTGTATTATGGTCTCCTCTTCAGCCTGTGTGTAATTCAAAACTATAATTAATTTAGCTCTCACCACCTAGCTCAGTAGATATAATGGAATTTTGTTATAGCTTAGAAGCTGTCAAGGTTTCACAAAGAAGCTAAAAGACAAAACATTGCTCACAAAGACCTCCTTGGCAAGTCTCAAGTTTTTCTGCATCAGACTAGAAATTCTTAACTCTTTTTTTTTTTTTTTAATGTGTTCTTAAATATAATTTAACAATATATCACAGTAAGATAAATAGATAAACTATTTTAACTTGAGGTTTTATTTTCCAAATATTCAGTCCAATTTAGTGATAAAAAATATCAGCCTAATAGTTTCACTTTGGCAAAGCTGTAAAAAACTGAAAACAAGGATCTATTAGAAAACCATGTTAGATCATTACAGCTACAGTCACCTCCACCACTAAAGTGAATGTTCTAGAACTTGATAAATCTTAAAAATAGCCGATGAAAATTAAAAATTATTAAACAATAAAAATTGCTATTGTCAGGTGCTCTTGCTCCAAGCTTTGCCACTTGCATGTGTTAGAATGAAAAACAAAGAACAAACAAACAAGCTTGACTGCTCCCACAAGTTACAGATCACTTGAGGAAAAGCTGAGATTTTTTTTTAATTTAGTTATACATGCTCACAGCCCCAGTCATTACATCAGGAGAGACTATATGATATTTATTTTACTGACATTTTAAAAGTGTTTTGTGATCTTTGTATGTAGATTAGGACAATAATATATATTTGTGAAGCACTTAGATAGTCTTAGGACTCTCTGAACAAGCTGTCTTCATATCAAGACCAGTGTAGACGCACTGCTGCTAAAAGTTTAAACCTGGTAATCTTGTCTATCCATTCTGCTTCTATAAACATACACAAACACAGATTTTATATGCCATACATCCTTTTAGACATGCAGGTTCTGTCAGTGGAAAAATCAAGCCCAAAACACCACCTTAGTTTCTTGTAACTGTTTAAAGGTCTTTAAACATGGTTTGGTTTGTTTGTTTTCATTGGGTGGTGGGTTTTTTTTTTCGATGGGGTGAGGTTGTTTTTGTAGCATTATTAATATGGAAGCTGATCCCAAAAGACATGGAGTGTCCACAATCCTCAGTGAATTCTTGGTGACATGGAGATGCTCAGTACTTTGCAGGGTCAAACCAATACAGAACTATATGTGGTGGTTTGGGTTTTTTTTAGGAAAAAAACCTGCACGGTGTGAAGAAAGACCTGTAGGACTTTTTTTTGCTTGGTGATACCATCTTCAGTTCAGTCAGGAGTTTGAAAATTAAAGCCAGAATAAATGCTAGAGCAGCACTTTTCTGTCAGAAATGCACAATGTTTTGACCTTTATGTGTTTGTTTCATAAATTGTTAATTTGATATTTGTTTTCTGAACATCTGGTACTGTATTTAACAACCTGCTGTTGGCCTACACTCTTGTTTTCTTTTTGGATTTTAGATGTAAAGATAATACATTCTAATATTGTTTAGACATGTGCCTTCTCCTATAATCCAAAGATAAACAAGTTGAATCAAAGATGCAAAATACTACAAAATAGCTCCTTCTTCACTTTTTCCTTATGCATTTAACATAACTGAATGCTAAACCAATACTGATAGTATGAAAAAAGAACTAAAAATTAAATCACAAGGGAGAGGCTTTGGCTGGGAGTAGTGGGGAGGAGTTATTTTGTTTGGTACTCTTCCCCTTGCTGTGACCTTCTGTCTGTTGAGGAGAGAAAGTGAGAAGGTGTATGAGAGAGAAAGTGAGAGAAGAGGAGACAGATAAGGAGGGACGGAGGCCGGGAAGGAAGGAAGGAAGGAAGGNGGAAGGAAGGAAGGAAGGAAGGAAGGAAGGGAGGGAGGGAGGAAACCAAACCAACAGTAATATAAAAATAATAAATATGTTTTGAGACAGGAATATTAATCTAATGAGATTTTAAATGTTAATCATTGTGTTGCTCACCCATATGTAAAGCAGCTGTGGTATGGCTTAGGCAGTAGTGTCTTTAGGTCAAGAATTAGATTGACTACTGG
Source organism: Ibidorhyncha struthersii (assembly GCA_013398815.1). Taxonomy (NCBI): domain Eukaryota; kingdom Metazoa; phylum Chordata; class Aves; order Charadriiformes; family Charadriidae; genus Ibidorhyncha; species Ibidorhyncha struthersii. The sequence continues at coordinate 462,418 of VZSZ01007398.1, read as the reverse complement.
AATAACACTAGAAATAACCGTTCTTTCATATATACTAAAGCTATTTTTATTTTTTTTTTCCCACAGATATAAATCTACTGTATTAACTGTCTTGGACAACTAATATAATTTTTTTTTAAAGATTAAAATGTGTAAAAAGAGTGTATCTTCAAATGACTTCTTAGTACCAATATTGCTTGGGAATAATGCGCATGTAAGTAATAAAAGCACATATTTGTTAGCAGTGTAAGAAACCTGTCTGTTTAACTGCATAGAAGAAGGTCTGTCTTCCTCTCAGTTTGATGACAGTTATGGAATAATTTTGATGCTTGTGGTTAAAATAAATATACAAAGAACACAGCTAAATAACATTATCCTATCTGATGTAATCAAAACAACTTGGCAATCATGAACAAACAAGTTAACAAAGTTTTATTATTTGTGAGTATCAAGCAGTATACCACATCTCAATGCTATCAAACTGGAATTTAAAATTACTTTGAATTTTGTTTTAACATTTTGCCGTCCAGTAACATCTGGAGACTTAATCCTTATGCTGAGGACAACTTTGGTGTCAGGAGATCCCATTCCCTTTAATGGGAGTGGATGTCCCTGTACAAATAAGAAGCATAAATAGGTTCATATCAGGAAGACAGAAAATGGCTTTAAGACTCAGGGGATGTATGTGCCTTGATAGCCATGACCTAATCTAAAAAGCCTAAAAAGAGAAAAATACTGAACTATAACAGAAGAGTGGAGGAATGTATTCAGCCTGAAAGAATATGATGATAAAGCAAAGATTTGTTTTCCTTTTATTTTTATTTTTAATTTTTTTTTCATTAAACTGGTCTGAACCAGCAGACCTGTTTAATAATATTCTGTTTAGAAAGGAACCTTGCTTTAAACTGTAATGAAATTCATCCTAAGAAATCAGAGGTGCTTTGTCATCTTTTATGTACACTGTACAAGATGAATGCAGATGTGGTTTAAGGCTTTGAAAGATTAAAGTTCCCACTGCAAAATTATTAACTAATTTTGAGACACCGAATATAGGATGTGCACTAAAGATGTCTCGCTCAAGTGGGATAATTAAAAAAAAAAGGCATTCATCCATGAAGTCTGGTTTTATCCAGGAGGGCTGAGTTCTCTTTTTTTTGGTGGTCTAAATCTCTAGTCTGCATTATTTCCAGCACAGTATTCTGTACATCCTGTTAGATTCAAGATATAGATAAAGGTGGATTAGTGAATGAGGGAAGGATCTTGGCACAGCAGAACAAATGAAACTCTGCTATTTGAAGAAGAAAAGAACCAAAAAATATTTGTTAGCAGGCCACACAGCAACTTACCAGATTCTCTTTTGTACAAATGCATACATGTAGCTATATACATCTATGCATATGTTTGTATGTATGTAGGTATTTAGACACAAATTTATACTCGAGCAGCTTATACATACAAATTCATAAGAATGAAAAAAGGGATGGAAATATGTATAGGCTAATAAAATAAAATACCATAAAAAATAGTCCCTCAGCTCTAATTTAGGCTAAACCCTAACTTCCCCAAAGACTTTATTTTCTATAGGGACATAAAACCGACCAACTCTATCACCAGCAGATTTTAGTTGAGGCAGGTCTCTGTTGCTTTATTAGCAGTTAACACATGAGGTTAATTTCTGGCATATGAGTGGGGGCTTAGGGCTATCTCCCTTTTCTATCTGGCAGTTTGATTCAGTTGCAAAAGTATAAAAGACAGTATAGACTATCATATGCATGATTGTCCAACAGCTAAACCAGGCCAAAGTAAACTTATTTTTCAATGTTTCCTTAACAGTCACTACCCTCACTACTGGTAAGTCCAACAAACGGCTGCAGCATTTAATCTGCACTGATGAACAGACAGATAGGACATATGGTGGTCACGCTTGATATTCTATCTTCATGACAACACATAGTCATTGGATGCTCACACACTGGATGTTTTAGATCTTCATCTACAAAATACTCTCTGTTTGGGTATGAGCCATCTTAACTAAAACCACACATCTCCCCAAGCAAGTTACACCAAAACCAGAAACAGTTAGGGCTGTTTCAGGCTAATGATGATACTTCTGCAGTTAAATCAGTTCATATGTAGAATATACATTAGCACACCCTCTGCCCTCTAGGGTATAAAGGAAACTACATAGAGGAAAGGATTTCTTTCCCTTCAGATTCTGTTATTTTCAGCACAAACCTCACCAGATTGTTTTGTGCAAGCTTTTGAGCCATGAGAGGGGGGAATGCTCGTATTTGTCTCTGTGTTGTGTTAACATTCATGTGCTGTCTCTGTGTTGTGTTAACATTCCAGTGCAAATAAAGCTATTTCAAGTCAATGGACTTGATTCAACAATGGAGTGTTCTAGTTTAAGGTGACTCCAAGGAATGTAGCTTGATTGATTTCAGTGTACTGCAGTGGTTAGCCGAGATCAATATTGGTAACAGTAGTTGTAGGAAGGCAATATCCACAAAAGATTTTCTTCACTGGCTAGGGCTGAACATGGACTCATCTACTCCCAACTTCTACCAACTACCCGCATAGTCAGTATTGAATTTTTGTTCAGAACTGCAGCAAATGTTGCTCAGTAAAATTGTACAATTAAAAATAAAAGCTTGCCAGCTGATTTTATCTGAAATATTGAAACAATAAATCATCATTATGTTCTAAGATTTGACCGAATTACTGTAACTGAGGGTAACACTTGGCTCCTCAGTTTCTCCAAAATAACAGAACCTGTTTTCTCTTTTAATTTTATAATTCCTCATAATTAAATATAATTTTCAATTATTTTTAATTAACAGTACATTCCACATAATAGTCTCTTTTTAGTTGAGAAGATAATGACCTTCCAGAAAGTCCTATCCTTCTAGTGAAGTGAGAATATACAAAAGCGTTTAGCTGAAAAAATAAAAATGTAGCAGAACAGCTGATGAAAATTTAGTTTACTACAGTGATACAGATACCCATCATTGTTGCCTTTTATTGCCATCTTCTCTAATTGCCTCTGTGGATTCTTAAGTGTATTTGTTTTGGGTTCTTTTCCCTTCTACTTCCTGGATTTTAGGAATGTTGATTGCTTTTGCTAAACTGCTTCTTACAGTTCCTCGTGGGCTGCCGATTAGTAGCACTCCACAGAAGGCATTTTTGCAGCTGTAATCCAGAACGCTTAAGAAAAAGGAAACAGAATTTATAAAACACTATTATTAATTTAAAGAAATAATTAAAGGAACAAAAGTAGCAAAGAAAAACTCTGTATTACTAGAAAATAATGTGTCATATCTTACATACTGTGGAGCTGTTTCTTTTTTTTTTATTAACACAAAAAAATGCCAGGGGAGTCAATCCTTAGGGCTGCTAAACTCCACTGCAGGAGAGAAGAACCAAAACATTGGCACTTGACCTTATTTTTTCACTCATAAATTGCCCTGATTGCAAGCATCAGTGGAGCTGAAGAGACATAGCGAATCAAGATCTTATTGCCACTGTTTCTCAAGCCTGCATGACTGAAAACTTGCCTGTCAGAAAATGAGCTGCCCAACTACATTGCTACATCAATGCCTGACTCTCCAAACTACACAGGACCTTGGTGTCACCTCAGCAGCTGTTCATGAGATTTGCTGTGTGATCTCATTCTCCTCAACTTAATACGAATCTAAGGCATTCAGTACCTGGCAGGATTAGCTCACTTGTTTTTGGCACTGATGAGGGAGGTAAAATGTTATAACTAGAAAGGAAGAAAAGGAGTAAGGAAGGCATTACAGTTAAAAGGTAAGGCAGTGAAGGCCTATGGTACATGCAGTAGCCATTTTTAGTAGTTTCATTCATTTTTGCTTACTGTTAAGTACTTAGAGTTTGCAATTGCAAGAAAGCATCAGTGATGGAAGTTAAATAACGTTGCTTCCAAAGGTCTCTTGGAAATGGTGTGCTACAACCAGGTGCTCAGTGTCCCATGACTGGATCTGGCTGCGAAATAAAATGTCTAAGAGGCTTCCCTGAGAAAATGCCAATTTAACAACCAAAATAATTAACTAATCATTTTGATTCAGGCAGTATTTAATTTAGAGGAAATAAAAAGGTGCGTGAAGAAGAGATTTCTGAACCTTAAAATCCTAGTTTGACATTTCATAATGAAAAGTTTAGATTTCCATTCCAAAATTATTTTGCTTTAAATTGTAGATAGAAACACACACATGAATTAAAAGAATACAAAAGACTGCAAATGCAGAAGAGCATTCTGACTTGTTTTGGCAAAGAAATATCTAAAATTTTGTCTTTTTAACCTGGATCGAGATTATTTAAAGAAATATATAGTTTGTTTTCATGAGGTAGGTAACCAGTTTTGGCTATTACTTGGGCTGGTTCAATGATTTGCTGGTCCTAAGAATATCCCCTTTTCTTTTAGTGTTCAGCATCATCTACCAATGTCTCAAAGCTGCTCTGATCTCCTATTTAAGTTTCTGCAAACTTTTTGATGCTGAGTTATGTTGTCCTTTCTCAGCATTGAGTAGTGAATTATTCCTCAAGTAGCCCTCATGTTCAGTGAGCCTGGTGTTTTCTGGAGCACGTGGACCTAATCACATATCTTGAGCTTCAAATTAGCTTTGCTGCACGTCTTGTACACAAGGCCACACAATACATCAGTGATTACTGTAGTGCCTTTCAGAGGATTAAAAGACCCTCTAATAGTCCAGTGCAGCCGTTAACTTTTAACTCTTGTACTGATTAAACGAGGCTGATTCAGGACCCAAAAAAGAGGCATAAATCAGAATTCTGTGCCAGGTGACCCTCTAGACTATTCTGTTCAGTAGTAGAAATAAAAACAAAAGTCCTAAACAGAAGACTCACATGGAAGGCAGACCAGGTCCTAAACACACATACACACCCATACACACACAGTCATTGGGATTGCTCCATTAATGGCAGATTCTACAGTTAGGAGCCTTTGCCTGTGTAGAGTTTGTGAAAGATTAGGGAGTTTCCAAGATTCTCTGAAAGCCTGCAAAACCATATTAGTATCCTTGGGAGACCCAGTATAACAGAGGAATTGCTCCTCTTTTTCAACATGAAAAAAATGTGATATCTAGAAGGTACCCCCAGACATGGGCACATGGGAATGTATAAATCAAGAATTTCCTGAAACTGCACACTGAGCCTACCATAGTCAACTGACAGAAAATGTTTCATTTGAAAAAGTTTTGGATCATAACCTTTATGTACTCTCTTCCTGATACTGTCACATCAGTAAAACCTGAAGTAATTTACTTCAAGTAGTTACAACAGTTGGGGTTGTAAGGTTTAAAATTATTTTTGGTTTGGCTCTTGTTTTCTTCTTGTAGTCTATAAGAATTTAACACATTTCTGACTCCTGTGAAACACTGTCTAATAATAGGGACTGGTGCTTGCTGTGTTCAGGGAGATAAGCTTTTCATAATATTTATCCAGAACCACATATACAAATATACATTTTCCATTTCTTTCTGGACTTGCTGAACCAGAGATTAAGGACTCGGTACACCTAATGTGTGTCATTTTCCCCACATGTACTATAGTGAGATTGGAGAAACAGAGTAAATAAAAGATTGGCCCTTATGTTGCTAGGTAACAAAACATCTAGCATATATCTGTTTCCTGTAGGATTATGATCTAGCCCTCTAGTCCTCTTCTCCCTTCTGATTTTGTAAAATTATTCACCCAATATAATTTGGATGCTTTGTAGGTGATTTTCAGAGGGGTTATTTATATTGTTAAATCCGAAGGTCTTCTGTGTAGAATTCAACTCTAAGTGTTTAATTACACTTTCTTCTGCATGCTCTTTTACATGATAGTGTGTCGATGCATTTGCTGTATCCCATATGCATAGCAATACATAGTTGTACAGCAAAACAAATAAAGAAAAAGTAAAGAAAATGCAAATTCACGAATTCAGATTTGAAGTTAAACAACCATCTCTGTGCAAATGCCAGCAAGCAGACCTAGAAAACATTCACTCAAGTGGATGTTATCAAGTTACTGAACTGTAAAATATGCAGTCTGATCAAAATTAAACTGGGGATTTTTTATTAAAAAGTAGAATAAGAAGCTAGGTAGAAAACAAGCAGAGATTAATCCAATGAGTTGGAGCAATATTTACTTCCCAAAGGATGCTAATGAATACCTGAATATAGATATCATACTACCTGGTGAAGCTGAAGTAAAGAAATGTGCAATTTATTTTAATAAAAGGATTTATCTATCATCTAGTGCATCCCTATGTTTTCATTTTCCTGTGGTGACAACTTCACTGTTGGGTAGATTCCAAGAAGAACATGGCCCACTGTTGTTAGCAAGGCTAGTTAGCATAATACAGGCCATAGAGCAGTAATTGCTACTGTCTAACTTTTAGCTCCAGTTCTGTCTAGCAAAGCATACTCAGCTTAACCTTGGCAAGGGGGAAATAGAGAGAAAGTTAAATCCCAACATGAATTATAGGGTTTGGGCTTTTGACAACTATCGCTGTACATATCATCCACAAATCCCAGCCCAAGGCAGTTCCAGAAGTCTTGAAAAAAAGGTTTGTATTCTGGAGGAAGAAATAAGATGTAATTCTTATGGTAGTAAATATATTCCTTATGTTTATCAGTATAACACATATGTATCAACATAACATCAGTTTGGTCTGCCTAAGCTCCCTCCAGAATTATTAATGATAAGAGGTGGATGATGTAGATGGAAGGAAGGAAGGAAGGAAGGAAGGAAGGAAGGAAGGAAGGAAGGAAGGAATTAATTTTGTTCCTTTTCAGGATTTTAGAGACCTTTTTTTAGGCTATTTATACTTTTCACTCCCTCCACTGGTTGGATAGGAATAATCAATTTTTTTTTTCTCTTAGGTTCCGTGATGACTTATTTTCTTTTACTTTTCTCTTTTTTTTTGTTTAATATCCCTGCAAAAACCCCCAGAAAGCTAGCTTGCAGTCTTGACCACTGACCTTCATAGGGAAAAAAGAAAAGAAAGCACTGAAAAGTGAAAGGAGATTTATTACTTCTCAATAATAGAAACATTGCTTTCATCAGCAGAATTTCCCTTTCTTTCCATTTCTCTTTTTCTTTCCCTATTTCCTTACACCATTCTTGGCCTGAAGACTACAACTGCAAAAATCAAAGTGCAAGTAAGCCCTCTCTAACAAAGATTCTGCCCCCTCTTAATGCACCTTAAACCCTTTGGTACCCTCACTTCTCTGAAACACTGCACTGAAGAACACGTAGCAACAGCACCTCAAAAAATCCTTTGCTACGTGTTCATCATCTTTTCCACAGAGAAATTCTAATGCATAGGTTATTCTGAAGTCCATCTATCCATTTGCTCTTCACTTTATGAAAGTTAAATTATAGCCAATAGTGGTCATAGTCTGAACAGTAGGATGAATAAGACTCCCTCAAAGCACTTCACCCTTATGTGTGGTTATGCAACTGTGCTCATGACATCTCTTAATATTTTTGTTCATGTATTTATAAAAAACCCAACACCCCACGTATTTAAGATTAGTTAGATTTCATAACTCCATTTTTTTTTATAAAAATCCTACAATTAAAGATTTCAGATAAATCATTCAATGATCAGAAAAAGCAGAATATCACCTTTTTTTTAATATGATGAGGAGCAACTAATCTGTAGCAGTTTACCTGAGACTTATTTTAAAAGCCAGCAGAATGGCCCATAAAAATAATGAAGTCAAAGCTTGATCTTTTTTATATCAGGCTATTTACTTATTAATTTATATATGTATAATGTTAATGTCTTAATTCTTCACATAATACGAATATCCTTCTTTAAGAAGTATGTTGTGTAGTACTTCAAAAGTAAATCTGAAAGAACACAGGGTATATCAAGATTTATTTCATACCTGTACACCTTTAAAAATACATTTTTGTTATTGATCTCCACACCTACATAAAGTAGCGTCAGAAGAGTTATGTAACAACACTTAATTTTTACAATGTTAGATAAACCAAAAGAGGAGAGAGAAGTAACCTTGCAATAGATATTCAAATAATCTTCTACACAGTGAAATTTTAAGAACTGAATAGCCATGCATCATTTTAAATGACTTACTAATTCATGTAACCTGTGAAAGCCGAGTTTCACAACAGTCTTTAAAAACAACACTTTTAAAATCTGAACTGCTTTCCTTTCCTTCTAAACAGAACACACATCATACAAAATTAAAACATTTGCATCATACAGAGCAACAGACAGATTTGAAATATAAAGTGCAATTCATATTCAAGGTTAGTTTCAGACTGAATGTTGGAAATAATTCCAAACATAAACCTAACAAATATGCTTAACAATAATTGCAGTCCATGTTTCCTCTAAAAACGTTCTCTGCTTTTTGCTCACCATGAAACATAACATTATTTTTCCATTTGACAGAAACATATCACATAAGCCATTTTTCCATCATATGTACTTCAATTTGTGACATTAATCAGGCAAAAAGGAAGCCAAAGTCAGCAGCATATGGGTAAAATGAATAGATATTTACAAAGTCTACGTATATAGCTTTATTCTTTTATATTAATGCTTTTATTCTTTTTCCATTTAAAAAAAAAAAAGAGCAACCATTCATTTTAGTCTTGCATAAGACTAAATTTTTGTCAATTTGGCAACTGTCTTCCATTTTGCATAGTTGTTCCTACCACAAATAAAAAGGCGTGAGTTAATGCTATTGAAAGAATCACTAAAAAGGAAAATCTTGATCCTGGAGGGAAGATGAGTAAATTGTTCTTTACTTATTTCCAGCTACTTAGCTGTTGACATTTTTTATACTCTTCCTCATTTTATATTTTCCAGCAATCTCAGGCAATCAGAATTATTTTTTCAAAGAATTACTTTAGCAGTTAGTCTAAATCATCAAAACATATTGTGTGAGGGTTTGCTTTTTTTTTTGTAGGATTAGCCAATCCTAGTTCCAGTATTTTTTATAGCATATATCAAGTCAGATGAAGAATAAAAAAATTTGGGTTCTTTCATATTTTCCACTGTCTTTTGAGATTAATATTGTAAATGGCTTCCAGTTTAAATGTCTGTTTTCATCTGCAAATCCATTCTTATTTGGGATGTAAGTTTGAAGAAAAATTTCTAAGAACAAGAGTTATTGTTAATATTAGAAAACTCGGTCAGACAGTGATTGATAAAATGGAAAAAATGCAGCTTCCTAGCATCTTTTCCTAAATCAAAAAGCATACTTTCCTGTCATTTGCAATTTCAGAATTAGTTTGCATAGAACAGCAACTGGCTTATTAAAAGTACGTATGTTGAATGTTTTGCTGCCCTCACCAGGACACCATATAATTTTGCATTTTATTTGGCAGAGTCCTAGTTAAATGGACTGACAGTCATATTCCTTGCAATAAATCAGCTATATAATGAACAGTTCAATGATTTCTGTCACATGATACATGTACAGCTGTTATCAGCTCATATTGTTTTAACATAAATGAGGAGAAGTCCAGTTCATCAAAGGCCTTAAAAATATGGAATAAACCCAAACTTTCTGAAAATGTCGAAGGCAGATATTTTAAAATCTATTGTTGCAGAATTAGAAAAAAGTGATAATTCATTCATTGGCTAAATCAATAAATATATCAACAAGCTTTCCTTATAAGATACTTATTTCTGCAGAAGAGTTGGGATGCAAAACTCACTGTTTTATCCTCAATGTTTACATCTCTGATCATTCTCTAAATAGAAGAGAAAAACATCAGCTTGCTATTAAAATTGTTCAGCTGGTGGCAGAAGCATATCTCTAATCAGATCAGAGGGAAAAGTTCATTGCCATTAAGACAATATTTTAGAGAATTTATAACTATAGTACTATAACACTTCCCTGTGGCAATGAATTATATAGACATTGGCACATAAAATACCCTTTGTGGTTGATTGTTGCCTGTAGACTTTTCTTCAAGTTCACATATTTTACAAGTTTCAGTGATTAGGAACCCATTGCTTCTACTTTAAGATGGCTGGTAAATCCATGTAGTATTCCTTGATCACAGAATTACCTCATTTTTAACATGATAGAAAATTTATCACTTAGGCAAACAGGAATTTCTAGTCTGAGAAATTGGGAACAAGCCTCCAAGGTATACCAGGGATTGTATTTGCCCCATAGTACACAGAACCTAAAATAAATGTTCTAATATCAGATGGATCAGCCTCCAAAATTTGTCATCATATTTAGTCTCAATGGTATACTAAAATGAGAAGAAAAAGTGTAAGACTTTATAATTATTTTTCTGTAACTGCATAGCATTCCAAAAAAAAAAAAAAAGAGTGATGATTAAATCCTTAGATATCTCTCAACAGCTAATTGTTTAAAGATAGAACATCTTTTCCACCCAAATCTGTCTCCAAGAAGCTTGTATAGCTGAAATGCTAACTTTGGTATTGCTCCTTCCAGACTTCGTGCTACACTAGTATTTCACCATCTAAGAAATCTATTTCCAATCTAGGACAACAAAAAGAGTCATTGTCTTCAAAAAGGCTGCAAGAGACTCCAGAATGTAGGGTCCCAGGTTTTGTCAATCTCTGGGTCGAGTCCTGACTTTTAAAAAGTCACAAGGGTTGTATACAGTAACTTTGGACATGCTGCCTGAGCAGCATTAGGGCAGTAGAGGTCATCACACAAGAGCTCTAAATCAGCATAAATGGTTCCTTTACTTTCATCTTTCTACCTGGTGTAGAGGCGCATCTAGAAGAAAGAGGAACAGCCAATATATGAAGAATGTTGTTTAACACCTGAAAGGAGAGGTTAGAATTCTTTTTTTCTTCGTCCTTCTAATCTGCATTAGGACTGGGCCAAAAAACATGAGGGATGGCTTGTGGTTTTCTTTTTTCTCTTTCCTCGTCTGCCTTCAGTGACTCTGAGGAAGGAGAACAAACTCTTCTTAATCCTTTCCCCAAGCTGAACTGTGGTTTCCACAGTCTGACATGTAAAAAAATACTAGCATAACCAGAATGACCCTTTATTTTTTCTTTTTTCCCCCTTCCCCCCTCCCAGTGTAGCTTGCCACCAGCGCTGGCAGGCAGGGAGAATTCTCATTACAACATGGGTACTTCTGGAAATCCAACATGGCCGTTGAAAAGCATTTGGAGAAGTCCAAGTCCGTCCCCCTCTGTCATCCCCCCCCCATCTCATTTCCAAACAGCTGAATAAAATATTTTGCTTAAAGATTGCAAAGGAAACTTTATAATTCTCAATGAATGTGCTTAAATTAGGCACATTTACTTTTTTTGGTTTAACAGGATTGACTTCGAGGGCCACAAGTGGAAGCTGGGCTACTGGTTGGGAATTTCACATATTTTAAAAGAAGCACAAACGCATACTGCTTTGGGCTTTTTTTTGTGTTTCACCTAGTCTACTTCTTTTCACTTAGCCATCACAGGATTTGCATATCTACCTCTGGAGGTTATTCTTCTAGCAATAGCATCTGGGCCTCATGGTGAGTTCCAGAGGCATTTGTACAGAATTTCTTCACTTGACTCTGACTCTGCTATCCACTGTCTAAGCTGCTTTTTGTTTCCTGTCTTCAATTCTTTTCTTCCAAGTTTTAGGTTGAATACAGTGACAAGTGCACTTTCTAGCCAAATATATCATATAAATTGTTTTATAACTGTTTTTCTGGTTTTGGTATTTTAGCTTGGGTTTGATAGCTTTTGATTTGGTTTGGTTTGTTTGTTTGTTTGAGGCCCTCCCCCATTCCTTAATATCTACAATGTTATGTCACTATATCACTTCCAAAAGGTACCAGAATGCTGTATACTGATATCTTCCACCGTCCTCCCTGGATTAACACAACATTTAACAGCATGGACTTCTTCCCACTGTGTCTTTTCTTCAGCCTACAGGAGCCACTTTAAAAGGTGACTAGAAATACAGTAATACTAATTCAAACACTTACATGGTCCAAAAACTTTCTTGCTGGCAATGAAACAAGAGTGACGGTTGGTGATAATGTCTAGTAAACTTGAAAGCTGTGCAGCAAAAATCGACACCTGACATTTCAGATTGCATAGAAAGACATCAGATGATCCAATAATCACCAGAAGAAAACTGTGCTTGTTACCACTGACCTGGACTTTTCTCTTATTGATCGTGTAGACATGAAAAAGTGTGTTATTTTTTAGATACCTTTGATAAACGTCCCTGAAATGTTTCTTATGGTTCATGATTAAGCTATTGAGCTCTCATGAACCTGTTAAGCAACATAATGAAGGAATTTCTGAGCACATAACAGCATAACAAGTGTATTTGACTATAAGAGTAAAAGATAAATACACATCCCAGGACAATTTTCCCCCATATAATTAACATAACATTATGTAGGAGTAGCAATTTGGTGCTTTCTCCACAACATGTTTGTGTTTCTTTTTGCCTTGTCATTTTTTACTTTAAAAAAGTAAAAAGCATCAAATGGAATAAATCTTAACATAACCTGCTAGCTGAGCTTAAAAAAATCTTGCCTATTAATAAGTTTTATTAACTGTACTATGTAGATTTTTACTGCACTGTTACTGCACTTGGATATGTGAGAGCACATCTGGAAATTCTACCAAGCATTCCAAAGACAAGTTATGCTTCTGAACGGGGCCCATTTCTTATCCATTGGAAAGAAGAGCCAAATAAGGTTTACATATCAAAATTTAGTTGCTGCAACATCTGATGGTTAGATACTCGGCCACCCAAACTGAAGCAAGAGCCACGAGTAAGGTATCCACATGCTTGATAATGTATACAAAGAAAACATAAAATTGTATGGCACATTAGTATGAGTTTTTCAGATTACAGTTTTGGATTTAGCACCTTGATGTTACTGAAACCTGTGTTCCTGTTTAAGATATTTTCTGTGCATTGATTTAAGTTCTATCTTTCCCTTTTTTTCTTCTTTTTAATAAGGTACAGCCTCCAAACTGAATCTTGTCAAACAAGCCAATATTTTATAAGTTTTATAAGAAGCTGTTTCTTTTTATTTTCTCTGAAGGTAATTATTGTTTGGGAGTGAATATAAGAATAAAAGGAAAGATAGAAAATAGAGAATAAAGTAAAATGATAGAAAATATAATAGAAGACAATACAATACAAAGTAATAAAATAGAAACAAAAGCTTTTTCTTGTGTAGGAACCTGCACGAATGATCAAAGGAACATCACAATTTCTCATCAACGTGTTTCCAGCCCCATAGACACCAACATGGTTCTGATGATCCTCCCGCTCAAGTATATTAGTCAGTGTCCTTATTATCTGCTACTAATCTTTTATGCTTAACCTTTTGTGCTTAAACAAGTGTCAAGATTTAATTGCCAGATTGTGTGCCAATTCAGATGCCCTACTTCTGAGGGAGGTTTGCAGTTTTGATACAATCTCCATGGAAGCCTGAAAACATTGGGCAATGGAAAGCATGGAACATTGTGTCACTTGTGTATGGGCCACACTTGGCACTGGCCCACTCACGCAGGACATACATTATCAAAGGTATCACATACTGGAAAAGGATATCTTGGGATCTTCAGCTATTTTCAGATACCTTTAGCTCTTGCTTAACATAAGTAAAGATGTTTTTGTGGTTAAGGCAATTCTTTGCCATGACTATTTTTTGCTTTACTACTTTATTATCCTATGAGAAATTAAACCAGAATGCTGCTATGCCCAAAGCCTAGATAGTGATGGAAGGTGCATGTGTAAATAGCTAATAAATAGGAGGTGCAGATGGTGAATTCAGGCCCATATCCTAAACTGTAACTCATACAAAAGGGGTTAAATTACATTTTCTGTCCCTAGAAATGGAAAGAGCAACTGAAATTTTGATAATGAATGGGACTGAGTTATTTGGTTCAGCTGATTACGGACAATATTAATGGCACTTTGAAAAATAGCAATCATGGACCTGTAAGGATTTATGAAGTCTATAAAAGGAGTCTGTGAAAGACAAGTAAGAAAAAAAATCACAAATCCAACTGTCTAGGTTTAAGTTTTTTATAAAAGGTCCAATCAAAATTCTGTGGAGGTCTGTAGACTGAATGAGGCTGAAAGCCACTGTTGCAGAGGAACATAGATGTTATAATTGTTAACGTCATTTAGGAAAAATGGACCCCAAAGTAAAGGAAGAAACAGAAATATTTTTAATGAATATGGAAATTATAAAAGGTTTTTAGATTCAAACACAGTTGCAATCAGTTAATATTCTTTATTATACATTTTGTATATAAAGGAACTAAGGACCATTTTTGACTTTTCATGCACCTGAAGTGATGATACTGCTTTTGCCTCAAAATGAGCAGTGGTTATTAATAGCTTAATCAAGAAGTATAATCCAAGGCTAACAGATACTCACATTTTACAGTTCATTTACCCCTTTAAAAGGTCTTAAAGCATCTTGATGACTAACATTACTTCTTTTTTACTGTAGCTAATGATGTCCATTAAATTGAAATCATAACAACCTGTGCTTAAAGTATTGAAATCACAAATAATATTGATACATATTTTTCTCCATGAAAAGAAAAGCTCAATCCATCAAAAGCAAGACATCAATGATTTTTAACAAGTGTTGTAGCAAAACGTAGATAACCAGATTGAGAAACCTTCATCCTATAGAAAATAATTAGAATTAGACACCTAAAATCAGTGTGGTTCTGGACTGTAAATCTTGAAGCTTCACAAAAATATATTATTTTAATGAGATAAAAATCAACGCGGAAAACACTTAATGGAAATTAACCTAGAACAACAGAATACTAAGTTAACAAAGAACAACAGAATATTTAGGGCTGCCTCCAAAGATCAGTTCTTATCAAAGCTCAACCTGAGTGGAAGTTTGTAGTAATATGTTCTCTAACAACTTATTCTAAAGATCACTAAAGACATTTTTTCCAATCTGTTTCAGAACTGAGGTTTTCTTACTGAGTACACTCTAGTGGCAGCTTACTCACTTTTAAATTAAAGCTCTACTGAGCCACATGTGAGAAAATTTGCTGTGACTCAGAATGCATAGGAGGATATATTCTGAGTACCTTTGCCAGCCAAAGCTGTGAGACTATCCCAGAAGAAAAAAAGTAACCACTCTGGTAGCAGCTGATGATCATATTGAGGATTTTAAATATTCTCCAGAGAAGTGACCAAAAATGCATAGCCAATGAACAAATAAAAACTAAAACAGAAATATTTTCCACACAATGAACAAAAATTCAAAAATATACATTTAAACTCTATTCTGAAACCAACACAGATCCTATAGCAATAACGACAAAGGCTATAGTTGAGAGGTACCAGTTAATAAATACACTATTCATTCTAAGTTGCAGTAAGTTTTCTCAGAAATTTCTCTGTGATATCTGGAAGCAAAACAGCATACATTGGTATACCAAAGAAACATATCAGAAAGAAATATTCACAAATCTTTAGGAAGGTGTGGTGTCATTTAAATGCATAACAGGAATTGATTCTTCAGTCAGTAGACAGTGAATTCCTTGAAAAGAATTCCTTGTGGCTGCAAAAAATTAGAGAGGCTGAAAAAGACCGTCATGAACCAAAAAAAACCCAACAGTGAGGGAACAAAATGTGCAAAACAAAATCCAGCTCAAGAAATCCTCTTAGCTGAAAATGACAGGAAAATAGAAGAATGTTAGGTGTGAATATCAAATATGTTTTTGCTGTTCTTACTTTTCCCTATGGGCCTGTCTATGGCTACTGCTATGTGACCTGTATACTGGTGACCTTTGGTTTGATTCTCTACCCTGTTAAAGTTTGTGTGGCAATGCAATCAACCAGTAATAACAGAAAATCAAACATAGCCCTCTTGAAAAGATGCAACTTACAACTACTACATCTATAACATCCCTTAAAGGAGTCCCCTTCATCATTTTTCCAAATATATCTGCTAGTGTAAAAGAATCATCAGACTCTTACATGAATTGAATGGTCAATAGTAATACCTTGGCTGAACTGTACTGTCACAAAGCAGAAGAATATCTTTGCAGCCTTAATATGTAGAGATTTATTTTTTTAAATGGAAACATATCTTTTACGACACAAGATGACAAAGAGAAAGTATTGACTGAAGTGCTGCATGTGTCTGTTATTCTGAAGTAATTTCTCACTTGTTCTGTGCAATAGAAGTATGTAGTTCTTTTAGTGCTGTTGGCATAACATTAAAGAACATGAGTAGCTATCAAAAATGAAAATAAATAAATTTAAAAACCCTGCTTATAAAACTTTGCTATATTACAGGAGAGAGGAGATAACTGAAGGAGAAAGAAGAGAAAAAAATCTCTGCAGCTTTGATGTGGTTAACATTGATACACTAGCTTGAAGAAGGATTCCAGAGTTTCATAAATAAACTTTATCAGAAATAGACTGTTTAACACAGTGGAATGATATTACTAGTAATGATATTTTACTGTTAATGGTATTTCGTTATTAAGTGTGTTTTTTCAAAATAATCTCCTTCATCATTGTGCCAGTACAGAAAAGGAGTTGTTTTGCATTTTATTTTTAATATGAATGAGAAGCAAAGCATTTAGTTAAAGATCTTGCAGAACTTATGCCTGTACTTTTACTTTAAAAAACAAGTGATTTTGTCAAGTAGCAATTTAACCTATGTAAGCACTTATGGCATAGGGAGAGGTCTAAACTGAGCATTTAATGGTGCTAGCAGGACCACCCAGTTTAAATATAAACAACATAATGGCTTTGACAAAAATGATGGTACTAGAGACAGGTTTTCTATAAATGCTGAGATAAAAAAAAAGATAATAAAATAGCTAGGACAAAGCAATTTCCAGTGAGAATCTAGAATCTCCAGAAAAAGCCATGGAGATATTAAAGCAATCTTGTGGGTTGGTTTGTTGTGCAAAAAATAATCCTAAAATCCCTACAGATGATTGTCTACACCAAAGACACTTAGCAAATTTAAAGTGTCAAAAGAGTATATTTTCTTCTTAACTTCACAAGAAATTAATGGCAGAGTGATTAAAGCTAGACACGGCTCCGTTGCATCTAGATTCCTACAAAAGCAAAACTCAGCAGATACCGCAGTCTGCATTTTAATGCCTAGTGTCTTTAAAGGACTTCTTATTATGCCATCGTAGTAGTTAGAAGTTACAGATATACAAAGATGATTAGGGGATTGGAACATCTTTCATATGAGGAGAGGCTGAGGGATTTGGGTCTCTTTAGTCTAGAGGAAAGAAGATTGAGGGGGGATCTTGTTAATGCTTTCAAATACTTGAAGGGAGGATGCCAGGGGGATGGGAGCAGTCTTTTTTCAGTGGTGCCCATTGATAGGACGAGGGGTAATGGGCACAAGCTTGAACATAGGAAGTTCCATCTTAACATGAGGAGGAACTTCTTTACTTTGAGGGTGGTGGAGCACTGGAACAGGCTGCCCAGAGAGGCTGTGGAGTCTCCCACTCTGGAGACATTCAAAACCCGCCTGGACGCTGTCCTGTGCAACCTGTTGTAGGTGACCCTGCTCTGGCGGGGGGGTTGGACTAGATGATCTCCAGAGGTCCCTTCCAACCCTGACTATTCTGTGATTCTGTGATTCTGTGTGTTGATAATTTTCCAGAGGGAAGTTTTAATAAAGCCACTGGAAGGAGGCAGAATGGAGATCACCTCTGGAGTATAATTTGGCTGGATAAATGCTCTCTTACAGGACTTAACCTAATTATAGTGACTATAAGGGGAACCTAGAGGACCACTCTTATAGCGTAGGCAGATCAGTTGTACAGAAACCAGGGAGAGCTGTTGTCATCACAAAGGTCTCAGGTAAAGCCAAGAGATGTTCTGAGTCTCAGCTGTGGCAGATGTTTTTGCCAGAACCTGAGAGCAGAACGCATTGCGCTAAGCATGAGTAAAGTTAATCCGACATTGCTAATATTGCTAAAATGCATTTCAAAAGTGAGAGTACATAGTTACAGATAGATAGATACGTGCACACACATGAACACAGACACACACTTCACAGACTGGTGGAAGCAAAGGTTTGTGTTTCTTGCCTGCTTCAGTATCACTGGCCTGATGAGTTAATGTTTGTTGTCAGTATGTCCTACAAGAAAAAATAAAGAGCAAGCCCACGCACCATGAGGAAATAGTCTGTGGCTTCAAAGTAAAAGAGGTCAGTCAATACATTTTACCAAGGTCTTTGTGTTATTTGCAAAGGATGTAATAGTTGTTTAGGATGTTTTGATCGATACGTTTGACACACTGAGCATTTCAAAATTATATCATCAGTCTACAAGTCTCCAAAAGGATTTCTGGGCCTTTTCTTTTACGTAAGCTTAGGCCCTAATGTCCTTCCTGAATGTGACAAAAGATTTCAGTATTTCTGTAGTGATAGCTGTCTTGTATCCACATTCCTGTGAGAATTTCATACTCAGCCGTATGACTGCTTTCTGCTTAAGTCCATGAGGCTTGTTATTTATTGGTTTTGTATTACCCACGGGTATGATTAGTACTTTGCAGAAACACAGATACTCTACCAAAGAAATTATGTATTAAATGAGTTCAAATGTAGCAAAAAAAAAAGGGGGAAAATAAGTATAAGAATAATCCCTCATGTAAATTTGATCTACAGTGTATTTTTTTTCTTTTTACTTCATATATACTTAATTATTTTCCCATATTTCTGCACACATACAGGAACGTATGCTCACATGAACATTCTTTTAAATTCTTTCTTCTTGTCTTTTTTAACTCTAATATGTTTCTGCTTATCCAAACAATATTATTAGGATATTCTGAGAGTTTGTCCATGTATGTGAATGTATATACAAACATATACACATGCATATATATACATGTACACTAACATTAATAGCTTAACCAAATGATATACAATTTCAGTGACATTTCAAGTATCTTAGATTATCTTGCCACTCCAGAGGATATGGCTTTCTCTTAAAGCTTGTGTCAGCAAGATGTCACTCAAGTCAACGGGCATCTTTCGTATCTAAACATCTAAAACATGCGAACATCTACATACGAACATCTAAAAATGTACTCAGTGCTTATGGGTCATTTCTTCCCTTAATCTCTGTTGACCATAATGGGAGCTCAAGCAACTAGTTCACATAAAGGTGTCCTTATTGTAGACATATAAAGTTAGGGCAAGCTGAATCCCACCCAGATGCCTAATCATAGATGTCTAATGTCATTTTACATGCTCAGAGTTGTTCCATCTTTGTCTGGTTGTCATTTCAGAAAGGGATGGATCTCCTTTGGGTCCTGTGTCATATCTACCAATTCTAAAGGCGTATCTTGAATGCTCAATAGTATCTCAAGCAGTATAGGATGTGGATAATTTTAAAATTGAATGCCTGAATTGAAACTTTCTTCATGTAGTAAAGATGATATCAATCAAAAAGAAAATAAATGAGAGGTACAGATATCCTTGCTTTTTCTAAAGCTTCCTTGTTTCTTCTATGCTTTTAAATGCCCTTCAGGCAGCAGAACAGCTGTGATTACATTAAAAGAAAATCCTATTTTTTATTTCATTTTACCAACTTAAGCACCTAAGAACTGGATGTCTGAATCTTAGCTAGGCACTTCATGATTCCTTATAGGCAACAAAGAAAGAAGGCATCTCCTGGGAGTGACTCTTTTAGTATATCATAGGTAGACAGAATGAAATGAGCTGTGTCTGAAGGTGTCTATTTCTGTTGACTACACAGACATCTTAAGATAACTAGCTCAGGCTTAAATAGCTAATTTTATACTTTTAGGTTATGACAGAATAATTTTTTCTTTTGCTTACTTTCTTCTTTTCCGAGACAAAATTTTCCACTGCATGAATGCAGAAATATCAAGGCTGCCTAAGGTCTCTTCACTGATCAGTAACTGGTGTCAGCCTCAAAAGAGTAAAAGGTACTAAGGTATGGTTTAGAATATCCAGAATTTGCAGGATTTATTTCCTATATTTTTCCTGAAGAGAAAAATTCAGGCTGAAATAAAATTTAAAAAAAATTAAAAGTTGTGATTTTAATAAGTATACCAAGGTTGGATTGTTTTTTAATGTCTTCTTCACACACAAATCTCCACAATATTGAAACACTGGGCTTGCTTGTGAAGCAACACTACAAAATTTTCCTTTTGCTTATTTTATGTTCAGTCCCACTGTTTTTAATAAAATGGAAAGTACATACCTTTTTTACCCAGAAATTTGTAGAACTACAAAGTTAATTAAAAAAAAAAGTTATTATAACTTTCATTTGTTTTCTTCATTAATAACCACAGTGGTAATCTGTTCATCTCTTCTGCTTGTCTGATATGTTGGAAATATTGCTGCAGTAATAGCAAAAAAAGAGAGAAACTCTTCTGCTACAGGTGGAAGAAAACTATTGCCACAGAAGTCTCCTTTAAAATCCTATGAAACAAAATTAACTTTAGCAAAAGACAGGTGCTTGCTCATGTGCAAAGAAAATAAGGTAATGTTGGAGTAAATTTAGAAGAACTTATGTAAATTAAGAAGTACATCCAGTAGGACATGAGGGGATAAAAAAATCCACAAAAAGTTTGGAAAGAGGACACTGATAGACACAAAAAACCTCACATGAGATAATTCTGAGGGTTTACCTCACTTCATACACAGACTAGACATGAAGAGTAAAGAGAATTATTACTTCAGAACTTAATGAAAAATCATCTAATGTCACTGTTACAAATGTATTTTTCTGAGCCGTCCCTCATCATGACCAGAAAATAAAATAAGTATCTAGTAGTTTTCTAAATATTTGTTTTTTTCTTTTTCTTCCCACCCTCTGCAATGGACAGAAACTTTCCAAATATGAGCAATAGCAACAGCTCACATACTGGTAAAACAGTATCCTCCCATTGGGGTTTACTTGCAAAACTGTAATTGGGTCTGAAAACTGCTTTAGAGGATTTTTTTCTGTAATGAAGGAAGTTGTCACATAACATTCAGAATAAAACAAAAATGTCAGTCTTCAGGACAGATAGAAAGAATGAACAGAACCATCTAACTATGACAGGAAAATTCTGTTTGTTAAATGTAATAGACCAAAAGAGTTGCAATATATTTATTATTCCTTGTACCAGTGAGGGCTCCCCATGATAGCACAGCAAGTTAGGTACCTTTCAAATTAATAATGATAAGAAAATGAAAATTGCAGGACGTTTGTTGTGGGGAAACTACTACTTCGTTTTCTTGAAGGTATTGCACTGACTTCATGAAAAGATTGCAGGGATATCTATAAAAAGTGCATTGGTTTGAAACAAAAGCATTAAAAAATCAAAAGTGTAAAACAAAATATACTTTTTATATATATACATAAATATGTATAAAACAACCTCTTTTAACTAGAAGCATAAAACCCAATAGACATAAAAAACTTTTATTTTCTTATTCTTATTAATCTTCACATACATTTTTTTGTTTTTAACAACAACAACAAAAAAACTGTATTGAGTAATCTAATGTAAGCAGCCTAAAGGTAAAACTGACACATTACAACGCAAGATCAGTCTTTTATTTTACGTACTTATGTGTTTTATTTGTGAGTGAGTAGTGACAAATATCATATATTAGCTTAAAAATGAGTCAAGACCGTAAGAAAAGAGATGTTTTATTTTTGGTGAACGTTAGTTTTGAACAATGTTAATAACTGAAATGAAAGCTGCTTTCCATGTCACGTGTATAATCTGCAATGAAACAATATTTTAGACTTATAAATGGGTACTGAACACTCTGCAAACTGCAGGAATTCTAAAGGCTGGAGGTTTGTGTCTTATGACTCTCACCAGACTGGCCTGAGATTATGAACAATCAGCTACTTAAATCATATGTCTCCCATATTGCTTTGTTACTCTCTTTCATTTAAGCTGGAAATAAATCACTGTATCTCATATAACTGAAATGATACTGGATCTTGATTATTGCCTTATTATTTTTGGTTTAGTGTTTGAGATTGGTTATGGGTTTTATACTTTGACTCAAGATTTGGATCATGTAAGTTAGACATTGTAATTCCTAAAAAAAAAACCAAACCCAAGCCACTGAAACAGAACAATTACTGTCAGTTAATTTTAGATAGCTAAAAAAGGAAAAAAGAATTACAAAGACTGATTTCTCTGAGTTATTTCGCATACTGATTTTAGGATGGAATTATTTTTTCTTTGGAAATACTTATTTATCTTTTGCTTAAAAGGATAACTAGCCTTGATTTAACATTTTTGAGCACGTGAGACGCATGACACCTTGTAAACTGCATACACCCGGGTTCCCTTGATAGTCCATCAAGTTAGACCAATCCAAAGAATAAGCCAAAAAGTCTGTGTGCTCAATGAAACATTGCCTAGAGCTAGCTGAAAGAAATCTTCAGTATTGACGAGTGTCCTTCAGTAGGCGCTGAACTGAACGTGTTCATTTATCAGAAGTAGCCAGCATTGGTATCAATCAGCTAAACAACAGAAAGTTGCTAGGGTCCTGTGCTCAGAAAAGTGGAACCTGGGTTCGTTTTTTCTCCAAAACCTGAGGAAAATTCAGCTTCCCTCAGCTCTGGGAAATGTCTTAAGCATTAGATTATAAGGCATTCTTGGAGAAGGTGCTACCATATCCTCTATTTGAAGCTGGGTCAGGAATATATACAATCAGGAATGCAGGAGTCCCATAAAACAAATAGATTGCACCATTGATAAATGATTAGGTGATTTGCTTGGGAGCAGAGAGCTGTGGGATCAATATAGCATCTCTCCATATATTTTGAATTAGTCAATCACTACATAAAGAAATAGACAAAGGGAGATTTAGTGTGTTACCTTTAATTGGTCCACCCAACTAGAATGTCTTACAAAATAAAATATAGAAGTTTTTTTAAAGGTGGAGGCCAAGTAAAAGACAGTGAAAAAGTAACAAGGGTTTGGAAGAGAGTATAAACAACCTTACATAATAAGCACAGCATGAATCATAAAGTGAGTCAGAACACTGTTCACATTAAGAACAAGTTGATGATTTTCATGTCTGTATTCTTAAAAAGATACTATGGTGCATTTGCTCCCATTTGTATTTCTACACACTTTAATTAGCATAATTATCCAGCAATGGGAAATTATTCTCCTTCACATACACAGAAACTTTTAGAAACCAAATAATATAAATGTAGATCTTTCTTTTTTCTTTCTTGCGGGAATATTTGTTCTCCAGAATATGCTGTTTCTTCTGGTGCAAGATTCCTTAGCAGTATCATTCATAAGGTGGATGATTTCATGGCCTTTATTCATTCAGAAATTAGCTCAGTTTTTTAAACTCTGTTTTCATCTTAACTGTGGATCGTGCATACTTTACTGCAGTCCTGGTCCCTGATCTTCTGGATAGGGAAAGCTTTTGTACACATCACAGTTCCCACCTGTGTGTACTTTTTATTTTCCTTCTAGTTGAATCTAAGGAGGGTGTAAGATGATGCACACTTGGGTCTCACACTAAAAGGAGGTCAGCAGCTGAAAATCAGTCCTGGACCCCTCAGTTTAGCCTCTGTGATACATTTATTTTTTCTCCTGCATCTCTAGAACCACTGGAGTGGGAAATTGCTTGGCACTGGGCATGCAGAATACAATATGGAATACCTCCTTCACTGAGGAAATCCATCTATGGCAAGACACAGGAACACATTATGGAGAAGATATTTCCTTATCACTTTTTTCCATTTCATGAAGCAATTTGGGAGTTTCTGCAAAAAGAGGAAATCTCTTGAGTTTATGAAAAAAATGTTGATATACCGCCCCATTCTGTTGTCATTGTTTTCTTTCTGAGTGTCACAACAGGGATGTCTGTAGGACAAATGCATAGTTATTTAGAATTGATTTTGAGTGAAAGTTATACCATTCTAAGTAGCTGTCCACAGTCCAGTAGGCAGAGATAATACATAGCTGGTAAAAGTGAAAATATTTTAGCAGTCTCAAATGAGCTTCCAGAAGTTATGTTCCATCTTGCTAGCGTTCTGATAAAAGCTGGAAAAGATATTTCTCTTCTTGCCCTTTTATCATAGGAGTAATTTATGATGCTTTGCAGCTTGTTGTGTTTTGTCCCTTCTACTCTGCATTACTATTCTCTTAATTTCTTTCCTTTGCCTTTCTAGATGGGAGTGCTTCTGACATACATCACTGTCACAGGCTGCATGAAAATTAGCCCTACTAACCTTAATTAGCTTCTCTATTTTATATTTTATTAAACCAAGAAGCCAAAGATGGAAATTGTTTAAAATGTTAGAAATTACTTAACTCTCTATTGATTGCTTGACTGGCCTTCCTGTTCCTTTCTTTTTCTTTTCTTTTTAAAATAAAGAAACCCAATAATTCAGAATTCTAACCATCAGTACCTTTTCTTCATATGATACATCTTAGAGAGAACTGAAATTCCGCTTCATGGGAGCAACATTTTTTTATATGTTTTCAACAGAACCAGAATATGTATCTTCTGGAATAGCTGGACAGGATGATGACTAGTGCTGTATGAAGTGCTAATAAACAGCAAACATAAAAAGGAAATTGACAGTCAGTGAGAATGGCAAAAAGCCTATTTATGAAATGTAGCAGTGATGTTGTTTTAAGATTTTTGGGATCTGCCTAAATTCTACAGCTCTAGCTACATTATTATTCTCATTTTGTGTATTTTCATTCACATTTTGTGTCTAAATTGGAATGCAATGTGCCTACGCAGTCCTCACTTTCCACCTGTCAAAGAAAAGAAATCGTGCCTGAATGAGATGTATACTTTGCTTAGACAGGTCACAGACAAATAGGCTAGGCCATCGGGTTTTGTGTCCCAAAAATCCCAGCAGGGTAGGATACCAGACAGACCCATCAAACCTGTTCCATGAGTTTCAGAATGGATATTTGACAATAAGTCTAGAAAAACCTAAACTTCAACATTCTAAATGGATAGATAGGTAGATAGATAACTGATAAAGGTATTTTACAGAGTAACTTAAGGGCCAGACTGTGCATGATATATTGCCACACAAGAGAAAATCCAACAGAATATAGTATAAGACAAAGAACACATGGAAATGTGAACCTATCAGTGATATAAGAACTGAGCTGCAGCAGAAAGTTTAAAATTGTCATGTATTCCATGAAATGTGGTATAGAACTCTGACTTGACACATGCGAGCCAAGACAATTGAACCAGAAAATAAAGCTAGTGAGACAAAAGCAGGATTGATACAGCACTTTATACTACATTATTTTATTTTTATATTACTTTATAAAATTTGTCATTATTTTATTATTTGTTTTATTTTGTATTGTTCTTACCTTGTTTTAGGAAAAATCATGTCAATTTAAAGTAACTCCTCTATTTAAATCCCGTAACCTCACAGAAGTTATTGGATTGCTCAGAGAAGTATATACTTCTCAAAGATGGTTACAGAAACTGACCTTAATGAATTTATCTCTATCCAAGCAGAGTTATGCTGCAATGATAAAAAGCTAATGGTGAAAGTATAATCATAAGCAAAACCCGTGGTCATTAGTTTAAAGAACAGCCTGGGAAAATAAAGAACCAATGGATTCTTAAACTCTTACATAGCCCAGTATGACAAGATTTGCATTCAGTAATGAATCATATGGTCTATAGGGAGCCTCCCATACATTGACAAACACAGTTCTCCATCACTTTTTGGGGATACACAGTAAACCTAATAACGAAAACAAACACACAACCAAACCCTCTGTTAAAAGCATTCAAGGGATACTGTGTATTCATTCATTGACAGAGAATCAAAATCACAGTTATCCAGGAGGAAAAAAGACAACTTCTTGAAAAAATAAACAGAAACCCATTCAGTTATTAAAAAAAGACATTAATGATTTTGTAATAATAATAACAAAACAAACTCAAAAGAGGCATCAGTTTGAGACTTTATTAAAATAAGATTGTAACTTGTTATGCGTAGCATACAGTAAAATTACGCAGATGGTCTTAAATTATTTTGTACAAGAAATCAACTTTGTACAAAGATTACTACATCCTACTACAGCAAACAAATCAAGGTAATTTTACACTATCATCAATGTGCTCTGTATACCAATGAATCTACACATATCTATTTCTTTATATGAACCATCACGAAGTTCATGGTTTTGTAATAGTGTTCAGTAGCCAAAATGAAGGTGTTCAGTGCGTATAATGGGTTAAATTGTTATTCCGAAAAAAATGAACATTTTAAAAAGTATCAGAATTATTTTTGTCTTTGAAATATTTCAACTTTATAAAAACTTTTTCAATAGAAGATAGAGGATCAAAATCAAGGTCAATTTCCTTCATTTTTATTTGTAATATAGAGGGAGAGAAGAACTAGAGAAAACTCTTTCTCTTAGCAGATTTCATGATTAAAAATACTTACTTGGCCTTGCAAGGCAAATTGGCTTGTATCTTACAAGTCAAAGCTGTCTTTTAGCTCAAATGTAATACTTTAAAAAATGGTACAGGTTCCATCTGTGGTTTTGATTTGCTCTCTTCTAAAAAATCTGTTATCCCTTCAAATTATAATGTTGCCTTGCAATTTTATCACAAAGTATTCACACAAAGCAGTCCTCTATGTCAGTTAATTTATGCACACACATGCATGCATGTGCACACACACACAGATACACTGGCACATGTTTTATACACTTTATCATATCTACAAGATAGAAGCAAGAATCAATTTTGGCAATTATTTATTCTAAAGTCTAGGACCAGAAGTTGGCACGTATATGATTTCGCATGTGTTCTTGACTAATGCTTTTCACAACCAAGGCATTAACTTTCTATTCAACATTCAGCAGCCACCAGGTTAGGGAAAGATTATAGATAATGTTGAGAAAGGGGATTTTTTCTCTTGTGTCTTGAAGCTGTACTATTTTTTATTGAAACTTCCAATAACAAGAAAATAAAAATATCTCATGCACATAACATGTAAAATTTTTCCCAGAACATATTTTCTATAAGATCACTACTACTGAATATTTGATGGTAGAATGCTGTTGCAAATTTGAAATGTGAATGATTTTTCATTGACAACATGAGTCCTACGAATTTTTATATCAGGTTTTATTTATTTTCCTTTTTTTCCCTAATAAAATACATGTTTTCAATAACATCAGAATGAACTCCACTTGGACTTTGAAGTGTAAAATCAGTTCTTCTTATCCAATGCATTACAATAAGAAAACCCAAATTATTTTTTGACTAAGTTATGCATACAACTATATCTTTGCACAGGTAATTTTGGGCACAATTTAGAGACAAATCAGTTGCAAAAGTGTATAGGAGGATATAATTTCACTTGAGGAACTTTTAATGCTGGCTTTGATTTATAAAATGTAAACCAAACAAACACATAAAGATGTTTAACTTGGGTGTCAGATCCCTGGTTGAACTTGCGAGAATATTTGTTTGAAAAAGAGATAAAAACTTAATTCTGCTTTCATCAATGCACAAGTTTGTAAATCATCACATTACTATAACAAGGAATTTCATCTATTAACTTCTCTGTGTTTGGGTCTGGGAACAGGAGGAACCAGAAACACTAGGTTATGGGAATTAATGAGACAATACATGGCATGACAACTTTTTCACTTTTCTTAGAATAATAATATTAGGAATAAATTCCTAATTTATGTTGATTTATTACTTTTCTAGGCATGCTAAACTTGGATTGCAAATCAGGCAGATGCTGGGTTGAACTCACAGGTTGTGACAGTGAAAATAGTCTACCTTTCCTGCAGCCATAGGCGAGATGCTTTGTGTATAGGCTGCTCGTGTTTTTGAAGCAGGCCCTGTGCATGCCTGTCCTGTAGTTGGGTCTACCTACTTTTGATGGTCTACACCAATCTAGTGCAACCTCAGGAGCTGTTGTAGGAGTATATCAAAAGATAACTCGGGAGCTGGAGTACTGAAATCCGTTCCTTTTTTTGGTGTTCCTGGCATGTAGTTCATTTCCTTGACTAATACGCCAAATTAGACAGCTGACTTAGGAGCATTACCATCATATTATATATCCAGAGCATGCTCCTTGTCGTGGTGTTAAGTAAACAAATCATAAGCAGTTGTGCTACCTAAGTAGGTGGCATTCCAACAACATTATACAATGGATTTCTTACAAAGTAATCATACAGGGCATAGAAGATATGGGTGTCATGTTTACCACAATATAAAACAGATTAACAATTTCTTTTTAGGGCCAAAGGATACTTTCAGCACGGTGACATGGTATCACTATAAGAAAATTAAATATTTGCCCCATTATTCAGTGTCCTTCACTGAAGGGAATCTCTTTTGGGCTGAAGGAGAGCATAAAATGCAGGTCACTTCTTTCTTGTACAAAAGCTTATAATCTCTTCTAATATAAGATATCATTATGCAAGATACTTACTTGTAATGCAACTAAAATAGAAAAACCGGTAGACATCAAGTTAAAAAGATAAGTTAAAACCAGACAAAACAATGAATTTCACGGAACACAGCTAAGTAATGGAACAGAGTGCCAGATGTTTATGATACCAAATATTTACTTTGGTTAAAAATGCAACTGTGGAAATTGAAGAAGTAATCTAAATCTGAGATAATAACCTCAGTCTCTGTGGTTTCTTTAACCAGCCCACAGAGTTTCTGTTTCTCTCCATGGACTACTGAGGTTGAATAAGGACACTAACTCAGATGTAGAGCTGCACATATAGATTGTGGACACCTAAAATCAGGCAATATGTCCTGTAGTAAGGTACTGCTTCTTTACTAAGAATTCCAAGTCACTAATCTCTGGAAACAGTTGCCGGATAGCAAGGAAGTGAACATTTACGTATTTACTCTTGTTTAGACTTCTGTATTGGCTAGTTTCAGACATGGGATAATGTTCTAGATGAATCTTCAATGCAACTGGTTAGTCTTTTATTTTTGGAACAGGTGTTGACCTTCCTGGTACACAGTGAAAACTGATCTGGTTGTGAGGAGCAATAGATTTCAGGCATATTAGGAAATATGAAACTTGTGTGTCTGTATACTTTAATCTGAATGTCCAAAGATGCTAACGTGTCCAGGACCTTTTTCAGGTATCCTATGTTTTCTGGCTATGGCTCTATTTTAACATTGGAGAACATATCTGAAAGTAATATACTGTCTTGTCATAACTAGTTGTGTCTTCATTACCTGTAAAAGGAAGGCTGAACCTTGAAATTGTCTCTGTATAGATTCAAGGTATAATGGCAGGACACAATGTGCTTGGGGGGTAAATCCTGAAGACAGTATGAGGCCTTCAAGTATAATGACACTGTGCACATACCTTTGGAAGACACATACGTAGGAAAAGATGTACCTGCAGTGTACATTGGCCAGGCTACAAAAGTAAAATAATCTATTCTCATTAGCACTAAAGCTCCCACACCATTCTAGAAGTCATTTTATGCATGACAACATATCATAAGCCAATAAAAACTTAAACAATTACCCTAACTTCCATGTAATACTCTATGTCTGTACTCTTTGTTTAGAACACCTTTAATTCAAATTTTCAATTTCTTTTCACTTTCCCCCTGTTTTTTTCCTTTATACTTATTTAAGGGATTTATTTTTTTCTTTTACTCTGGTGTTATTTATAGAGGGACCCAGTGTGGCTTCGGTATTCTAACTATAAAACCTGTGGCTGGGATTTCTCACTCTAATCTGCAGTATTCTACAGAGAAATAATAGGTTTTCTGACTGGACTGTGTAACAGCTGGAATCATGAAAAAATGGCTGTTGTATATATGCAGTTTAATAGCATAGCACAAATTCAATGAGTTCAATGTGTTGACACATTGGAGATGCATTTAGTGTACTATAAATTCCCAGTGAATTTGGTTTGCTCAGGCATAGTAACTCTGATGCCCTTTTGATGTATTGCATGACCTGCAGAATTGA
Source organism: Ibidorhyncha struthersii (assembly GCA_013398815.1). Classification (NCBI taxonomy): domain Eukaryota; kingdom Metazoa; phylum Chordata; class Aves; order Charadriiformes; family Charadriidae; genus Ibidorhyncha; species Ibidorhyncha struthersii. The sequence goes on along the minus strand of VZSZ01007398.1, from coordinate 432,472 downwards.
CTTGCAGTCCTTCAGAATGTTTTACAATTATAGCATATCCTCTATTTCAGGCTTGCTGTTCAGGGAGTTGTACAGCACATGCATGAATGACATGGACACGCATTTTTCATGGAGTTTTCTAGCCAGAAATATCAAAGCTTCACGTACACACTCATGTGACTCAAGTGCAGTCACCCATAACCCTGTCCCACCTTGTGGTTTGTGGTTTGTTTCTGCCCTTCATTTCACCTCTTCTGAGATTAGATTCCAGTTTAATCTCTTCAGTTCATTCTTCATACACTAGATGTTCACTTCTTTTAATTACTATTATGGCAACACATCCATTCTTTTTCTTTTCAGCAGTAATTGGTCTCTATCACATTATAATTTTTCACTGCCTAAATCCACCTGTTTTATTAGAATACAGTGAACTAATTTAATATCCTTTCAGTGGAACAGATTTAGTACCAAGAAAAAATATCTTCAGTGCTGAAAGCCCAAATTTAAGGTTTAGACATAAAAATACTACAGCTATGCACCTCCCTCACGCACTAAAATGATAAAGCTGCATTTAAAGTTAAGAAACTGTATACACGACAGATTGTTGCTATGGTAGTAATGCTGTTCTTTCTCATCAAATCTTTCCCTTGTGTGCTAGGTTGCATTTTGTTTGCAGTTTCTTCTATTCCTTTGTCATTTCTTGGCATTATGTCATGGTAAAAAAGAATTTTAATCAAGATTTCCCACTGAATGAAATAAGGTTGTATGGATATTGTATTGTAATTGTATTAGCAATTCTATTGACAATGAAAATTTCTACCTGCTTGTTCCTAGTCACATACAATTATTTTCTGTACAGAATAATTCCATCATATGTTAAGGCATTTCTCAATTCTCCCATAGTAATTTTTTTTCTCCTGAAGACCAAGAAGAAAAAAATATTTTTTTCTAGTTCCCAAATCAATCCCAAACTGGTAACACTTTGAAATCACAAAGCATGCCACAAATACAGATCAGAACAACTACTGCAGAAGGGTGTCATAACAGACATCATCTTCCCACCCCTTTTCCTTTTTCTTCTGTCCTTGATAGTACAGAAGCCCCTTCCTAGTGTATTGCCCCCATACTGTTTGAGTGGTTTTAAATTTAGGTATATTGTTCAGGTGTCTACCCTTGCTCGGTGCTTTCTAGGATGAATACAAATCTTCATGATGGGTAATCACACTGATGTAATAGACCATGACTGCCTTGCACAGGTGTGTGCCTTTGAGGCACAAGACAGATTATGGTCCAACCACACCAGGACATGAATTCTCCCTGTCTAGGGAGAGCCACATTCAAGAAGAGTTTAAAGGAGGATCCAGGAAATTATAGGCCCATCAGTCTTATTTCAGTCCCTGGGAAAGTTATGGAATGAATCCTCCTGGGGGCTATCATAAATCAAATGAAGCATGTGACTGGGAAAAGCCAGCATGGATTCACCAAGGGCAAATCATGCTTGACAAACCAGGTGGCCTTCTACAATAAAGTAACCTTGCTCGGTTGATGAGGGGCAAGTGGTGGATGTTGTCTACCTGGATTTCTTCAAGGCTTGCAATATGGTTCCCCACAGCCTCCTCTTAGAGAAACTGATGCGTTACAGTCTAGACAAGTGGTCTGTGCAGTGGGTAGGGAACTGGCTGACAGGCAGCACCCACAAGGTGGTGGTAAATAGCTCTTTTTCAAACTCGCAACCTGTTCACAAGTGGGGTCCCCGAGGGACTGATATTGGGTCGAACGCTGTTTAATATCTTCATAAGTGATCTGGATGATAAGATCAAGCATACCCTGAGAAGGTTTGCTGATGATACCAAACTGATGATGATGAGTGGGGAAGATGACACTTCCGAAAGGAGAGACACCCTGCAGGAAGACCTGGATAGGCTGGAAGAGGGGGCTAACAGGAACCTTATTAAGTTCAACAAAGACAAATATAAAGTCTTACACATAGGGAAACACAATCCAGGAGTGCAGCAGGGACCTGGGGGTCCTGGTGTACAACAAGCTCAATATGAGTGAACACTGTGCTGCAGTGGCAAAGCAAGAAACCAGGATGCTGGGTTGCATCAACACGAGCATTACCAGTAGAGATAAAGAAGTCATTACCCCACTCTACTCAGCGCTTTTTAGGCCACACCTGAAATACTGTGTTCAGTTTTGGTCCCTGCTATACAAAAAAGATGTGGACAGGCTAGAGAGGGTCCAGAGGAGGGACACAAAGATGATCAAAGGACTGGGAAGCTGCCGTATGAGGAAAGGCTGAGAGAATTGGTTCTATTCAGCCTTGAGAAAAGAAGGCTTAGAGGAGACCTTGTCACCATGTTCTAGTATTTAAAGGGTGTCTACAAAGAAGATGGAGACTCCCTTTTTACAAGGAGTCACATGGAAAAGACGATGGGTAGTGGGTACAAGTTACTCCAGGGGAAATTTTGATTGGACACAAGAGAAAAAAAATTCACAATGAGAACAATCAGCCATTGGAATAATGTCCCCAGGGAAGTGGTGGATTCCCCATCATTGGAGACTTTTAAAATTCATCTGGACAGAGTGTTGGGCCATCTTGTTTAGATCGTGCTTTTGCCAAGAAAGGTTGGACCAAATGACCCTTGAGGTCCCTTGCAATCTGGTATTCTACGATTCTATGAATCAAAGTCAAGAAATCTGAGACAAGTCATTTTTATTAAATGTTTTGATTTCAGCCAATCATCATAGGATAAAATGAGCACTCACATGACATCACAACTACCTCTAAATGATTCTGGAGAGTATCTTAAAGATATATTCCCTCAAACCACCTTTCCTACAATAAATAGATTATTAACAAACAACTTTTTTTAAAAAAAATTAATGCATCAAAGAAATACAATGACATTTTTTGATAAGTTGACTAATAAAAGTGTCTCAGGCTATGTGTACATGATCATCTACAAGTTTTTTTCAAACTGAATAGCCATAAACTGTCATCTAAAAAGCCTGACAGTATCAAAGGTGTGTATGAATACCCAGACTGAAGTCCAGTCTCTGTTTGACCATGGATACATCTTTTGCATTTCAGAGATGGTTCAGAACTGAACAACAAGTACAGCAAACTTATGTTTATTTTAAAAAAAAAACTACATTAATGTAGTTTGTGAAATCAGCATGACTGCTATCAGGTGGCAGTATGATATTTTTTTCTGGCTTGTTTTCCTCTTGAGGCTTAGCTCACATGGCCTGCTTGGGGACTGCCTTTGAAGAAATTCTACAATAAATTCATCTTCAGCAGACAACTTCTCACACTCTGCCATTCTTTTGAGAAGTCATTCTTTTTCCACAGTCCTCTCAATTCTTTTTCCTTGTTCTAACAAAAATTTGACATCTTGGCAGGGATTCAAAATTGAAGCATCATGTTGTTTTATACTTGCATCAGTCAGATTGTTGTTGCTTTCAACTCTTTATTCATAGTTTGTTTAAAATATCTCTTTCCTCTAAGTTCCATTTTAAGTATGTTCAGTATCCTTATATTGTCAAAGACTATAACAGGAGATTCATGGAGCATCATGGTGATGCTCTCAGTTAACTGAAAACCTCTAAAACCTCTAAATCGTTACATTTTCTAGAATTGCTGCTTATGATTTTCATTTTTGCTGATGCTGCTGGATTTGGGTGAACTACTTTTTAAATGTTCTTTATCCAGGTTTCCAGTTTTCATCCAGCATGAAGCTGCTTCTTTCTTTCACACTTGTTATTTTCTTGGTGTCCAGTACTTACTCAGAACCAAGGACATCTGACAAGAGCCAAGGAAATCTGACAAGAGTCTACTTCCTTCACCTCTCAGAATATAAGCCCAGATCCAGCTACCTGGGAATACTAAATTCTTGGGTTTGAGTTACTGCAAAGATTAATACGAGTTAAAAAATTATTAACTTAAATAAATCATTGGCTGCCTGGAAGTCTGGCTGAGCAGCACTATGTAGTTTGAGAACTGCATGTCGTTATTACTGTCTTTAACTAACCTCTTCTCAAAAGTTATTTTAGGAAAGCCAGCCCCTACATATCTGATGAAACTTTTATCCTACTGAAATGACAAAATTAAAATATTTGCATATATTTTCACCTAGATTAATAGATTTTTTTGTAGTGATGTTAAGTTTTTATACCTTTCATGTGACCCCAACTTTTTTTATTCAGGACATTTGCTGTAACTTTCCTGCAAGCAACCAACCAACCAATCAAGTCTCGTGACTGTAGTTGAAGACAATAATTCTTATCTTTTCCAGATACAAAATGTAGAATACATAGAAAATTCTCCCTTCATTCATAAATCATACCTTTAATTTGTTTCCATTCATTTTTCATACCAAAGGATTTATTTTATTTAAACCCATTTTATAAGATAGCTGTCTGCTACTTCTAACTTAGGATAAGGAAATGTCAAAAATTCTTTCAGTTCATCATTCTATAACAATGGTAGCACATCTTTTTATGAATTAATTATTACCCTAAAGACACTTAAAGTGGGTACCACTTATATTGTTCTATTCTTCTTTACACAGTCTTATTGGATGTTTGAGTCATACTATATTATTCACATGACAGAAAAGGCACTTTTTGCTATTTCTCCCTTTTAAATTATTGTTTTTCTATATAAGTATTTTTAAACATATGTAGAATGTTAGCCCTCTTAGGTGTAGTCTAACTATTTTTTTTTTTTGTATGGGAAATGCAGGATTTTTTGTACCTCTGCCATTGCTATGAAACCATTAGTGCAACCAAGGCAGCAGGTTGAATTATTGAATATCATTAATTGTAAAACCAAGTTTACATTTGAGCAGTGAAGATGCATTATATGTAAAATAGCATTACTTTCAGCTTATGTCATTTTAGACAAACTGCTACATTTTTCCCTAGAATGAAAATGCAAAACACTGAAGTATCTTACAAACTTTTTGTTTATTTCAGTAACTACGTAAATTGGCAACAACAGTAACTTCCATGTGAATGGTTTTTTGCTTTCTCGTCCCTAGCATTTTGAAACAAACTTTTTTAAAAAGGATCATACGTCAAGTTTGTTGTTTATGTCACTTTTACATCTATTAGAACTATCTTTTTGAAAATGCTGACTGCTTCAACATCATGACAGAATGTATACACGTTTGCAGAGCCTTTATTAATTCCTCTGGGCAATGACTCACTTTGTCTTGTAGTTCATCTGCAAGGATTTTTAAGAATGTTATTGAAGGTTTCTACTGCCTTTGATGAGGTATTTAAATATATTTAAAAATAAAATAACTAATTTGGATTTTTTACTCATTTCTGAATAAGAATTACAAGCTTCCTGTTAAAATAAATACTAAAGTACCTTCTAAATTTCTGAAGCACTTCTTCTATCATACATAATAACTTAATACGAAGGGCTGATTCAGACATATTTCATATTACATAACAAAATGTACTCACTTCCCACATAATTCTACACAGCCATTTACTCTTCCCATTGTAAATATTAGATTTGATTATACCCTTAGTATATTTCAGGATAAGGCTCACAGTCTTCAGTCTTTTATGGTCTGTTACAGAGCTTCATATTAATTAATTTATTTTTTGTAATTTTAGAACCTTTTCTCCTTGTTCAAGTAATAGATTGCGATCAAAGCAAATCTCAGAAAGTAGAGCCAAGGAGGGGAATTTTAAGAAGGGACTCCAAGGTTCTACTAGTTTAAACTTTCACTGTATAGACTGAGTACCACACATCCATTTCTCTATCAAATCTACATCTTTAACAGCAGTTGCCAGAATTTGTTCACTCAGATATGTACCACCATCACAAAATAGAAACTACATTGTGCCAGCAGCTTTCAATCAGGTATTACGTTACACATATGGACAAAATAAAGCATATTTTGACCCCCATATTTGCCTTCTAATTAGACAATAGCAGCCCCATCTCTTAATTCTTTGATGGATTATGATTAAGAAATATCAGGTCCCTTCCCCATGACAATTTTTGTTGCTGTATTATAGAAACAGTAAGGAGTCCATTCTTTATGAACATACTTTGGGCTGTGATCAAGTCACTTCTTACTCTCTGAGTAAATTACATAGACTAAATTACATTAGCTTTTCACTAGACAGTCTGTTTTCTGAATCTCAAATCAGGCATACTTATAAATCCTTTCCATTTATCTGTTTTTTTAACGGTCATTGTGGTGAGTGGTCTGTTTCTTTACTTTCAGAATGCTTACCATTCATCCAGTTAAATATTAAATACAAAATAATTTTTATCAACATAAGATGGCTGTATTTTTTTACTACAGAATAAACGTATTCTTTGCACATGTCTATTGTATCAGAATTATTAATGCCTTTATTATTCCTTTTAATCTAGTATTTATAAAAACATTACAACCTCACTTCCTCTGAACATATATTAAGAAATTTATGATTATTGACCTTATTTCTGCCGCCCACAGATTTTTTTCATTCTTTTTTTTTGTTTTGCTGTCTTCATCTATAATTTAAGTTAGACTACTGAACAAAAAATATTGAATTATGAAATCACAGGAAAAAAACAGTTTGAAAGGGACTACTGGAGGTAGTGATGTGTTTGAACGTCCTGCACAAAACCTAGATAACCTTAAGTTTAGAGCAGATAACTCATTATCTAGTCATATTTTGAATATCTCCAAAGATGGAGATTCCATGCATCTCTGGANCCCCCCCCCTTATATCCTATCAGAATTTCCCTTTGTGCCCCTTGTGATCACTGTCCCTTGTTCTTTCACTGTGCACCCCTGAAAGGAATCTGACACTTTTGTCTGTACCCCTCCTTTAGGCAGTAGAAGACTCCTATTATATTGCCCCTTAGCTGTCTCTTCTCCAAGCTGTTCAGTCACTCCTCACATGTCATGTGCTCTTTAGTGGCTCTTCACTATGCCCTCTCCAGTTTGTCAGTATACTTCAGACCTCAAATGGGACACAAACCAGAAATGCGTGGGTACACTTTTTCCCTTCTTTGTTTTGTTTTCTATATATGTTTTGAAATTCAGGTTCAGACTTCACATGTTCAATTCATCTTTCCATAAAATCAGCTTTGCACGTTTTTCAGTCTTTCTTGTTACTAATTTTGCACAATAGCACTGTTATGAACATACAAGCTTGATCAAACAAATCATAGAATCATAGAAGTGCAGAATGGTTAGAGTTGGAAGGGACCTTTAACAATCATCTAGTCCAACCCTGCCTGCCATGGGCATCTTTCACTAGATCAGGTTGCTCAAAGCCCCATCCAACCTGACCTTGAACAATTCCAGTGATGGGGCAATGAAAACTTCTCTGTTCCAGTGTCTCACCACCCTCATTGTAAAAGAATTCTTCCTTCTGTCCAATCTAAATCTAACCTTTTTCAGTTTAAAACCTCTTGTCCTACTGCTACAGGCCTTGGTGAAAAGTCTTTCTCCATCCTGCTTATAAGCCCCCTTTAAGTATTGAAAGGTCATAATAGGGTCTCCCCAGACCTTTCTATTTTCCGTTTTGAACAACACGAACTCTCCTAGCCTTTGTTCATAAGGGAGGTGTTCCAGCCCACCGACCATTTTTGTGGCCCTTCTCTAGATTTGCTCTAACAGGTCCATGTGTTCCTTGTCTTATAAACTTTTTTCTTTTAGCACAGAAGTTCCATTTATAGCAGTCTTTCCTCTACCTTTTATTACTTTTCTGATACCACCTTTGTCTTATAATCTTTTGTATCCTCCTTATTCCCAGGAGCTGCAATTATATTCTCCTTTCTTCCCTCTTTCATTTTTTATTTGTCTTCTTTTCAGTTTTTGCTTCCCCTGTACCATTTGCTTACTCAGTAATTACATATTAGTGAGGACATGGAAAAGGCTGAGGTACTGAAGGCCGCCTTTGCCTCAGCCTTAGTAAAGTACGTCTTCATAAGCAAGCCTCGCTTTCAGGAATCATGGGCCCTGGAGACCAGGGGCAAAAGTCTGGAGCAAGGAAGGCCTATCCTTGGTGGTCGACGAACCAGGTTGTTCCGGGAACAAGGTTGTTCCCGGAACCGAGGTTGTTAGGGAACAACCTAGAATCATAGAATCATAGAGTGGTTTGGGTTGGAAAGGACCTTTAAAGTTCATCTGCTCCAGCCCCTCAGCCATGGGCAGGGACAGCTGCACCTGCCACTAGATCAGGTTGCTCCAAGCCCCGTCCAACCTGACCTTGAACACATGAGAATGGGGCATCCACAACTTCTCTGAGCAGCCTGTTCCTGTGTCTCACCACCCTCATTGTAAAAAAGTTCTTCCTTACATCCAATCTAAAGCCACCTTCTTTCAGTTTAACACCGTGGCCCCTTGTTCTGTCACTACAGGCCCTATTAAAAAGTCTTTCTCCATCATTCTTGTAAGCCCCCTTGAAGTATTGAAAGGCTACAATCACGTCTCCCTGGAGCCTCCTCTTCTTCAGACTCAACAACCCCGACTCTCCCAGCCTTTCTTCACAGGAGCGGTGTTCCAGCCCTCTGATCATTTCCATGGCCCTCCTCTGGATCCGTTCTAACAGGTCCATGTCTTTCTTGCGTTGGGCACCCCAGAACTGCATGCAGTACTCCAGGTGGGGTTCTCTCAAGAGTGGAGTAGAGGGGGAAAATCACCCCCCTCAGCCTTCTGGCCACGCTTCTTTTGATGCAGCCCAGGATACCACTGGCTTTCCGGGCTCCAAGTGCACATTGCTAGCTCATGTCCAATATTTCATCCACCAGTGTCTCCACATCCTTCTGTGCAGGGCTGCTCTCGAACCATTCATCCCCTAGTCTGGATTGATACTAGGGATTGCCCTGACCCAGGTGCAGGACCTTGCACTTGGCCTTGTTGAACTTCATGAGGTTTGCATGGGCTCATTACTCAAGCCTGTCAAGGTCCATCTGGATGGCAAGCCTTCCATCTAGCAAATCAACTGCACCATTGAGCTTGGTGTTATTTGCAAACTTGCAGGAACATCTAGCTGGAATGTGATGTAATCTCTCAGCGGGAGAGATCAGGTACCAGATAAGCAGCAGAACCATCACAGTTTTTCCAATTTTTTCTCTGACAACCACATTTCAGAAGGCAAATAGCAAGTCCATGTAATTCTTGAAAGAACCCTTCTATCCACTTATTTTCATGACAGGCATCTGGATGTGATTGTGCTGCCACCTTGCCTAAAATGCTCTGTGAGTAGTAACTGAGAAAGTCTCTGTCTGCTCTCTCCTGGTTTCTGGCTCTGCAGTTAGCTCAGATAGAACAAGTTTAGATGTATTTATACCCCAGCCTCAGCCACAGACCTCAGGAAATCTAATGCACTGTAAAATTATATTCTAACAGGTATAAAGGAAACAGTGCCCTTTAACATCATTGTACAAGTCATCATGCAAGGTTTTTTAATGCTCCTTCATCCTCATCGAAACTTTTACCCCTCCTGCTTCCAGTCATTACTAGCACAGACCGTTCTTCTCTGATGTCACAAGTCCCTGTCTCTCCCCAACTCACCTCACGACCCCCTGCCTGCCGCTGGGGGCCCCGCAGGGAAGGTGGATGGTGCCCCCTGGCCCCATGACACATG
>VZSZ01007398.1:385874-422857 GCA_013398815.1 Ibidorhyncha struthersii | reverse complement strand
CCCCTCCAAGCTGTTGTCCCTGAGTGAGCAGCAGCTCCCTCTCGTTGAGCAGCAGCCACGTGAGGGCTGGGGGAACCAGCTCCAGCCGGCTCCAAGCAGCTCCAACCAGCCAAGGCCACCCCAGCCCACTAAGAGAGATCTGCCCTGCCCCTGACAGGGCTGCTCTGCTGCCAAGGAGCACTGGGGGCAGGGGACAATATAAAATAAGTACACATATATGTATATTTATGCAGTATGTTTCAAGGCTGAAGAAGAAAGGATATAGGCCAATTTAATGCCATAGTGACTTAATTAGGAGCTACACAAAGAGTGAACAGCTGAGGTTGGGATCAGCAATAGGACTTGTCAATTTAAGATTTTTAAGCACTTCTAGCAGAAAACCAGTAATACCGTTACTCGGGAGAGCATTACATATGTTGCATTGTAATCCCACTTTAGACCTGCCAGAAGCTCATCACTTTATTAATAAATTTCAGGTACAACATCTTCCTCATGTGCAGTATCTAGGCATGGTACTGAGGCCACCACAGCGGGTTACAGCCCTGTAGTTCAAGTGTGCCATTTATTTCAGTACAAAGTACAAAGTCTTGTGGCTTGCTTTCTGCTTAATTTTCCGAAGCAAAGGGAGGGAAAGCATTTGAAGCCATAAAGAAGATAGCGATTTAATTTTTGAAATACTTATCCTGAGTTTCTCAAGACGGGGAGAATTCATATTTTGTCAGTTTCTGACCAAATCGTAGAATCACAGAATCATGGAATCGAATCATAGAATCATACAATTGTCTGGGTTGGAAAGGACCTTTAAGATCATCGAGTCCAACCATTAACCTAGCACTGCCAAAATCACCACTAAACCATATCCCTAAGCACCGCGTCTACATGTCTTTTAAATACCTCCAGGGATGGTGATTCAACCACTTCCATGGGAAGCCTGTTCCCATGTTTGATAACCCATTCTGTGAAGAAATTTTTCCTAATATCCATCCTAAAACTCCCATGGCACAACTTGAGGCCATTTCCTCTTGACTTATGTCTTGTTACTTGGGAGAAGAGACCAACCCCCACCTCACTATAATCTCTTTTCAGGTAGTTGTAGAGAGCAATAAGGTCTCCCCTCAGCCTCCTTTTCTCCAGACTAAACAATCCCAGTTCCCTCAGCTGCTCCTCGTAAAACTTGTTCTCTAGACTCCTCAGCAGTTTTTTTTGCCTTTCTCTGAACATGGTCCAGAATGTCAGTGTCTTTCTTGTAGTGAGGGGCGCAAAACTGAACACAGTACTTGAGGTGTAGCCTCAACAGTACCGAGTACAGGGGGATGATCGCTTCCCTATTCCTGCTGGCCACACTATTCCTGATACAGGACAGGATACTTCTTGGCCACTTGGGCACACTGCTGGCTCATATTCAGCCAGCTGAATAGTTTGGATTGGAAAGGACTTCTAAAGGTCATCTAGTCCAACCCCCTGACATCTTCAAGTAGATCGAGTTGCTCAGAGCCCCGCCCAACCTGAACGTTTCTAGGGATGGCATACCTACCACCTCTCTGGGCAACATGTTCCAGTGTTTCTCTACCCTCACTGTAAAAAATATCTTCCTTATATCTAGTCTAGATCTACACTCTTTTAGTTTAAAACCATTATCCCTTGCCCTATCACAACAGGCCCTGCTAAAAAGCCTGTCCCCATCTTTCTTATAAGCACCCTTTAAGTATTGAAAGGCCACAAAAAGGTCTGCTCAGAGCATTCTCTTCTCCAGGCTGAACAACTCCAGGTTTCTCAGCCATTCCTCATAGAAGTGTTCCATCCCTCTGATCATTTTTGTGGCCCTCCTCTGGACTCGCTCCAACAGGTGTTTCCTCTGCTGAGGTCTCCAGAGCTGGGTGCAGTACTGTATGTGGAGCAGGGGGACAGAATTACCTCCCTCGACCTGCTGGCCATGATTCTTTTGATGCAGCCCAGGATATGGTTGGCAAACAGTGGAGTTACTTTCAACTAGTTTTTCCTTTAAGAAATCACAGAACTATAGGGTTACATGCTGAAACAGGATTTTCAGAAAACAACAGTAATTGTAGCAAATGACATCGTTAGTCTACATTCATCAGCATAATATTTGACAATGAAATAATTACTTTTATGTGGGGATTATAAGTAATGTTATTGACTTAATTATGTCAGAACATCCTTGTGAACAGTATTTTAGAAAATAAAGTAAATCACTTTTCCAAAAAGCCATTTTATAATGACATCAGAAAATGAGCTTTGAATGTAACATCTGAGGCTACAGAGCTGCAATTTGCATTAATGCTAATAGCTCTAGTGCAGGTAGAAAGCTACTAACAGAATATTAAATATTCAGAAGTGCTACTAAATTTTTGAGATGAAAGAAACTTTGGTCCAGTGTTTCTTCTATGCTTTGTGGATATTAAACTATTCAGTGTACTTACTTATTTGCCTTTTATATTTGTTTCATTGTATTTCTTTTGTATGGAAAAAAAAATATATTTCAAAATGGACTTATTCTATGGCAGAGTTCTTGAAAGTTATAGACCGTTTCAGCATATAAATTTTTTATACTTGTGTGCTCTATCAAAGTTAAAGACTAAAATGTTTTCATTTAAGATAAGTAAAAGGTAATCAAAACATTTTTTATTATTTGAATATTTTTCATTTCTAAGGATCTTTTTGAACATTTTTACTCAAGGAGAATAGTAGACTAAGTAGCAGACCCCCAATAGTTGGTATCTAGAATCTGAAAACTTTCTGTTTACACAAACTTTGTAGGTGCTTACGGTGATATTTGGAGTAAAATTATCTTAAAACACAACTACAAAAAAAAGGTAATCAGGGAAGAATTTTACTGACATTGTGTTAGTAACAATCTGCTAAAGAAAAATATTAAACTAAAAATGGAATACTGTGGTTCAGTTTGTTCCTCATCTTGCAAAATAGTCTCAAAAAATAGCCACACTGTAGTTAGTTTTCAAGAAAAAGGGACCTTACTGCAAGACCTACGTGCTTTCTACTGAAACTGAATTACTGTAAAACAAAATCAAGAGACTCATAAGTAATATATAAGAGGCATAATCTAGTGGTTATGGTAATCCACTGCAATGGGAGAGGGAAGACCTTGACTTCTCCCCCAGATTTCCCAGGATTATGTTTTTTTTTTCTTTTTTCCTCTTTAGTTTTTATTTTTAATCCAGTTATTACTTGATTTAAAATGCATTAATAGTCTGAACAATGTGATACTGTCATCTGAAACCATTTTTTTTTGGTTATTATAACATAGTGAACCTAATGCCTACACAGCTCCCATAAGTACAGTCCACAATGGTCCCTTGAACGTGATGCACAAGTGGATGTGTTAAGTTCCAGAATCCTCCCAATACTTAAAAGCTGTGAAAGCTAATGCCCTGCTGTTTTCATACTGACACAGAATATCTCAGTGAAACAGACAACAGAATATCTTTCCTCTCCCCCTGCTCCCAAGTACTTCAACAGTGCACCATGCTGACAGGCAAATGACTTTAAAAGATTAAATTGCATGTAGGTAAATTATGTGTGTACTGTCATCATTTAACCAGAATTTTATTAGTATTAGTTTTATATTCAAAGAAATATGACATGTTATAAAAAATGAAATGTTACCTAAATGAATTTCACAACTGGTCTAGAAATTCAACATTGAGTTAACTAATATAAAGTAGCTGAAATCTAATCCAGTGTGCATTATATTGTATGAAACTAAAGACAGTAATTATTAGTGAATATCCATGTATGCAAAAAGATCCCAGCTCTATGGTTCATCTAAAAAAAGGAAAAAAAGAAACCTGGCCAGAAATCAGTATTTCTGCTTCATAAAATAAAGATCAGGGTTTCAAAACAAGAAAAAAAATATCATAAAATAGAAAATAAGACCTTGTAAAGTTTTTCTGGGAAAAAATATAATAGAAAATGAAGAAGCACCATTTGAATTAACAGTATGGCACATATTCGGAGTAGGAGGATCCCTAGACAAATCACTGCTCCTCAACTATTACTTTTGTCAAAATTTTTGACAGGTATGGGAAAAGTGTTAGAGCCTGTTGGAGTAGGATCTTAAGTTGGAAAACTGAGAAGTTGTAAAGTGCTCTACAACTTCACTGGGTATATGTGGAAAGGTTTTAGTAGCAGGGGGCTGCGAAGGTGGCCTTATGTGGGAAGAGGCTGGGGCTTCCCTGTGCCAGGGACAGCTGGTTCCATCTGGCTCTGCAATGGTCCCATTGGAAATGCTGGACAGGAAGAAAAGAATGCAAAACAGTAAGAAACAGTGGAGGGAACACCAAGGTCAGAAGAAAAGGAGGAGGAGGATGCAGCAGCAGAAGAGGAGAGAACCCCGGCTGGAGCAGATGGATATTTCCCGCAGGACCTACAGCCTGTGGCAGGAGGCTCCACTCCACTCCAGAGCAGATTTTTTTTTCCAGAAGGACTGACTATGGCCCATAGGAGAGCACACAGCAGGGCAAGGGAAAAGTGTGAGAAGGAAGGAATGGCAGAGAGGAGCTACCCATACCTATTTCCCTCTTGCCCCACCCTGCTTCTCAGGGGAGGAGTAGAAGAGTCTGGAGTGAAATTAAGGTGTGAAATTAAGCTTGGGAGACAGGGGAAGAAATGTGTTGGTTTAATGTTTGTTTTTTTTTCTCTCTACCGAAATCGATTTCAAATGACAATAAATTAAAATAATGTTCTCCAATACTTGACAAAAAATCTCCCTGCCTTTCTCTCAGCCCACAAGCTTTTTCAGCCTATTTTTTGCCACTGTCTTGCTAAGGGAGGGGAGCGAGTAGCTGGGTTGGTGTTTGGCTGTTAGACAAGTCTAACCCACCAAAACAATAAAAATATTAAATAATCTTACTAGACAGGCTTAAACTTCTGCAGAATCAGATACCACTGAAATAAGCACTGTGCAACAGAAAGGTGGAAGTATTTGGCTCAAAATGCCTAAGAATAAAACAATGTTTTACTTTTTTACTTGTGATGATTCTGGTTTTGATATATAATCCCAGTTCTGGAAACAGCTGAATCCAAAATATTTGCAACAAATTATCATCAATGACTGGCTTATTTCCAAAGAATGCATTACTGCTTAACCAATGCCTTTCACTACATATTAAAACTACCTATCATTCATTTTTGCATCTGCAGTTGAAGATAGTTGTCGCTGCCTACCATATAAGTACAAACACACTCACAAGCACACATGTTATTGTAGCCTCCTCTCACTGCTCAACGTATTATTTATTTTTTGTGTTATATATGAATGGCATTCATACATATTTATGGAATTCTTATCTGCAATTTAAATATTCATCAGAATAGCATTATGAGGCATTTGTCTACAGAAGATTTACTCTAACAACAGATAAATTAATTATTTTTCAAGACAATGTAATGACATATAGACTTTCCACTTATGTACAAATAAGGAAAACCTGGAAGTTCTTGTAGTGAATATATTTAAAAACAGGATAAAAACTCTATGTACTGACACTTGTGGAAGGATTCACCTAAGCATAAGTGGCAAGTCCCATTTAAAATATTCATTGACATCCAAGATTTCTGCACATTAAAAATGTGATAAAGAATTTGGGGTTCTGTCATCCAGTTCTGTTTACCTCAAAGAGTCTGGAATGATAGCCATAGTCTTTACATAGGCAGTCGAATTTATCAGTGGTATTTCTTCTAGTTCAGAGAAAGTAAGCGTATCTTCCTTGTTTTATACTACTGGGTTTCCAGCAAGATTAAACTTTACCAGTAAGGTGTTTTTTTGATTTTTTTTTTCCCTTCCTCCAATCTCTAAATGGAAGAAACAAGGGTTAGTTCTTGGAAAGTGTTGCCTTTTCGGTGAATCACAAAAAGCTATGCTAAACACCTGTGTCTCCACCTCACATCAAACTCTCTTGATATTTCCAATAGAACTCCAAAAGGAGAGACAAACAAGAGAAAGCCAGGAGAGACTAAGGAATTCTCAGGATGTTAAATTTTTTAAATCTTTGTATCTGGTGCTGGGGAGTACCATAAGAAGCCAACTCCCCCTCTGTGTTTGATGTTCAAGATCTTTTTTTCCAATGCTTTGCTAGATCCTTAGGTTTCGCTCCACTATAGGGACGATTGGGAGCAGTGCTTCGCTGTGAATTCATTCTTCAACATTCTTTCACAAAAAAAAAAAAGAGGAAAAGCTGCGGTATTTCAACCTTTAGAACTGTGAGAATGACTTCAGTTCACATCATACATACACCAAAGGGAATAGTTTGATTTGTCAGTTGGTAAATATTGACTTTTACTACCATTATATTAATGACTTCAATTAATACGAGAGCAGTTCTAATTCAGGAACATTTTATATATATCAGTTCTCCATTTCTATAGCACCAAACTAGATTAACTTCATTAAATTCCATGTTAGCTCTTTCTTGAATAAAAAGACTGCCAGACTGGTCCAAAAGGCAAATTATACACTGAACTGCTCATGAATAAACCCTCATTTGTGATTAAGTTCAAAAGTTTCTGGCATATTAGTCTGTACAATTTGAATGAGCTACAGAGGTGGTGAATGTTGCTATTCATTAAGTAAGTCCTGCTGGTGGGTTCACAGTTATTCACATATCCAGGTGTACTGTTTCCAATGCTGGTAGCTCACACTAGCTTTTATAAGTAGAAGAATTTTTTTTAGAAGTTAAACACCACTGGAAAAAAACACAGATAAATAGTTAAATAACAGGCAACTGATAGAAAATACTTTCAAAATAAATATTTACCTGAAAATGTTAAAGCGCTTACACGTCTGTCACAATGTTTTAAAAGTGATAAAATAACCTCTTTTGAAGCTTAAATACAGACAGCTATATTCAAGAACAACCCTGTGATAGGAGTAATAAGAAAAAGGCATATGAGGATAACAAAGAACTGCAGTTGAAGCTAAAACTGTCAAGTCTAAGTGCTTATAAATTCATATTTAGACATCAGATATGAAGAACCGTGTCTTTATACTGTTCATCAACCACAAGCTTCCATGCAGATACTGAAAGGAAAAGGCCAGACTTTCAAAAATTACCATACAAAGCAGCTCTTCTTGAGATCTCATAGAAATTTGTAGTACAGAGACTGTTGATTTTTTTTTTTTTAAGTAGGTACTCTTCTATTTTGACTTTCACTGAACGCTATGGAGTTGTCCAAATGAGATTATATTTTAGACACAATCATGTCTATTATCGTGATTTAGGACATGTGTCTCACTTTTGTATATCCAAAGAATTGTTTGAGTCAATGGCATACAAAGCCCTGCTTTCTGACTGTCACAAGGGATACATAGATACAAGACCAGAATAGACGCAGTAAGAGAGGCCATTGACGTGTCTGAAAAGTGCAATTTAGTTTCATATTTAAAATCTGTGAGCAACCTACTGTGTCAATGAAGTATGATGCATCATGCTGTGGTGATGTTGACTAGGATTCAAAACACAGGTAGTCTTGAGAGTGTGGCACTGAGGTGAGACACATTATGCTTTTCCCTAACTAATAAGTTCAGATACAATGTTACATTCATATAGATATGCTGCATTTAATTGTGAAGTTAACCCTGTCAACATTACTAAGAACTCTTTGTGAGAGGCCATAACATTTTAAAATTATTTTAAGACCTGATCATTAAGTTAATGATCTTGCTTTTAGAAAACAGTATTTCAAATATCTGTAATGTGGATCTGAACGTAATCTGAATATAAAAATTTCATACTTGCAATATCAATCAGATTCAAATACTTGGTGGAAAGGAAAAAAAAAGCTTGTTTGTGATTATGGTTATTTAACAACATCTGCAGCCAGATGCCCAACAAGCTTTTCACAACTGCCCTCCTCAACAAGACAGGGGGACAAAACAGGAAGAAAAAGCTCAAGGGTCAAGATAAAGATAAGGATACTGCCTACTGTTTACTGTCATGGACAAAACAAACTCAAATTGAGAAAAGTTAATTTAATTTGTTGCTAAATAAAAAAGTTTCAGGTAATGAGAAACTAAGACAAAAAGTTAAAATAACACTCCTCCAACCCTGCATCCCCAGACCCAACTTCACTCGTCTCCTGACTGCTCTACGCAACTCCCCAGAGTGGTGAAGATGGGATGTATGATTCAGTGTTACAGGTACATATCAGATGCTCTCTGCCTCTCCTTCCTGCTCACACTTTTCTCCTGCTCCAGCACAGGTCCTTCCATAAACTACAGTCCATTGTAGAGCCATCTGTAACTGTCTGTCCCTGGCACAGGGTAGCACCAACTTCTCACAAAGGCCACCCCTACAGCACCCCTGCTACCAGAACATTGTCACGTACATCCAATACAGTGATAAAGCAGAGTGGGGAGAGCTCATTTGAATGCCTGACTAAGGACCATTTATGAATTTTTACAGAAATTCAAAGTGTCTCATTGTCATTCTGATACGAAAAAGAACAGCTTTCAACAAGTTTCATGAAGAACACACACACACACACGTTGCCTGAACAGTTCTAATTCATCAAAAGATAGACTGGGTCCTTTCTGGCAATGTAGCAGGTTACTCAAAGAGCAAGGCAACATGTCTTATCACCTTCAAGAAAGCATTCTTTACTTATTCTGCATATGATCCAGAGGTCTGCACCATATGACTTTCATCCTCTGAATGGGAATTGAGAAATAAGCACATATAAATGTCATAAAGGACTCTACAATGAAGTACCCATTTCACTTCTCTGACTGCAAAAGTATTATGACTTATACAGATTTAAATGTCTAACTTTGATGCCTACAGAAAGAGGGATCCTGTCTTTTGTTGCATAGATAAATTCTACAAGCAGCTGAAACAAAACAGCTCAGTTTTTATGGAACATTATCAAAAAGAAGATTCTAGGTATCTATCATCATCCACGTGTGCCTTTGCCAATCTCGCGTTACTGTGAAGGGATATGCTGCAGCCATATAATACTTAGGGTAGAATGGACTTCAACTGTTAAAGAAGTAACAAGACACACAAAAAAGAGTGCTATCTTAATCTCAGTGCTGATTTTAGTCCCTAGATGAGAGCATCACTGAAAATGTGTTTATAATTGTTTTCTCTTTTCATATTGCAACCAGATAGTTGCTAGCTCTATGGGACTCGTAACCTAAATAAATGAAAGGGCAGGAGATACATTTTCCTACTGAGCTGAGGTTTTTCATGGCGACTCTAACCAAGGGTTTGGTGGAAGAAAGAGATAAAAGAATTTGCTTTTCCTTCGCAGTGTCTAGCTACTTCAGCACGTAAATTCTATAATTAACTCAATGGACTTGATACCAGTGGATGAAATATTGGACATGAGCTAGCAATGTGCACTTGGAGCCCGGAAAGCCAATGGTATCCTGGGCTGCATCAAAAGAAGCGTGGCCAGAAGGCTGAGGGGGGTGATTTTCCCCCTCTACTCCACTCTTGAGAGAACCCCACCTGGAGTACTGCATGCAGTTCTGGGGTGCCCAACGCAAGAAAGACATGGACCTGTTAGAACGGATCCAGAGGAGGGCCATGGAAATGATCAGAGGGCTGGAACACCGCTCCTGTGAAGAAAGGCTGGGAGAGTCGGGGTTGTTGAGTCTGAAGAAGAGGAGGCTCCAGGGAGACGTGATTGTAGCCTTTCAATACTTCAAGGGGGCTTACAAGAATGATGGAGAAAGACTTTTTAATAGGGCCTGTAGTGACAGAACAAGGGGCCACGGTGTTAAACTGAAAGAAGGTGGCTTTAGATTGGATGTAAGGAAGAACTTTTTTACAATGAGGGTGGTGAGACACAGGAACAGGCTGCTCAGAGAAGTTGTGGATGCCCCATTCTCATGTGTTCAAGGTCAGGTTGGACGGGGCTTGGAGCAACCTGATCTAGTGGCAGGTGCAGCTGTCCCTGCCCATGGCTGAGGGGCTGGAGCAGATGAACTTTAAAGGTCCTTTCCAACCCAAACCACTCTATGATTCTATGATTCTAGGTTGTTCCCTAACAACCTCGGTTCCGGGAACAACCTTGTTCCCGGAACAACCTGGTTCGTCGACCACCAAGGATAGGCCTTCCTTGCTCCAGACTTTTGCCCCTGGTCTCCAGGGCCCATGATTCCTGAAAGCGAGGCTTGCTTATGAAGACGTACTTTACTAAGGCTGAGGCAAAGGCGGCCTTCAGTACCTCAGCCTTTTCCATGTCCTCACTAATATGTAATTACTGAGTAAGCAAATGGTACAGGGGAAGCAAAAACTGAAAAGAAGACAAATAAAAAATGAAAGAGGGAAGAAAGGAGAATATAATTGCAGCTCCTGGGAATAAGGAGGATACAAAAGATTATAAGACAAAGGTGGTATCAGAAAAGTAATAAAAGGTAGAGGAAAGACTGCTATAAATGGAACTTCTATGCTAAAAGAAAGAAGTTTATAAGACACATTTCAATTATTTTTCTAATATAACTCACTGACAAACTGTGTTTGGAACCTGTTTTGCAGTCTTTAACAGCTATAGATTTTCATTTGCCTATAAATTTTACTTTCCCCTGTCCACAGCCATCTATTTGTATGTGATGAGTTTCATGGCTGAGAAACATTCTAGGATTTATTTAAACATATTTTGACAACTGAATTTGTGCAGATCAGGTATGTATTTATCTAATGCTACCAAGGATACCTTCACATTTTCAAAAAGTGACAATGACTTATTACAGGTTTCTTTGGCACCTTGATCACCAGGATCAGTGATGTTGTTCTGTAAAAGCTGCAGATCTTTGACTGTTCTGAGATAATATTTAAACACACCATACAAGTACCTTCTGAGTGTGAAAAATAATAGGAAATGACTGAAGATTTGTCAACTCAAACATGATTTGCAAGAATAGAACAAAACCTTTACCTCACAACTATAGCTGACACAGTTTAAGCTACGGGTATCTATTGGTATTTGGAGTATATATTACATTTAGAAATCTTTAGAGAACCCACAGAGTTTGAACATGCTTATTCTTAAAAGCCAAATGAAAATACTGCACTAAGCTGAAAAAGAGAAGAATGAAGAGTGTTAAAAGTTACACTTTTTCTGTCTCAAGGACTATATTATAGCAGAGATGTTAACCTTTGCGTTGCGTTTCCCCAATCTACTCTTGAGCTCGATTAAAACATGGAAAACAAAGCATTGCAGATTTGTAACAGAAGTTTGGTTTAGTTTTATTTTGGTTTGGTATATATAAATAAATATATATGATTATACAATAAATAAATAAATAAATATTTTGTTTAAAGCAGAAGAGAAAGGAAAATGGAAAGAAGAGAAAAAAAATAGTTGACTGTAAAAATAGAAAAAAGTAAGCTAAGAGTTTAATCCCTCATTCCCTTCTACCTTTTTTTCTTATTCTTTCTTTTACTTATTCTTTTGCATAATGAAGCAGTGAACAATCAGGAGGTATAAGGCATATGAGCACATCTGCTGTCTATTTTCACACATTTCGTTCTTTCACTTCTCTGGCAACAGGTCTCCCATTCGTCCAGACCTGAAACCAAAACATTTCACCAGAAGGCAGGAGAAAATGGAAGCCATGTATAAAAAATTAACCAATTCAGGCTCTAGGGGTTCAACTTATTTACAAAGAGAAGACTGCTCATGGAGTTTGCAATGCAAATAATCCCCTTTCTTTCCATAAATGAATTGTACCCCATACACCTGACATAATATTGATTTTAATACCATAGAATGAAGACAGTGAAGAGTATGGAGAGCCAAGTAAATCAGTAACTTTCAGTGAACTTGTTTTTCAGTGCTTGGATACATCTCAGCTATTGAAAAAGGAATAATTTCACTACAGGACCTGAAAAGTGAACACACTGTGAAATTTTCCAGGAAAAAATGAACAGTACTTAATATGATGGTCATAAAACTCTGGAACAGGTTGACCGGAGAAGTTGTGGGATATTCATCTGTGGAAATACTCAAAACCTGACTGCACATTGCCCTGAGCAATCTGTTTTAGCTGTACCAGCTCTGCATAGGAGACCGAACTACATGATCTCTGCAGGTCACTTCTAGACTGCATGATTCTGTGTTTCTGTGAACCATTTTCATACCTGTAACATTTCCTGATGACAGGACAAAGATAATTTAAAGTTATCCAAGTGTTCCCTGAATAGTTCTGGTGTTAGACAGCTCAGTCCTAATTTTGGCCCACTTTAATGTTCTTTTTGTTGTTGTTGTTGCTGTTTTTCTTTGTTTTGGTTTGTTGTTGTCATGTCAAAAATTCTTACTCTGATTCATATGACAAACTACTGAAAAATGAAGGTATATAGCCTAAAACATATGCTTTGAAAGACATACCACTGTAGAGTTCAGCTAGTAAAATTAGGCCATCTGAACCATTTACATTTCTGAAACATCTGGGGGTGTATGGGTTTGTTGCTTGTAAGTTTTTCTTAGCATCATGTGAACATGTGGCTTGTCTTGATTCAGACTGATTGGTTTTAGTTGTCAGATCACACAGGTAGGAGAAGTAATCTTCTGAGATGTTTATGACAATATATTTACGACTTCTGCCAAAATCCACATTTTTTTCTCCTTAATACCATAATAGATAACTAGAATGAAATTGTACAGTATTTTCAAATTATTATATGCCCTGGATTTGGGCTGCACAATGTTTATAAATTTAGATTTCATTAAAAAAAAAAAAATCTGTTTTGTCAGGTTTTATTAGTAAGCAAGCTAACTGCAATTTCTCTCCCTGCAGAAAAGTTTTGAGGAATGATTTTCAAAGGCAGCAATGGCAGTTGAGTGCCTTCCTTCCAATAAATGTTAATGGGAAATAGGCCATGAAGTGGTACAAGTTCACGCTGCATAAAAAACAAAAATAGTTCTTTGTATTAAAATATACAACATTGGACATGCTTTATAAATTATTATCTTTTAATAAAAGAGTATAAAAATGGAACGTGCATGCAGTATGGATTCTAAAATTTGAATTAAAAAAATAAAGCATTTAACCATTTCAAATATTCTTTTTCTAAATTTTGTTTTTAATTCAAATTTACACTCACAGCAAGCCTTGCACAAGTAAATAAACAGCCTATTAAATAACAGTTACTCCTGCATTTTAATTAGAAGTTTTAAAAAAGGCAAATATAATGATCATATATTTATGAAATGCCTTAGTTCTTAACAGGTACAAGGAGTAATTACAAATCTAGCAAAAAGAAGCAGCAAATTAACTGTAAAAAGATTTGTTTAGTTGAATACCTTAATGATTATTAATTAATGAAACTCATTTTTTTTTTGTGTAGGAAAAGAAGCAAACCCCAAGATTTCAACTGATTGTTCAAATCACGATTAAAACTGATTATTTAAATCCATCTACTCTTCATTTGTATCCTTAAGAACCTCTTTCTCAGAGATTTATTTACATAATAAAATGAGTGTTTATGGTTCCAAATTGCTATTCCATTCCAGGTATTTCAGAGATGAAATTCTTTAAAGTATTTCTAAACACAGTATAAGATGATTGATTAAAAGGATAGCCAAAGAAACAGGGTGATTTTTTCAGCTGTCTGAACCTAAACAAATGAAATGAGCCTAAGGGGTGGGATTCAGCTCAGAAGTAACTATATTTATCTGTCTATACCTAGGTGTCTTTATGTCAGCCAGGTGTCTGAGTTTAGACTAGAGTCAATGGAAATCTTATCAGCATAGTCAGTGTTGCCTAGAGAACAATTTATCTCACCCTGAGTTAGATACCAGGGGTTTCATTCTTTTGCGTACACATAGGCATCTAATACTGTTTGCGATGCTGCAGAATATTCTGCCTGCGAGCAACTGGTCTTTTGCAGGTCCTGTGTGATCTCATACTGCCTTGGGGGTCTCCAAAATCCCACGGGCTCTCAACTGGTGTTAGACGAACATGGTTTAATGCAGTTTTCTGCATTTATGCTTTTGTATCAAATAGTTCAGTTTATCGAATTAGGTTTGTTTTTATAGTAAGCTGAAATGTAGCAAGATTTTGAAGATATTGGTGTATGCAAATCAACAATAAATTTATACGGTGATGATGGTCCCTCTAGAGAAATAAGAGAAGAGAGTCTTTTATTCTATAAAATCCTACTGCTGTTCTAAAATACTTTAATAGATGGGAAACTTTTTGTTTTAATTTCTTGTTTAAAAAAATTTTCTTCATAATTTTTGCATACATTATATCACATATTTTTTCAGACATTATTGCACTTTCTCAGAAATCAACTCAATGAACATATGTCAGAAAACACATACTGCTTTCAAGAATCATTTTGGGCAGTTCATTACAGCAGCTTGATTCCTATTTCCTGATGAGAAAATTTACTTGCCATCATGGGATGAAAAGAATGATTACCTGTTTTTTGTTATGGATCTGTATGAACATCAAGGATCAAAGCATAAAGATAATGCTTTGCTTATAATATTTTTATTTTTAAGATTTGCTTTAACTAACTAGAAAAAATAGTTATCAATTAATTTTGACCAGATCTAAATAATCTGTATTTCTGTCTACCTAACAGCACAAGTCAGGAAAAACTCTGAAAACAATGTTAAGCATTTGTGCTATTTACCAGGTTTGTAAAGCTAAGGACAAGCTTGTAGAATATTACCTTTACACACATTAGTCTACTAGGACTTCCATATGAACATGGGATAAGGAGTTTCTGATGAGGAACTGAGTCCTGGTTGCTTTTTACATATTCATGACAGTCTCTGGTATGCACAAGAGATGATAGTAAGTGCTGTCTTGGTGTTTTCCAAAAGTAAAAAATAAAGTTTTGGAACTCAAATATAAATCGAACTGTGGGATTTTGCCTGTGGTTGGAGGCATATTAATGCATCTTTTGCAGAACAAGAGCAGTTTAAGCTGACTTTGCAGATAGAGCCTCTATGGCTCTGACTGAATATGCTACTTAATGTGTGCTTTACCTGAAAACAGTTTCAATAACATCCTATTTAAGAAAGGGACTTTCATAAATTTGTATCTTAATTGTCACAGATATCTTAATTCAAATTCCTAGAGGTAGATGTATAATAAATCCCACAGGAGACCCATTCCTTTCTGGTGCAGCGATTCTGTAGGTGAAATGTGATGGATGAACTTAGAATCATAGAATAGTTTGGGTTGGAAGGGACCTTTAAAGTTCATCTAGTTCAACCCCCTGTAATGAGCAGGAACATCTTCAAGTAGATCAGGTTGCTCAGAGCACCGTCCAACCTGACCTTGAATGTTTCCAGGGATGGCTTATCTACCACCTCTCTGGGCAACATGTTCCAGTGTTTGACCACCTTCACTGTAAAAAATATCTTCATTATATCTAACCTAAATCTACCCTTTATTAGCTTAAAACTATTACCCCTTGTCCTATCACTACGTGCCCTCCTAAAAAGTCTGTCCCCATCCTTCTTATAAGCCCCCTTTAAGTACTGAAAAGCCACAATAAAGCCTGCTCAGAGCATTCTCTTCTCCAGGCTGAACAACCCAAACTCTCTCAGCCTTTCCTTATAGGAGAAGTTCTCCAGCCCTCTGATCATTTTTGTGGCTCTCCTCTGGACCTGCTCCAGCAGGTCCATGTGTTTCCTATGCTGACGTCTCCAGAGCTGGATGCGGTACTCCATGTGGGGTCTCACCAGAGCAGAGTAGAGGGGCAGAATCACCTCCCTCGACCTGCTGACCACTCTTCTTTTGATGCAGCCCAGCGTGCCATTGGCCTTCTGGGCTGTGAGAGCATATTGTCAGCTCATGTCCAGCTTTTCATCCACCACTACCCCAAGTCCTTCTCGGCAGAGCTGTTCTAAATCCCTTCATCCCCAGTCTGTATTGATACTAGGGGTTGTCCTGACCTGGGTGCAGGACCTTACGCTTGGCTTTGTTGATCCTCACAAAGTTCATATAAGCCCACTTCTTGAGCTTTTCCAGGTCCCTCTGGATGGCATCCTGTCCCTCAGGTGTGTCAACTGCACCACTTAGCTTGGTGTTGTCTGCAAACTTGATGAGGGTGCACTAAATCCCTCTGTTTATGTCATTGATGAAGATATCAATGACATGATGTGGGGTTGGAACTAGATCTTTAAGGTCCCTTCCAACCTAAACCTTTCTATGATTCTATGATTCTATATTGAACAGTAATGGTTTCAATACAGGTCCCTGAGGGACACCACTTGTCTCTGATCTCCATCTGGACATTGAGCTGTTGACCACTGCCCTCTGAACGTGACCTTCCAACCCATTCCTCATCCACCAAACAGTCCATCCATCAAATCCATATCTCTCCAATTTAGAGAGAAGAATGTTGTGGGGGACCATGTCAAAGGCCTTACAGAATCGAGATAGGTGGCATCTGCAGCTCTTCCCTTGTCCACTGATATAGTCACTCCATCACAGAAGGTCACTAGGTTGGTCAGGCAGGACTTGCCCTTGGTGAACCCATATCTCGAATCACCTCCCTGTCCTCCATGTGTCTTAGCATAGCTTCTAGGAGGATCTTTTCCATGATCTTCCCAGACACAGAAGTGAGGCTGACAGGTCAGTGGTTTCCAGGGTCTTCCTTTCTACCCTTTTTAAAAATGGATGCATTTTTTATTTTTTTTTCCTGCAGAGCACTGCAAATGGCATTCTGTTGAAGCATGTGTAGGCAGCTGCATCAGGTGTTACATACATGATTCAGCTGAATGAAAGGTATATTGAGGGCTTTTTGACAGTTTTGGTCAGCTTTGATTGCCTAAACATACTATTGTCTTTTAAGCATCTTAATGTATTCCAACTTAGCTTCCATGTGGTCATTCAAGACACTATAATGAATGGGTGATTTAGATAATTTAAAGAATCACCATCAAAGGTATTAGCAAAAGTGGTTTTAATATGATGTTGTAAAAGTGCAACTTAAAAAAGTTTGATGGCAAGGTTCACTCTATTACCAAATGGTGCAATCATTTGAACATTGATTCAAAGCTACCAAGACACAAATAAAAGTTACCAAGGCACAAATAAAAGTTACCATACTACAATATTATGCACAATATTGGTCACTTACCAAAGATCTACCTTTAGTAAAAGTTCTCTCTGCCTTGAGGAGCAACCTTGAGAGGCGTCCCAGCTCAAGGGGAGATCACTGCCATGCACCCATGCTGCTTAGCAGAGACAGCTCAAAGAAGGCTTGCTTAGGCTGTCATATTTATGGACTAAAGTTTTTGGCTTGCAGTCAAACTACATGCAATGGGAAAGGTATGCATGAGACCCCTTGTACCCACAACTTACTTTCTTCCTGGATAATTGAGTCCTGGAAAAGTGACCTGCTATTCACGTGTTAATCACGTGATCAGTGAAGAAAGCTCATGTGCATTGATGCTCACTGTGTCACTCTGCTCCTTTTTGGGTTTTCAGAGAAACAGATTGGAACTAGAGGAGTTCTTGGCCTGGCTACAGCTCAGGCCTTTACCTCCTTTGGTGCCTGTACCAAACTAGTGCTAATTTGGTTAAGGTGTTGAGTGCATCCATCACAGACACCCAAGACACCTGAGGCATCCACACTGAACTGGAAGATATGTCAAAGGATATCACTAAAATGAAACTAGATGCCTGTGTTGAGGCATCTGAATCACATTTCTTGAGATGCCTGTCTTACAGAAGCAGCATTTACACCTTACTGTCTAAGGCCTTTTCTATTTGTAAATATTCATATTTTATTTTTATCATCTACATTTTCACTAGCTTCTATTCATGTCAGAACCATAACTGCATGAAGTGAGCACCCAGCATAACCCCAAGGACCTCTGGATCTGATCCTTCAGTAGCAATTGTATTGGCTGAAAGAAAAGAAGAAAGAGGCAATATGAGTTTTATGTGAATCCTGAAAAGTGATCACAGAAAACAGATACGTAGGAACTGTTGAAGATTATACATTTTAGGAAAAAAAATCAGTTTCTGGACATGGATATACTCACCCTATAATGTAACAGTCTACCATACTGCATGTTGTTCAACCAGTCATTTTTTTCAAGTGTTTTTATATGATGTTTTATTATTATTAGCTGTGGGTTTAGGGTATTTTTGTTGGGGTTTATTTCACCAAAATATGTCCTTGGAATTATCTTACCTAAACTTTCCTACTATTTCCAACATTTTATGTTCACGCTGTCATAGATCAGACAAATTATTATCTTAGCACATTCCTTACTTCTCTCCATAATGAATCTGCATTTATTTCCAGGTCAAGTCACTTCTAGACAGCCCTAGTCTCTCTCCCATTTCAATTCTTTGTTATTAAGTTATAGTCTTCCCTAGGTAATCTGAGAGACTCTGCTAGTGACAACTACCTTTCCTCACTCAGGCCTATTATAGTTTATGAGTGGGATTTATGCAGACCTATAGTCAACACATATTTCCAACGTATTTATGTCTTGCAATGTATGCAACATATTTATTGTCCCTGCAATACACAGGTATAACAATAGCTTCTTTTATTGCAGGAATCACACCCATTAATCCTTAAAAAAAATCATGAAGGTTTATATTAAAGTTATCTTTGTTTTGTTAATATTTTTTTCGCCCCTCCATTACTCATTGTAAAAGCGGGGCGCCCATAGTGACTGGATAGAATTATTAGCTATTCTCCAATTTCAGACCAAACATACTCATTATATCCATTTGTTCCTGTACCAATATTATCCTTTACCTTACATAGTCTGTACCCTTTGCTGAATTTATAGATAGTAACCTTATCCCTTTTATGCCTTTGTGTCACCGGGCTAACCAAGCCCAGTGCTTCTAGTCTCTTCTCATATAATAGACTTCCAATTTCCCTCATTATCGCAGAAGCTCTTCTCTCCGTCTGTCAGTTTGAATTCATCTTCTTTCAATATGAATGACCACAGCACATATTTCAGAGGCAATCTCACCAGAATGTTGTATAATGGAACTAATATTGTCCTAACTCAGCTGACAAATCCTAGGACACAATTTGCATTTTTCACAGCTGTAACATATAGGTACCTCATAGGACTGAATATGACACAGCTCCTTCAATAAGCCTGAATTTCTACCCTCAGTTTTTTTCAGTGATTTTTCTTACTAGTTTCCAGATTCACAACACAGAATTTTGTACTATCAAATGTTGTATTATTATATGTATCTCTTTGGTCCCATTATTCACCCATTTTTTTCTCCTGTATGAACAGACAATTTTAAAAAAAATCAGATGAAAGTTGCTGAAGGTGCAAACCTTGTCAGCTATAATTGATTTACCAGTTACTCACCAGTTAGTGAAATGTACACACCTGTACAAGTGACTTTCTACAACACAAGGAGTATGTTAGCTGAAGTTGGCACTGAAATTCAAAGTAACCAATTTTATTTTATAGAACAGAAGGACAAACATGGTAAGAAAAAGTTGCTTCCTGCTTTGCTTGTATCAACAACTCTATTCTGATTACTTTTAATTATTTGAGCAGAACATGAGTGGAATGAATCTTCATTACCTCTAGGATTACAATGACCTCTGCATTTACAACATTGGCAAAATTCACCAAGATATTCTTGATTCATATGCAAGATCATTAATTTCACATAAAAGCATTACCAACACAACCCTTGAGAAACACTATTATTTCACTTTGCTTTCATCACATGCTTAGTACCAACAATTTCTGCTGTCTTCTCCCCTTTAATTAGAACCTTGATCATTTTGTAATTCTACTAATTTTTATCGTTTCTAATCTCACCCGTGGTTTTCCATACGGTGCTATATCAAATGCTTTGTTGAAGTCCAGGCTAATGGACGCTTTGTATTTCGTTCCTCTGATAAGTTCAAGCACATATACTATATGTAATATACATATATATCAAGTAATATATATATCAAGTAATCAGATAAGCCTGTAATTTTCTTTGAAACCCTTTTCATATTGTTCAGTTTTTGTTGTATTCATATTTGTCCTAGGCCTTGTATACTGGGATGTTCAGATCCATGTGCCTGTAGTAGGGCAGATACTTTTTTCTTCAGTATAAATAATGCATGAAATATTTGTGACTCCTATAGTGGAAACTATATTCTTTGTTGGTTTGAATCAGGGTAGCATATAATCAACCCTTTGAAAACTATCTATCTAATACATAATAGTAAATGTTCCCTTTACATTTCTTGCTCAAAGACAAGATTTTTTAGAAGACCCACTGTTAAGAAAATAATGCTGACTAGCATTAATTTTGTTGTTATCTTGTAATTAATTTCTAATAGAGCCTGGACTTTATTATTTTGTTCAGGGTGACTGTAGGCTGACATAGAAAGACAGCTAGAGTATTAGCATTCCCAAGCAACTTATGGTGCACAGACAAAGTGAGCAATGGTTTCTGCTTCTAATTTCACAGCTGGCTCTGAGTAAAGGACAACGCAGAGGTTTCACAGAAGAGACAGGTTCTATATATACCAGGTACTTCTCTACCCAGGTTTGAAATGCTTGAAAGCTGTCGTATAACTTTCCATTAAGATATTACTTACAAAGTTCCCAGTGAGACACATTAAAATAAAGATTTTTAAAAAATCTACATATTCCTCTGAAGCCTAGAAAGCTTTTGGTGTTTCACGATGAGTCTTTGAAAGGGTACTGTGGTAACTATTTCATAGAACCTTATTAGGGCAAGATAGGGTCCTTAAATTAAGCAGTTCTTGGATAAAAAAGGGAAAATATGATATTTTTAGAAACATTTCCCTTTGTTCTGAGACTGGTATTAGAACAGGCAGTTTGAAAAGCATTGACAAGCTTTGAGTGAAGGGACCTGGCAGGTTCTGGATGAAGTAGCTTGACAGGAAAAGGTTGAAAGATTTTTATGAGAACTGAGGCAGTTTCTCAGTCTAAAGTTGATGAATAGGTAAGAGCTGTGCATCAAGTATGTCAGGGCTGTTTCTAATAAGTGAAATATTTAAGCTTTTTTCTATGCTTATGTCTGTTCAAAATACACATGAACTTACAGATACACATGTGCATACAATTACTTGTTAATTACTTGTAATTAATTATTACAATTAGCAGAATCTTTTCAAAATTGGACATTATATTCCCCCTCATTTCTTAGCAGAAATTAGGCAACTGAAGACTGTGAGTCACTGAGCAAGGGTGAAGAATACTATATATCTCTTGTTAGAAGATGTCCCAGGGAACTGTAATTTCAATTTCAATGAACTGAACACAAACTAATAACAAAGAGAGGTTTAACTTCACCTTTACCAGAAAACAAAATGCTTTTCAATAATTTCTATATACTGTATTATGTAAACAACCCCTAGCATAGATGTTGAATCTGAATGAGATGAATCTTCTGGTTTGCAAGATTATATAGATTTTGAGCAGGAAGGCCATGGTGAGAGATAAGGGAAGTTTATTTTTTTTTATTTGTTACTTATTATGGCTGATTATTTTTCCCAAAAAAACAATGGCTTAAGGATTCTTTCTTTGATTATTTTTTTTTAAATTTTGAACTTAGTTTTCACTGACTGGTTTATTTATTTATTAGAAATGTCCTACAGTACTTTTATAATTAAGGTTTTCTATGTAGTTATAAACGTTAAAGACACATTAGATTACTTAATATTTTGCACTCAACATTTTACACTACCTCAGTGATAGCAGAAAACTGTGCTATAAAGTCCACAGAGAAAACTGTTCAAGAACGTTTACTCTGAAAAGACTGATGCTTGCAACATAGAAGACACTAAGACTAAATATAGTGTGCTAGAGCAATACCTTATTAAAAATTGCAGTTTGAGAAGATTGCATTTGGAAGAACAGTTATGCCACACCACTTTGATTATTTATGGCAATCATTCACAAAACCATGTGCATATTAGATTTGACTGTTTTTTGAAATATTTCAAGGATGTGTTAGTTTCAACTTCAATGAACTGAGCATAAGTGATCATCAAAAAGGATTTTCCAGACTTCACTTTATGAGAAAGGGGGACAAAAAAGGAAAAAAAAAGAAGTATTTTCTACTTGTTTGTTAAATTTTCTGTATCACATAGTATACAGTAAGTATCCAGAATAACAATACGATTCAAGGTACAATGCCAGAAAGTTTTACATTGTGGCAAGATCTGTGAAGGACCAAACCTGGTATGTGTACTGATAATAGGAAAACCATACCAAATCTAAAAAGATTCAGGTTAATGCCTAAGAGAATCCTTTGCTGCTTTGGCTGAATATGTAAATAGTCAAAAGAGATGAAAGCATTGTGTAAAAAAACTTTATTTTTTCTCTGTGATTAAAATTCTAAATACAGAAACATTTTTACAAATTTAATATTATAGCTATTTTTTCAATAATTTCTACAGATGGATTTAGTCCTCTTAGTTACTTTATAATAAACTTATTGTAGTCCAGAGACATGTTATTAGAAGAGGTATGATAGATAATGACAACAAAATTTGCAAAAATAAATCTGGTATTGTTAATTCTTTGTAAAGTCTTATGAGTAGTAATGTATAAATTGCATTTCTGATGCTTTTGACTAACCATAAATTCTTACATAAATCATATAACATATGAAAATATTCTATTGAAAATATAACTGCACTGACATACAGAGGTCAGTACACCTATTACCTGTGCCCATGAATTACAGGTACTTAATTCTGAAAAACAGGCACTTAATACGTTCCCTTACAAGCAATTTTAATCACATTCTATTCTATCCAGTCTAGAAATTGCTTTCTACTTGTTTATGATATAAAAAAAAAATTATGCAGATTTGTTAATTTTTCACTTCTTGATAAGTAATTGGAAATGTCCCTTGTCTCTATCCCTATACTTTACCATCTGTTATTTTATCTTTCATAAAACCCATCGTGTTAAAGTAATTAAGTAATTTGTTTTTATATAAGCATGTCTAAAGGCTTTCTGTTCTGTCTTAAATGGCAGAAAACAAATCTGCATGAATAAAAAGAGGAAAAAAGAGCTCAAAAGCATCATTTTCAGGAGCTGTGTTCTACTTTGTTCAGTAGCATTCCAGCCTTCACACACCACTCCTCTCATAAACTTACTACCTTCCACTCTGCAAATCTTGCTTCTTCTAACACTAAGTTATGTTCTACAAAATTTTTTTTTTTTTTAATCATCTTTTGAGTTCACTAGTTCTGCTGACATGGAAATCCTGAAGAGAGCTTAGGAAGAGTAACAAGGAGCTATTTAAACAAGGATTTACGGAAAATTGTGGGATCAATAAAAACAAGAACAAGATATGGATAAGTCAGAATGAATTTTCCCTAGTCTTAACTGAAGTTTATCTGTCTTAGTGTCATTGCCTAATAAATCTAACCTGAACAATTAAAGAGGATTCTTTGGAAAACCCAGATACTTCAGCATTAAGTCATAATACTATGGGAACTGTTCTCTGATAGTTAATGCTAAGACATATAATGAAGACTGAGAAAACATGTACTCTCTAATGAGGACTTTGTAAACATGCTTTCACCCACCCACAAATTTCAAAACATAGAATTGCTGAATACATAGTAGTAAAGAAAAATGACAATTGTTCAGCCATGTCAAGTCTGAATTGTGCTCCTTTAGGATTGTCCTAACTATTCTTTTAGACTACATCAGAGTATGAGTATAGCAAAAGATATAATCATCATTTATGTCTGAATTGCAGAGTATGTTTGTTGAATGTTGACTTAAGCATTTCAAAGAGCTTCAACATTATTATTTTGAATTATTTGAATTGTCTATATTGTTCCGTTGTTTAAACCATTCATTCACAAAAGTTAAAAAAAAACCCTAACCAAACAACTGACTTGCACAGTTATATAATTTGTGAGGATCCTGTTTTAAATTAACTGTATGATTTGTTGCACTTGTAAATATCCAGAAAAAAAAGAATTCACATTCAGTAGGTTAATGTTCCAACTCTAAAGGGGATGCACTACCTTTTTTTCCTATATGTAACATGATTAAAATTTAATTAAACTTTGATGAAGTGATAATCATAGTATTACTTCCATAATATGGAACCAGCTACATACATGTTCTGCTTCGCTAAGTCCACATATGACTTCGAATTGAAAGCTGTTAATGCTTAAAACCTGACAAGATCAGAAGTGAGTTGGACACAGCAGTGTCCTAAAGAACTTAAACCATTCTATCTAAATTTTGAGAATACTACAGAATATGAATAATCAAGGAATTTAAGACCAAAAGTTCTTTCTTAACCTTAGAGGGGGACACAAGAAAAGTTTATTTTTTCATGAGAAATAGGGAGGCTGTGGTATTTGTTTCCACACCATCACTGGAAAAAGGACAATAACTTTTCATGCCTGTTCTTTCAAACACAAAACCTAGGCCCCCATGCTCCAGACTCATATTCTGACTATCTGTCCATTGAAATCTTTGCTCCATCTATTTAGAATAGTTACTGTGTAGCCAAAACACTAATCCAAGTGACAGGTAGTTAATTGTTCAGGTGAGTGAGCTTTTACAGAAATCCTTCCTGGACTTTTTTTTTTTTTTTAATTAAATAAATACCCAACTAAACCGAAACCAACCAACCAACCACACCCAAAGAAAATTTAACACCATGAAATGAGTGTATTACAACAGTGTAACTGATTTTTTTAACTTTGTGAAAGAACCAAATCATGCCTAAAGAAGGCACACTGTTTAAAACTTTCAAAAAATAAATTATCATAGAAATTTTACTGAACAATTATATATTAACAGTGAACTATACCAATTGTTCTTTTTCATCCCAGATACTGGGTTTTCAAAATATTCTGAAAGGTTATGTTAAAGGAGAAATTTTAAAAGAGATTGTTAAAATTTGTGATATGTTTAACTATCAAGTATGCTTCACAGACGATGTCAACAATATTTTCATTCAAACAAGGCACAGCTGCACACTCCTGCCCAATCTAAAACAGACTTCATGACTTTATTCCCTACTATTACTTGTAATGCCTACCCTCCCCCTGCTTTTTTACAGTATCCACTTATTTTGCAGCAAAGACCTGCATTCTTCAATTACTTTTGTCATCACTCCAGAAACTGAATCTTGTGAGAATTTGTCTCTTTCAGCCTTGTCGAATTTCCCAAAATGATAAGGAAAAAAAAAAAGTGTAAGCCAATAGGTCAGCTGTTCTTCAAAGGGTCTTAGTTCATTTTCCACTATTGCACCGTCAGAAACAGTATGTAAAATATACACTTGTAATCTGATTCACTTTTTTCTTTGGACATCGGAACAATTAAGTTTGTTCCAACAGCCTTTGTTCCCACACACAATAACACCTAGGAGTTGTGGCGTCACTAGGAGGTCACTGTACAGACCACAGGCTTTACTGAACTCATCAGAGAAACTTGATTTTACCAGAGAAACCAGAGAACTCAGAAAAACTCTGGTATGTCCACATTAAAATATGGCCTTATACAGTTGGCTAAGCCAACTGAGAACAAGCACTGTCAGAAGGATAAATAGTCTAGCACACTGCCATGTAGGTATTGTTGTGCGGCATTGACCTTTGTAAACACCAAGGTTGCTTGTAGCTTACTCTGGTGTTCTTAACATGGTATTACTTCATCCTATGACAATAACTCTGAATCGTTCAAGTTTGCAGTCCTTTTCCCTTCATACTATCCACCAATGTACCAGAAAGAAAAGGAAATGGTAAGAGTCCATTTAAAAAAAAAATATAATTCTCTCCTTTTTTTGTTTTGTGAGTGTATGTAAATAAAAGTTATCTTCTTGGGGCTGTTTGAGTTTTTAATCAGACTTTAAAGAATTTTATTTTGGAGCTAAGCAGTATTACTTACGTATCTTGTTTTTTTGTAAGTCCAAATAGAGTGGCATAAGAAAAGACGCCAATATGATGTAAAGTGATAATTTCTTTTATTTTAAACTACTTCAGATTAGTTACTGTTCTCCATTTAGTTTATGTAACTCTGATGGCTTACACTCCATATAGCTTAATTTAAATGCTTCTTCCATTCAGGAAAGAATCAATAGATTTTTTGGCAAAAAAAAAAAAGAAAACAGACTCAGTCTGTGCTGACTTCTGGACCCTGCATACCATACTGACATGAGACAGCACATGCAGTCTGGCCCAAGGACCATGGAGTTCTCTCTGGTGCTCATAGCAAAAAGAACATCTACATAGCCTTGTAAACCTGCTATACAGGTAACAGAAACTTCATTGTATCTGTGCTTGAAGATGGGTACAATTTACTGCTCGGACAAATGTTTAGGCAGCAGTAAAGATATCAGACATATTAAAGAACTGATGATAGTATGAATAAAGAAGCAAAGCTAAGTCTGATTATGATATATTCTTACTTGGTCTAAAAAGACTATCTTAATTGTTTGCAAAGTTATATGTCTTACAGTACATGCCACAAATATATGAGAATCAAATGAATCCATCAAAAATATTGATTACATGCCAGGATATTTGATGATTTATTTTTTTAATTTATGTAACAAATTGTTTTGATCTGAAAGATGAAAGTAAAACAAAAGCCTAATAGAAAGTAGCCTAGCTTTAAACTGAATGAGTGTTCTTTACATTCATTAACAAAGGTTATTCATATTAAATTAAATTTCAATACAGGCTATAAGAACTCTCAAATTAGAAAGCCTGTTTTTCAGATTTGAAATCTAACTTGAGAAATCCATAAAATGGCACTTCCCCCTTCACACTTACCTTATGGACGTATAATCTTAAAAATGTTTCCTTCCTGCCCACCAAGTGTCAGAACCTAAACAAGTTGTTCCAGAACTCTTGCAGCTAAAGTTAATTTCATTCAGAACTCATGAAAGATTGATATCATTGAGAAAGTTATGTCAAGAAAAGAGTTTGAGTAATGCTTTATTTTCCCTTTGTTTCCAAGTTGTCATTTGTACAAATCTTAAGCTTAGTTTGAACAGCTGTTTTGTGAACTGGGGAGGGGGGGGGGAAATCTGCAGCAAATGGATACAGTCCATAGAAACAACTTCAGAAATAAATAGTGCAAGGCACAGCTTTCAGATATGACCAGAATGAAACAATTCTTCATCCAGTCTCTTTTTACTTTTCTATCAACCCCAGTTGAAAACATTCCGTGGAGTATCTAAATTTACTTATGAACCATCAAAAGTTTTCCATGAGCTATATATTTCCAACAGACGATAAATATTTATACGGTTGAATCTTCCCCCCACCCTCCACCAAATTAGGTTCTTAATACCAAATCTGAAATCTTGAGTCATATCCAGTCTTCATTTCTCTGAACCCTATTTCCCTTCCCAAAGTTCCACAGAAGACTACCATTTAGTTTTCGCTTCAGTTCAGAAGGAATTCAGCCTTGACAGAGATGAGCTGTTAGGTGCCTATATATAAGGAGAATCAGAGATATCATTGCTTGATGAGGTCGGCCACCTCACAAATAAGGATGTAGACAAAGTGGAGACGTTTAATGTCACCTTCTCCTCTGCCTTCAGCACAAATGATGGGCCCTGGGACCCCCAGAGCCCTGTGTTGGAAGAAAATGAATGAGGAGATGATAAATTCCCAGCTGCCCCCGAACTTGTTCGAGATTTGTTGCTCCAGCTGGATGCTTATAAATATATAGGGCTACTGATAGAGCTGGCAGAGGTCATCATGGGACCTCTCTCCATCAATTTTCAATGGTCTTAGGAGTCTGGGGGAGGCCCAGCTGACTGGAAGCTGGCAAATGTCTCAATTTTCAGGAAGGGTGAGAGGGAAGATGCTGGTAATTACAGGCCTGTCAGTCTCACTTCAGTGCCTGGCAAAATTATGGAGAAGGTTATTCTGGGAGTTACTGAGAGACAATGAAGTCATTGGTCATAGCCAGCATAGGTTCAGAAGGGGAAAGTCTTGCTTAACTATTTTAATTTCCTTTTATGACAAGGTCACCTATCTAGTTGACCAAGGGAAGCCAGTAGATATGGTGGTTTTGGATTTTAGCAAAGCTTTTGATACTGTCTCCCACAGTATCCTTCTGGACAAAACGTCCAGCATACAGCTAGACAAGTCCATATTACTTTGGGTAAGCAATTGGCTGATGGGTTGGGCTCAAAGAGTTAGAGTAAATGGGGTTACATTAGGCTGACAGCCAGTCACCAGTGGGGTTCCCCAGGGTTCAGTTTTAGGGACAGTGCTATTAGTCATATGGTTTAGTTTTAGGTAGTCCTGTGAGTAGCAGGGAGTTGGACTTGATGATCTTTATGGGACCCTTCCAATGTGAGATATTCTATGATTCTGTTTATGGTTCTATGATTCCACACCACACGTAAGTATACAGTATATCTTCTCATATGAAGATGGGCTGAGAAATTTGGGGTTGCTCAGCCTGGAGAAGAGAAGGCTCCAGGGAGACCTTGTAGCAGACTTCTAGTACTTAAAGGGGGCCTACAGAAAAGGTGGAGAGGAACTCTTTATCACGGAGTGTAGTGATAGGATGAGGGCTAGCAGTTTTATACTGAAAGAGGGTAGATTTAGATTAGATATCAGGAAGAAATTCTTTACTGTGAAGGTGGTGAGACACTGGAACAGGCTGTGCAGGGAAGCTGTGGAGACCCCATCCCTGGAAGTGTTCAAGGCCAGGTTGGATGGGGCTTTGAGCAACCTAGTCTAGTGCAAGGTGTCCCTGCCCATGGCAGGGGAGTCAGAACTAGATGATCTTTAAGGTCCCTTCCAACTCTAACCATTCTATGATCCTATGAGCCCATGACACTAGATACACTTTGGCCTGAGGGGTTCATTCGAGTTGTTACAGTTAGAGAACTATTTGTGATTGAGCTCTGTACAAAAAAGCTACAGACACTGCTTTCTTTTAAAAAAATGCATACTGGAGAAGGTAATAGTGATGGCAGCTCTCTCTCCCTCATACTCTTTCCAAATAATTGTTTTGTGATTAAGATGCTCAGCTAACTTGCAGGAAACTTAGATTTTCCTCAGCATGAGAGGAATCAAACCTGTAATTGGCCTGATCTCATCACCAACCACCTATTACGGGATGGGAAAATTCTGCATCCTGTGGAGCTGTTCCAGAAGAATAAATGATACTTTCAGTCTTTCCATCCTGTAAGTGCTTGTCATATACGTAAAAAGTTGTTAATTTCTTCTTTTTTTTTTTTTTTTTTTTTTCTTTTAAGAGGAAGAATAAGGAAAGAAAACTGTACTTGAGAATATCTGTTGTATTTTGAGAAAGATTTTTCTGATTTAACATTTAAAAGTATCTAAGAGAAGACTATAAAAGAAGAAAAACACTGATACAGTGGTTGCATAAAAAGCATATAACAGTATACTTGTATATCATATATAAAAAATGTTACTTGACTCTCTACAGAACAACCAACTTGAAGAGAAAACAGGATTTTAAGAAACACATTGACAGTTCTTATATTGAATTAGGACCATTATTTGATATGGATTATTTGATATATTTTTATGTGCAGAAACTGAACAGGAAAAGTGAAAATGAACTGGCTGCCTAGCTCCACAGCAGTCCAAAGTAATAACCAGGTTTATGGTCACAAGTTCATCCAATTAAAAGACTTCTCTGACTGTGAAAAAATAGGATTTGGGATTTCACCACAGAAATAATTTGCAAAAGTTGTTTATGCCATCTAACAACTGTAAATAGTGTCTGATTTTAAATACTATTAGTAGGACTGGACTAGGTGTCTATGTTTTTTGCATTTGGGGTTTTCTTTTAATTTGTTCTAGGGTTCTGTTTATTTATTTTTTTTGAAGAGAGCTAGCTTAGATTTCAAAACAACCTGTTTCATTCAAAGCAATGAATTCATTCAAATGCAAGGGGATGTGTGTGTATATGTGTACATGTGTGTGTGCCTACTGTCCAGCTCTCCAAAGTAGGACATTTGCACATGAATAACTGTGAGAGACTGGAATGCCAAATATTTGCCTCAAAGCTTGCTTGGCAACTCTGAAAGGTGCAAACAATCAGGACAGCAGAGGACCATTCTCCTGCAAATCAGGACAGCAGAAGACCATTCCTCTGCAAATCAGGCACGGCCAAAACCGATGGCAGAAGACTATTCTCCTGCAAAACGGGCACTGCCAAAACAGAGCCACGTCTGGGCCGGACTGGCAGCCCCCCAAGGTCTTTACCTGGTGTATAAAAAGACCATGGAAACAAGCTGCGGTGTGCACCCGTCGCTGAAGAACTGAAGACCGAGGATCAACGAGATGTCGCTGGATCCATGGTGGTGAGTATCCTTTGCTTATCTTTCTGAATGCTTGCTTGGTTTCCTTCTAATATTTCCTGTCTTTCCTATCGCTCCATTCCTCTGTACCTGTTCAATAAAAAGGGCCCGACTGGTGGCATTTGACCTCGTTTGCGTCTCAGTCTCACTCTTGGGATCGTTACGAACCTCCCCGAGCCCAAAGTCGGACCAGGACTTGACAATAACCTAATAAAGCTCTTCCAGGTGTATGTATTTCAACCTGAGCTTGTCAGTGCGGGATGGTGCTTATTCTTCAGGGATAGGCCACTGGGATAAAGAGGAAACTGAGATAACAGTGTGGGGAGTGACATCTGTTGAGTGGGAGGACAGTGGTGTGTCATTGAAGCAACTAACTGAAAGGTTCAGATGCAGTGAAAATAGTTCAGATCACTGTTTAGTGTCTCCCTTGCCTTCTCTCAAACCTGCAATTGAACCTGTGTGGGTTTCAGTTGAATATTTTCACTCTTGACAAAGTATTTTAACTGTGTTATTTTGCTTATGCTTACATAAGCAAAAGAAACAGGTTTGATATTGTTGGGATAAGGAGGGACAACAATAAGCCAAAATTTGTGAAGTTCTTTGTCCAGACCTCAGGACTTGTTTTATTACTAGTCTATGCAAGCATCTTCTATCTTACCCGTGGAAGGAGTCTTCCAGAAAAGGCAGGTTAGTTACCTGCAAAAAGAAACTCTTCTTTTTGTATGACAGGTATAAACCCCACATTAAAAATTGTTCATAATACAGTCCTTTAAAAATCTACCTGTGTAATAAAGGAAAGTAAGTTATTGTGTCATACACTTTATAGAGTGTAGAGATAGGGTTATAATGTTAGTTAAGGATTCAGTTCCCAAAGACAGTAGCTAGTAGCAGATTTTCACAGAAGTTATCAAGAAGTCTTTTACAGATAGGGAGGAAGTGTTATGAGGTTAGTTCAAGTGTAAGCTATGCAGAAAGAAGCAAGGAAGTCAGGTCCTTCAAAGGGCTGTATAGCAATATTGTCTTTATACATGTAGACACTAATGTGACAAAATTAAAGAGCAGAAGTGAAATTACACAAAGAAATGAAATAACATTGGTAAAACAATATTTTTTATGTTTGATAAGGAAACAGTCATGGGAACAGAGTCATTAGGAAACTGTCTCATGGAGAAAATTCACCTTTTTCTACTAAAAATAAGAACTCATGATGGATTTACATGCAGAGCAAAATTAGAAAATAATGTTATAAGTAGTCTCAAACTGAAAGGCTAATTTCTACTAATATTAATAGGTTTGTATTTCCTGCATACCTTCAGAACAGTTAGAGTTTTTTCTCTGCTAGTTGCACCTAAAAGATATGCTACATTTAACACAATGATCTTGAAAATATATCCTACTGCATATTTTGATTATTAAAACGATTTAAAGATATTAACAGAAATATTTAAAGTACAGACTAAGATATACTACCAACTTATTATGTCAACATATTTCTAATTTGTACTTAAATGAAATGGACAGCCCGACAAGTGTGGCAGAACTGTAAATCCAGAACTTAAGCCTATAGTCAGATCATTTACAAGAGTGTCTCTGTTAGATATGTAATGTAGCTCCTCGTTTGACTTCAGGCTGATCTGTGATTTCACCAAGCTGAAAAGGCACTCTGAACCTCCTCTCCTCTCTTCTGAATCCTGCCTGAACACTCCTCTTACGGTGTTTGTTCTTGTGCTTCTGCAATGTGTCATATTACCTTTCTCATCCAAGTAAAGGAAAATCTTGAAAAAATTAAATTACTTTACATTTGGATAAAGTAAATTATGAAAGTCATTTGTGGCCATATGAGAGGAAGATATCTCACAGACAGAGGTGGATGGTAGACAGGACTGACCTCAGCAGCAGGCAGCGGGCCAAAATGTTTGAGGTGGTTATTGATGGAGTATTTTTAAATGGGAAATGAAAATTAATTTCACCAGACTGCTAAAAAGCTGGGTTAGAAAAGGCAAAAGGAAGATAATTTGAGGACGTATTGTTCTTCCAGTTTTCTCTTTTCAAATTAAATCAGTCTAAAATATCAGTCATTTAACAGGTGAAAAAATCCAGTTACTGAAGAAAAAATTCAGCTTATTTTAACTTTTCAGATGGTCCTAAGCACAGGTGTTTAAAAAAAAATTAGGTTATATTTCTTATGTGGATTATGTGGACACTCACTTTTGAATATCTTGACTGAATGATATAAATCAATTCTTTACATGTTGTGTGAGACTTTGGAAAGTTGTGTGTGACTCAGGAATGGGAGATTTTCTGGGCAAATGAATCTTTTGATAATCATTAAAGTTCTCCTATATTCAACAATTCCATACAAGCAGAGTTTTTCTGTTTTCAGTAGAGCATTGGCACCTGACCTCGGGATGCACAAATAGAGGTATTTGATCTAAATCTGAAATTACTGATTTCTGAGAGAATACGATGCATTAATGACAGAAAGTGACTAAATGTACATAATGTACTCTCTACTTTCTCATGTTTTCTTCAAGACAGGCACTAGGAACGGGGCCGGGGGTGGGGTAGAAACAGATAGGAGGAACCATTTCTTCTTTTTAGCTAAACCCAGTGATGTATTTTTTCCTTCTTACCTCCTTACAACTTATAGGTGGAAGTGTAATTTGGAGAAGAATTTCTGTCATAAAAATAGATTTGTCTTAAAAAAAAAGGGAAACCAACCTAAATCTAGTCTTTCCAGAAATTGGTAGCATGAAAATCGTTTCTACTAAAGATAGATTTTACATGTGTGTGTGTGTGTTTATGTGTATCTTGATGTGTGCCATACTTATGCATACATCCACCCAGTAGAAATCTATTTGCTTACACCATCATCTTCTATACCTAACTTCTGTCTCGTGTCCTTCTTCCCAGTTGTTTGGCAAAGTCATGATCTTCAATGTGGACAAAGGTTCTCAACAAAGTATATAAAACTAATATGTCTTTGAAAATCAGTTGTAAATAAATATCTATGTGATCTGTTTCAAAGAAAGCATGGCGAAAATACAAAATGTGTTTGAAATTATAGTAGAAATAAGTAATTAGAAAGTTCTATTGCAAAAAGGGAATTAAAAGCACCAATAAACATTGTTTCCTGTACAAATTGATCTGCAATGTAGCAAGGTCTCAGCAAACCCTGGAAAAGCAGAGGATGATGCTTTAGGAGGCTTTTGTGGTTAATAGTTTTTTGTAGGAGTGTATTTAGTAATGAATAAAATAATTAATTGATTTGTTCTTTCTCTCATTTCTCTTTTCAGGGTAATGCTCTGATATATTACATGTTGATGGGAGAGCAAAAGCATTTTCCAATGAATGACTAAATAAGGGTCAATTCTATTCAAATCAGTCTGGCATCTCCTTGAATTGAAGTCTCTGGAAAAAATTCTCTTTGTATCTATATGATCTTCCTGATTCTGATGATGTAAACTATTTGACAAAGCATACAAGTGACTGATTAAGTACTTGTTTAAGTCCCAATTGTTTCAAAGAGTAAATGAAAGGCAACTAAAATTCTAAATGGCTAAAAAAAATATTTCTGCATAATAAAAGCACATTACTTGTACAGCTAGAATATAAATCACAAGAATAGTCTATCACTTCTTCCCAGAAAGGATGGAACAGAGCCAGTCTCTTTAACTTAAGTACTTAAACTTAGTTTCACAGATGTGTCTCCGGAGGACTTGAAGACAGCCATATCACTTCATTTATGTATGAAGAAAACAGTACTTGACTTTAAAAAAAAAAAGAGACAACACAAATCCATCCATTTAAACATCTGAAGTTTAGGCATAGGTTATTTGTCTAATTAATTTCACCCTTGTATCCAAAATCGTATGGGAACTTTTTTATTCCGAAGCTAATATACCCATATTTTAACATTTTTATGTGTCATACTGATACTAGATTTCTGAATAGACTTAACTAGTTTATGCTGTAAAAAGTAATATTACATTTGAAATTAAAAAAAGAA
This sequence comes from Ibidorhyncha struthersii, assembly GCA_013398815.1. NCBI lineage: Eukaryota > Metazoa > Chordata > Aves > Charadriiformes > Charadriidae > Ibidorhyncha > Ibidorhyncha struthersii. Next base: position 388,583 of record VZSZ01007398.1, on the reverse strand, counting down.
ACCAACAAATCAACCAAACAACACTCCTCCTTCCCGTGAATTTACTCCAGAATTATTTGAGGAATAATATAGGGAATTTTATATTCATAACTAACTATATTTATGCCTGCAATTTCTATAATTCTCTTTGAAATCTATAGTTACTTGAAGAGGTTCAGTCACTCTGAAAATCATGCCAGTTACTCAGTAAATGTGATTTATCATGAGTTTAACAGCCTACAGGTATGTCCAGTCCACAGTGTGGTATCTTGTGCAGAAATGTTTCAGCTAGTTATGAAGGAGCTAGTTATGAAATTGAAACTGTATCAGCTCTGGGCTAAACAGTGCCCTGTTGACCTGATTATACTGTTTACATCCCATGAGTTAGTATCCTTAAATAGTTCTGTAGCAGCTCAAGCAAACGTACCAACTAATTTGAACTCTTAAGATATCTCTAGTCAGCGCTCCATTTTGTGGCAGAAAAATATCAAAAACTTAGGCACCTGTAAAAACAGGTTTCATAAAAACTTTTGCACTAAATTATTTCAAATTTTCTTCAGATTAAATTGAATACATTTATTATTAGATGTGCTACAGATATGTCCTCATTGGTCTAAGCACCACAGAGGTGAAAAAGAACAACAGAATTTTATATCCTGGGTTGTTTTTGGACTAAATACCAAATTAAAGGCATCTAACAGAAATTACTAAATTAGTAATATCCAGGGTGTCATCTATAGCCAGTGGAGAGAGCTAGCCACTTCCATGAAATTCAATAGGCTGTACAGTGGTCCTAGCGTCAATATATGACAGCTACATCATGTAAGTATTTATATAAACATAATGTCAATCCATGAATCAGTGTTAAAATATTAATAAGGAATAAGACAAGTAAGACCGAGTTGTAGAATGAGAGAACAGAACACTTTTTTTTTTTTTCAGAGAAATGATATAATTATAGCCTAACTAGATATATTTTGTCTTACTTTCTAAGGATTTTTATACATTTTAAATTTATCATTTTCAACTCAAAATGCCTTTTATTTATATCTGTCTGAAAAAAACGCATTTCTTCTACCACAAAGGAGGTTCTGCATAAGAAGATGATGAGTCTTGATGCAACTGCATGTACAAACAACTCACCTGCAAACTATTTCTTAGTTATGAAACATGGCGAGTAAGTGATCCCCTGGGAGAAATCTCAAAGTATTTTTTTTTCTAATTGCAGAAAACAGTTGGGAATTTTTTTCATAAATACAATATAACAATAAATATTTTTATAATATATGAATATATTCATTCAATGATGCAGTTGCTTTACACTGTTAGAATTTTACACTACCTCTGTTTTTTCAGACTTTTAAATTTTTTTTTCCCCTTTATTCTAGTGTTGCTTAAATGGCAGGAACAAATTTTGCCTCAGGTTATCCTGGAGGAACTTAGTGCATTTGGGAATTATAGGAGTCAACAGAAAGTAAAATCTGGCTCATAAAATTTTTCATCTGAATCAAAAATTTGCTGACCCTGATAGTTGAACAACATCCTGGACAAGAGAGCCAGCACCAATTTATATTAACGTTATTAATGGGAAAATGATAGCTGACAGTTTTTATCCTGTTAGCTTAAGAATTTTGCTTGTTTGCAAAAGATATAAAAATATGTTATCAAATAATCTTCAATATTGTAGACAATCCATGTCCTGGCATATATAACCACTATTAGGAATGATCTAATATTCTGTGTCTTAGTTTTCAGTACTTTTGAGAAGAGGCAAACAAAATGGACAAAGTACAAAAGAGCTCTTGTTAATGAATTTATTTCATAGGCGTGTTAGAGATACAATAGTCCAAATTGAGTGTCACAATGCATAGTTGAAAGTTTTACTAATACTTTGTTCTAACAAGCATAGATCTTAGTTTCCATTTTGTTTTTTCTTTTCTACAGTGTATTAAAAATCTCCAGAGCCAGATGTTTCAAAACAGATGATTAGAAACAAAGAGTAATTGAGGCTTCCACAAGCAAAGAAGAATTTGATTACAAATAAATTTTCCCTATTAACATTATTTAAAAGCATGCGAGGTAATTATTACTTTACATATGGCTCAGTCCTGAAGTAATTCCTGAACTGTTCATTTTCTTTTCTCTGTTATAACTAATATGTTGATCTCTAAGATAAGTGCTACCATTTCAGAGACAGTACAATAGCTGCCTAATAGCTGTACATTGAAAATCAAGGCATCAATTCCTAAGGCCTTAGTATTTAGGCTCCCTGAATAGCTAGTGGAGAGAGATATTCTTCCAAAAGGCATTTTTCCTCTGACTAAAATAGGTCTATAATAGAAGAAGAGTAATCTCAGTTTTCCTAATCTTTCAATTTCCTGAATAAGAGAGGTTTCCTAGATGTCTAGCTTTAGTAGATGCTTTCCATCCTCAGTTTTAGAAAAATTAACTCAGTCTCTGAAGTACCTATCAGTCTTTGACTAGAAAAAGTCTAACTTTTTATTCATGTGAAACAAGTCTCTTCATGAACATTCACAGTAATTATTACATAATTCAAGTAGTTGCTCCATTTAAGATTTTGTTTTAGGCACTACTGGTTGCTGGCTTTAGGATACCAATATTCTTTAATTTTTCTTCCTTGACTTTTCCTTGTAAATGAAAATTCTATTGATAATAATGTGTTTGGGGGGATTTCTGGGTTTGGGGATTTGTTTGTTGTTTTTTTTTTTT
>VZSZ01007398.1:291547-378074 GCA_013398815.1 Ibidorhyncha struthersii | reverse complement strand
ATAAAGGGTTAATGTGGCTTAGTGACTACCTAGGATTTTATACTACGTATATGACTCAGCAAGCTCAGCTAACAACATGATAGGCAACAATCACCTGACTGTTAGACAGTTATTAATCACAGCTAAAGCCTAGAGCCAGAACAAGCTAATGTCTATTCACGACAAAGCATGTCCAAAGATATGAGGTCTGTGGTCCACTACTAGGAACGTTACTAGATTTTTTTAACTCACCGAAAAGGGAGAACTGGTTAGAGCTGTGAAAGCTGACAGCAAACTTCACTGAAGCAGCCATGAGATGGTGGAATTTACAGTCCTGAAGGAAGGAAGAAAAACAAGTAACAGAACAGCTCTGGATTCAGAAGAGCAGACTTGGTCTTGTTCAGGGAATTAGTAAGAGAGGCTGCTGTGAAGGGCAGAGGAGCCAAGGCATGTTTGTTGAACTTGAGGGACCTGTTAATCTTCTCAAAGCTCAAAATTGTCCATTTTGGTGTACAGAAAGTTGAGCGGGCATGGCTAGAATGGTTCAAAAGGACTTTCTGACTAAACAAAAATGCAAAAAGGTGGAAGCTATCCAGGAAGGTATCTAGCTATCCTGGAAGAATATGGAAACAGTGCCAAATCATGTGGGGAATTTGCAAAGGCAAAACTCAGCTGGAGCTGAACTTACTGAGGAAAGAATGTCTCCCAGATGCATATCATTACCAAAAGAAATACCAAGGAAAATGCGGGGCTGCTCTTGAATGGGGTGAACAACCTAATGACAAAGGACACCAAAAAAGTAAGATACTTGATGCCTTCTTCATTGCTCTTAGGGTCTGTGCATGGATAGCCAATCCTGACTTGCAGCTATACTAGCAAGATAACCTGAGAAATTGTAAGGTGTTGCAAGCTAAAATTTACCATGTATGTCACAAATAACAGATAAGGATATGGTGTCAGCAAAATCAGGGCTCTTTGTGAAAGCGCAAACAGCCAGCTGTGTATTTGAGTGAAAGTGGTATGGTAAAAGACAAGAACTGTTTGGGGTGGGGGAGAGGGGCAAGTTAATCTAAAGGGAAGTAAATAATGGGATTGGGGCTGTTCTGGAGTACCTGTTGAACTGCCCTGCATCGAGTCAATATGGAGAAGAAAAAATCACAGAATAATTTGATTTGGGAGGGGCCTCCAGAGATATTTAGTCCAATTTCCTGCTCAAAGCAGATCTAATCAGATCAGGCTGCTCTGGGTGGTGTCCAGCTGAGTCTTGAACAACTCCAAGGATGCCTTTCACAACATCTATGGGTAACCTGCTCCAGTGTTTGACTACCCTCATAGTATAGACAATAAATCCTTTGTTCTAACCATATGTCTGACTTACTTCCACAGTTTGAGAAGACCTGTGGTGGTTTCTCTAGCACCAATAAAGGAACATGCAAAACAAAAAATGGCCTTCCTATCCATCTTCAATATCTAGCACTGCTGTCTGGTTTCCTAGGTGCCCTGTACTTAGTAATATGGGGAAGTGAAGTACTACTCATGGTAGAGTAAGGTAGAGTTCGGGACCACCTAAACAAACTGGACATATCGAATCATAAAATCATAGAATGGTTAGAGTTGGAAGGGAGCTTGAAGATCCTCAAGTTCCAATCACCCTGCCATAGGCAGGGACACCTCCCACTAGACCAGGTTGCCGAAGGCCCCGTCCAGCCTGGCCTTAAACACCTCCAGGGATGGGGCCTCAACAACTTCTCTGGGCAACCTGTTCCAGTGCCTTACCACCCTCACAGTGAAAAAAATTCTTCCTAATATTTAATCTAAACCTAACCTCTTCCAGTTTGTAGCTATTCACACTCATCCTATCACTACATGCCCTTGTAAAAAGTCCTTCCCCAGCTCTCCTGTAGGCCCCCTTTAGGTACTGGAAGGCCGCAATGCGGTCTCCCCAGAACCTTCTCTTCTCCAGGCTGAACAACCCCAACTCTCTCAGCCTGTCCTCATAGGAGAGGTGCTCCAGCCCTCAGATCATTTTTGTGGCCCTCCTCTGGACCCTCTCCAACACCTCCATGTCCTTTCTTATGTTGGGGACCCCAGAGCTGAACGCAGTACTCCAGGTAGGGTCTCATGAGAGTGGAGTAGAGGGTCAGAATCACCTCCCTTGACCTGCTGGCCACACTTCTTCTGATGCAGCTAGGATACGGTTGGCTTTCTGGGCTGTAATCGCACATTGCTTGCTCATGTTGAACTTCTTATTAGTCAGCACACCCAGGTCCTTCTCCTCAGTGCTGTTCTCCAGTCATTTCCTGCCGAGCCTGTATTTGTGCTTGGAATTGACCCAACACAGATGTAGGAACTTGTACTTGGCCTTGTTGAAGTTCATGAGGCTGGCATGGGCCCACATCTCCAGCGTGTCCAGGTCTCTCTGGATGGCATCCATCCCCTCCAGCGTGTCTACCTCACCAAACAGCTTGGTATCATTGGCAAACTTGCTGAGGATGCACTCAATAAGCTATAGATATAGATCTATATCTTATATAGGACTTATATAGATAAGATATAGATCTTCATATAACCAGATAGGCTTTGTCTGAGAGCACTAAGGGAGCTGATATACTGGTTTTGGTTGGGATAGAGTTAATTTTCTTCATAGTAGCTTGTATGGGGCTATGTTTTGGATTTGTGACCAAAACTGTGTTGACAACACACCCGTGTTTTAGTTATTGCTGAGCAGTGCTTATACAGCATCAAGGCCTTTCTGTTTCTCAAACCACCCCGCCAGTGGGTAGGCTGGGGTTGCACAAGAATTTGGGAGGGGACACAGCTGGGACAGCTGACACCAACAAACCAAAGGGATATCCCATACCATAAGATGTCATGCTCAGCAATAAAAGCTGGGGAAAAAGGAGGAAGGAAGGACATTTGCAGTTATGGCATTTGTCTTTCCAAGTAGCTGTTACGCATGGTGAAGCCCTACTTTCCTGGAGATGCCTAAGCACCTGACTACTGATGGGCAGTAGTGAATGAATTCCTTATTTTGCTCTGCTTGTGCATGCAGCTTTTGCTTTACCTATTAAATTGTCTTTATCTCAAGCTATGAGCTTTTTCACTTTTACCCTTCTGATTCTCTTCCCCATCCTGCTGTGGAGGAATGAATGAGCAGCTGTGTGGGGCTTAGCTGCCTAGCGAGGCCAACCCACAACAGCTTCCAACATTGTGAGGCTGCTCTCCAAATGGAAAAAATGGAAATTTCACATCTATGTCCAAGAAAAAAAGGAAGGAAGATCTAGGGAATGAAATTATAATCAGCTTCGCCTCATTACCCTGGAAGATTTTGAAGAAAATCCTGCTGTAAGTCATTTACACCTACATAAAGAAGGAGATTGTGAACAGCCAGCATGTATTTACCAAAGCTGCTTTAGCAGCCTGATGGTCTTCACTGGTGAGATGTCTGGCTGTGTGGGTGGGGGGAGAGCCATGTATGTAAAATACTTTGGTTTTAGCAGTATTCTCATAGCCAGCCATATCTTTGCAGACAAATATCCTGAAGTTCAACAAAATTTGCAGACTTTTATACTTGGGATGGAATAATCCAATGCTCCAATACAGTCTCAGCATTGCCAATTGGCTAGAGAGCAGGTTTCCAAATAATGACCTGGGAATCCTGGTGTACAAGAAGTTAAACATAAGCCAGCAGAGTAATTTTCATGGCAAAGAAGGACAACAATATACTGTGCTGCATTAGCAAGCATGTAGGCAGCCAGTCAAAAAGTGCTATTCCTTTCTACTGGTTATTGTGAAATGGCATCTGGAGTACTGCATCCATTTTTGGACTTCTCTTTACAGGAAGACACTGACAAACTGGAACAAGTTTGTCTGGGAAAGAACCGCTAAAATAATTTGGGGTCAGGAGCACGATGTACAAGAAGCAGTTTTGCTGAGATCTTCTCCTTGGAGGTGCACAGTGAAAGCTCACGAGGGAATTTACACACTTTGCATTAGATATAAGGAAAACAGTCTTCATAGTAAGCGTAACCAGGCATTAGAACAAGCTACTTGGAGAGGCTGTGTAATCTGTATCCTTGGAGATATTCAGAACCCAATGGGACAAGCATTGAGAGAATAGATTTAACTCTTAAGCTAATTGCAATTTTGAAGTTGTCCCAGGTTTGAACAGGTGTTTGCCTCCTATGCCCTCCAGATATCCTGCCGAAATTTATCTGATTTTATAATTTTGAGATATCTCAGTCTTATGAATGACTTGGAAGTGAACATGCATGTGTGTGTTAGTATATTGCAGGTTTACCTATAACAATAAAATTCTGTTATAATTTGACCCCATTTGAAGTGATCTCAAGATCACATAAGAAAAGGAGACAGTGAGTCAAGGAACCAAAGCAAAAAATGATAGACATTGACTAGAAAATGAGGAAAATGCTTCAACAGTTTGGATACTTTTGCCAGATCAGAATTCATTTTTGTGTCCTTTATCCTTATAATGAAAAGTGGAGCAATGGACTAGATTTGCTAATCAGTGTAATAATATGTCACAACAAGGATTTACAGTAGGAAATTTTACAAATAGGAATTGTAATGCACTAAAATGGCAGTGTGACACATGGCGACTATTGTAGTTTTAAGGTTAAATGAGAGACAAGGAGGAAACTCCTAAGCATGCAGTTTTCTGAATAATTAATTCAAATTTTCTGATTAATTTTTTAAATGAAGAGACATTAAGAACGTAATTTTTTTCTTATATGTCCTAAAAGCCTGTTAAGGAATATCGGATAGGTGCATCTATTAGCAATGTTTTGGGAAAATCTAAGCAAATATGTCTTAAGACAAATACCATGAAAAATACTAATGGCAGGAATTATTTAAAGATAAAATTCAGAAATAATAAGTGATTGCATATGGCATCTAATTTCTTTTTTTTTTCATGCTTCATATGAATGTTATAATCACAACTATGATCTTTAAATAACATTTGCATTCCCTCAGGATCACAAACTTTGTCCATCTAATATAGGAAAATAAAAAAAAATTAAAATATGTTTTCCTGTTCATCATAGTTGATGTTTATATGTAACTGAAAAAGAAAGATTAATGAGCCAATGTACTTTTATCCAAGGAACATAATTAGTCTGCTTCATTGCCATGAATAATTAAGAGGGACATTTTAAAAGAAAAAAATATGTTAAAGGCTAATTAAAGTTTTGGGACTTATATGACAACCCATATTATATGTGTTACTGTAAAACAATTTGAGAGCCAGGGTCACAGTTTTCTGAAGGCCTTGTTCTGCATAATTGGTACAATCTACAATACATTGTTTTTAGCAATATTTCTAACCAGAATTTTGAATACTCTGTTTCTCAGTAAAAATGCAAATTCATTTCTACTTGTGTTTTAACATTTTTATGGTATATTTGTGAATTATAAGATAATTTCTTAAGAGATATAAAAATATGGAACCAAATTGTGTTTTAAGTAGGCATGAATGAGAAGACCTAATTTGCAAAGAATATTGCCAATAGCATTTGTACAGTGACAATTATGTGAATCTTTTTCATATTACAGCATCTGTGGATAACAAAAATTAAAACAATTTATTCACATGCAAATTATTCAGGTTCATTTGGTACAATTTTTGTCATTTATATGTAAACGATGATATATACAAAATCTGTGCAAATATTACCTTTCTTCTTCTGTTTCCTTTGCACCAAACAAATAGAGCTATTTCCTGAACTATTTATAGTTGAAATACCATTATATTTTCCTCCTGGGTCAGCTTTAACCTGGTTAATTGTGAGAACATATCAATATTTATGTAATTGCAGGAGAGGTGGCCGTATCTTAGCAAGAACAAGCGATATTAGATTATGAAAACTGCAGGCCATCTTTCGTTGGCAGTTAGGGCTTAAACAGGTACATAATAGGATGACAAATATTTGAAAAAACCTTTCATTTGGAGATGCTTATTTTTGTCTACTGACTGCAAACCTAGTTGACTTAGATCAAATGCCTAATTTTTAGGCAAATAAATTTAGTTGAGATGAACCCCATCTTTTGTGTCAATGATACATATTTTTCACGAAAATTAAAAATATGAATGGCTAAAAATGAAGCATGACAATTACCATATCCTGGAGTGCATTAAGCACAGTGTAGCTAACTGGTCAGAAGAAGTGATTGTCCCACTGTACTCAACACTGGTGTGGCCTCACCTTGAGTTCTGCATGCAGTTTTGGACTCACAACATAAGGAACATATAAAACTATTAGAATGTGTCCAAAGGAAGGCAGCAAGCATGGTGAAAGGACTAGAGGGCATGACTTACGAGAAGCAGCTGAGGATACTAGGTTTGTTCAGCGTAGAAAAGAGGAGACTGAGGGCAGACATTGCTGTCTGCAACTTCCTCATGAAGGGGAGCAAAGAGGAAGCTGCTGATCTCTTCTCTCTAGTATCTGGTCATAGGACGCGAAGGAACAGTTTAAAGCTATGTCAAGGAAAGTTCAGATTGGATATTAAGAAAAATTTCTTCACTGAGAGGGTAGCCAAACACTGGAAGAAGATCCCCAGGGAAGTGGTCATGGTCCCAAGCTTGTTGGTGTTCAAGAATTGTTTGGACCATGCTCTTAGATATATGGTTTAACTGTTAGGTTGCCCTGTGTGGAGTCAGAAGTTGGATCCTTGTGGGTCTCATCCAATTCAGGATATTCTATAATTCTATGAATTATGTGACATATGTTGATACAAAGCATTAATAGTGCATAATAGGAACCTATTATGCCATGAAGTACTGTCAAATTATAGAACCAAAAGAAGAAAACATTTTGTCTTTCTAGAAAAAAATTACAATGTAAAAATTTGCTGATATTTGAAAAAAAACCCACTGTTTCATGGGAAATGATCAGAAAAATAAGTCTGTATTTGATTTGGAACAAGAACAATTTTCGAAATGCCAGTTTTCAGTTAAATAAGAAGTAACATCTTGCACAACTCCAGTGATATCTGTGTGTTTGATAAAGGCTAAGTGTAGACATTTAAAAATGTGATTATTGGCAGCAGAGCAAATAGCATTTGAAACTATTCCAGTCTTTAGGCCTATTCCAGGCTTATTCACGATTACTGGCTACTAGAACATTTTTAAAGATGATTTAGGACTAGTTGCTTATATAAAACTGAGTATTTAGTTTAAAGATAATTCTTTCTACCCACACAACCACTGTAGTAAATACAGAGGATATATCTGATTAATATACATAGAGAGAAGATTGATCCTGCTGCCATTAATGAAAACGGGAGATCCAGAAGAAAGACAAGAACAAAAGAAAGAAACACTGGCGTGAGACAACTGAACTGTTCTGAGGATGTTCTGAATCCTTAATTTGAATGCATTAGAAACTGACAGCTTTCACAGCTATGGCAGATAAAGGTGAAGTTAAACCATATTTGCCTCCCAGATGAGCTTTCTGCATTTTAGGCCTTATGGAGCCAAAGTGAATTCTTCCAAGAGACTGACACACAAAAGCCCAACGGTGCTACAGTGGTGAATGTGTTTTGTACTGATTGAAAAACTAAACCATGTCAAAATTTGTATGAGACTAGATGTTTTATTTCAAGGTAGAGTAATTCATAGAAAAATGTCTCAAAGATGTGCTGCTGAGGAACTAAAAAACATCCACTGGCAGATTTCATCAACCTCCACTAAAACTTAAAATTAAAAACCCAAAACAAACCAAATGAAAAAAAAAACCAACCAAACAACCCTATGATGAATTCCTATTAGCTTCTTTGGTCAACTTCCATTTAGATCATTTAATGTACAGCTATAACTTGGTTAGTGTCTTGGACTCTTATCCTCTTACACCCCTTCCATTACACAGAGCTCTGCTATCACATTTTCATCTCTCCATATTATTATGCGAGTGTATAGTTATACAAATAAATTATTTGGTAAAATAAATCAGGTTTATTACTATGTCCTTCAGTTACTTTCCCACTGGTACAGAATGATCTCTTTGTAGTGTGACTGTGCTGTTTGTTCACACCGTAACTGGCTGGAGCAGAGCGCTGTATCATTCTAGCAAACTAGTAACGACTAGGAGTCCCACAGGAAGTCCGATTTTTGTTTCACTGCTGAAGTACATTACATTTAGACAATATCTTTCAGAAAGGGCAGATAAAATTTCATCCTTTGCATTGCAAGGTGACAGAAAATTTCTGAAAAGGATTACCACACAACTGCTCTTGCCCCCTCTGCCAAGTGTTATTTGAAACCTCTGGCTGAAATCCCTTTTCAAAGGGTTTCACCAAGTTTTCCATTATACAAAGACAGCTTCCAGAACTGCCTAAGTTCCTCATTCCTTAACCAGTCTTGCATCTTAAAGGCAGAAGGACAGCACAATAATGTGTTTTGACTATATATAGGAAACCACCTTCCCTTTGTTTCCATACATTTTTCTAAAAGGATGTCTTAGAGAGCATTTCTTTTTTCCTATTTTCCTCTTGCTGTTTTCTTTCTTTCACCTACTTATCCTCTTTCTTATTTTCTTTCTTTTTCATCCTTTTGTGTTCTTCTTGCACTGTTTACTAGAGATAGGGACTATGTAATGGTTTGAATTTCAAGTATGCAGTCTTCTACTAAACAGCAATATTTAAGGCTCAGGATTTTATGAATATTTATGTTGCAGCATACGTAACAAATCAAACATAGACTATATTTTGTCTGTATTTTAAATGTGTATATTCAAATTGAGCTCTCATTCGCAATTTACAGTTAAGGCTACTCTGACTCTTACATTTCGTAGTAGGTATCATCGCAAAAAAAAAAAGGGGCAATAATAATTTATGACTCCTGAGGACCTAAACAATTGCAGGCTTCTCCAATTTTTTAAGAAATCATTATTTACTTTTTTAATTAGGCTTTCTATTTTTCCATGATTTGGCCACTTTCATACTCTATTGAAATAGAAATAGATCATTCTTCTGTTACTTTTTTTGTTTGTCTTCCTTTCTCCCTTTTGGTCTTGTTTGGTTTTTCTTGCACTTCATTCTTCTTCTTTCAGTTTTCTACTGAACAACCTATAAACTAGCTGCTGAAACACTTAAAAAAATGCTTAAGTTTTATGTCAAAGGAAAAACATGATTCACAAATATTACTAAGAAATGGACAATCAGAAATTTATATATGATTTATAGGTACAGGTTAAAAATTAGTAAGCCTGTGTGATCTTAAAATGAACAATGTACCTGAAAATAAGACTGATTCACCTGTGAAAGATCAATGCAAGAACTTCAAGAACCTGATCATTGAAAGCATGCTAAACATGCCTCAAGGAAGTAATTCTTGAGTTGTTACAAAATAGAAAACAGTGAATAACAACTCTTTCTGACTGAAAACTGCTAAAAGCAGAGAACTAAAACTCACTTGATGAAAATGGAATTTTTATTTTTCAGCCGACAGTTTTGAAAACTCAGCTCTATCTACACCAATATTAAAACATAACATGTTCAGAATCAAGATGAAATAAGTTTATTGAAAAATAGGAGGATAAGTTTGTGATTAAGACACTAGTTCAAGAAACATTTCTATAGAGATATATTTAACTGGTAAATAAATGTGTTTTCTTCTTGTTTCTGTTCCTTTTAAAACTATGATCATAAAATATCCACATATCTTATTTTAACTTAAAATTATTTGGGAATTCTAGGTATCTCAGAATTGAATATTTGAACCATAATGTTCTGTTTGGGTACTAAATTTTTTTTTTTATCCAGAAGAAAAAATGAAATAAAACAAAGATAACAGTCTAAGCTAAAGGAAAAAATACCACTTTGACATACTCTTCCTGTCTAACCAAAGTCCCTTTGATAGAATTTTCAAAATTAATATGTTTAGAACATTAGATATTACCACTCTGAATTGTTTTCTTCAACTTTCTGTGCCTCCAATTCCCACCAGTGAACTGTGAAAATCCCGGTTTTCAGTTTTAATTTTTCTCAGTTGCTTTTCTGTAACAACAAGTCCTGTACATCTTAAAATACAACCTATATAGATACTTTAATGACTTAAGAGAGTTGGATTCCTTCTTGAAGCGAAATATCAATAACGACAAAAAATGCTCTCATTTTTGTATTGTAATAGGGTGAAGGGAAAAACAAGAATAATATAGATATAGTCATAGTCAAAATTCAGATTGGATTATTTACAATATAGAACAGACACATAAGAGACGGAAAATTTAAGCCATTTTTAACTGTTTGCCTATTCTTTAGGCAACTGGAAGATGAGATAAACTGATAAGTGACTACGAGAATCAAAAAAGCTGAGTTCATCTAAAGTGTAAAACGGGCTGTATGTTGAGGAACAATGTCCGATGCATAGCACCAGATGAAAGTTGGTCATAATTCACCTTAATGACAAGGTAGGACCACTGCTTTTTTCATCTGTACTTTTTCCCTTAAGTTCCCACACACATACAGGATATGTATAAGCATCTTAAAAACTAGCTGCATTTTTTTTTTCTCATTTCTGTAGCCACAGGATACTTCCAGTGAAAACTGCCTAAAATTCTATCTCTAGTCACTCTCGGGTTTTGGTTTCTTTTTCCATGTAGCTTGTATTGATCCTGGTCTGAGCGTTTGTCACATATTCTTAACTTCCCCAAATCTGATGAAGTTCCTTCTTGGTCCTTAATTTGAGCTTCATTCATTCTTTCATTTCCTTTGCCCTTTCCTTCCTTGCCCATTTAGTTGATACTGCTTTGCTATTTTATCAGATTCTTTCTTTTCCAGACACTTCTGTATGAATTCCCCTTGTGTTTGTCACAATGACTGGTATTGCTTGTGCAGTAGACCATCGTTTCATTCAGAACAGGGCATTTGATCTGAACGAAAGGCACAAGGGAAAAAGGAAGTTTGGATAGTCATATGTATGTGAATTGCCAACTCTAACACATTCAGAATTGCTTAAAAGATGTCTGCACATTGCTAAGAAGTTCATATTCCTTGGCATGCTCTCCTGCACCATTTACTGCCTTACCAGTGTCTTGGCTCATCATCTTGCTGATGCTGCAGGCTCTTTTTGCTCAGAACAGTGGTCTGTTATTTGCAAAATTATTTTTGCAAATGTATTTGAAATATTAATTAGATAAAGGTGTCCCCATGGCATGAAAAAAAAATTAAAAATGGAAGTCATAACCAAAAAAATAACAGAGGTTATCTTCATCTTGAATTCATTTAAATTAAAACACTCCAAAGCATGTAGTTTATTTTACTATGAAGCCTGCACTGAGACGGCTGGCCCGTTAAACTGTCACTTCACCTTTGGGCCAAATTAACTCTCTTTGAATTAACTGCAGCCTATTCATCCCCTTAAAACTCTGTCAGCTGCAGTACAGATCCTAGCAAGTTTGCCAGGCTCTAAACTTTCTATCAAAGCACATCTGGCTTGTGTGGTAAAATAAACTGTTGATTGCACTGTATTTGAAGTACTTGGCTTGAAGTATCTCCCCAGACTTTAAATACCAGTCTGCCTGAAACACTACCAAGATGATCTTAACTACAGCCTTTTCCCTTAGCAATATGCTTCTTTCTCAGCAATATGTTTCTCATTTATCCTTGCCACCTTCAAAATCATTGCTATGCTGCCTGATGTTGATTTGCCTTGACTCCTTTATGATTTTGAAGTCAGCTCTATCACTCACCTCAGTTCTCCACTTGGAGCAGTGGTTTGGTTTGGTTTGGTTTGGTTTGGTTTGGTTTGGTTTGTAGATAACTGCTTTTGCACTCTTATTAGAATTTAATGGTAATATGCTTCATCAGTCATCTTCAAGCATATTTTTTTCTTTTAACAGACACCACTTTGAGAAAAAAAATATTTTAAAGCATAATTTCAGTTTCCTGAGATAACTCAAATATCTTATTTGCTGTCTCTCAGCTCCAATGCTTGATCCTGCCTGTAGGACAGAAAAATGGGAATTGTTGTTGCTTCCCAGCCCTACCAGACTTACATCCTCTTCATACCATCTAGGAAAAAAAACCCAACAGCTATCTCTCTACACTACTAGTCATCCTGAGAACCTGCTTAATGGCTTTGCACACAAGGAACTACTGAAGATGAAAGACCACAAAGTATATAACCAGAATTTTCCGTGATGAGGCCTTGTTTTTTTTTCCCCACAATAAAAGTAAAGGAACAATGGAATCAAAGACTTAATTTTAAAATTAAATGCTCTAGATAGATTCAAATTGAGCTATTACTGTTAACAGATGATGAAGTCCTTAATAATGACACAACTCAAGAACACACAGAGAGGACACTCTAACAGAAGTTAGAATTTGAATTTAAACCACATCATTTTAGTTAGCTTGGGAATACTCCATCAGTAAGTCTAAGGTATCCCACCTTTTAAAAAAAGAGAAGCTGAACAGAGTAACAGAAGAGAGTGCATTGCCTCCTATTGTCTAAACTGAGTATAGCAAAAGATTATGTAGATGGTCTTTGCGATGGAGAGGTTGATGTAGGTGATACTCGAATACAAATTGCTTTGCCATGAAGTAACAGAATAAAAAATATTGATCTGATTAGGACTCTGAAGGAGACTCAGGCTTCTGAACATGCGATTCATGAAAAGGACACCAGATAGTGAAGGAAAACAGAAGAAATACAAACTATATATATATTACTATATATAAAATTAACTATTGAAAATTAATAAAAAATCAAAGTTTAGAATGCTAAGATGGTAAAATACTAATATGATACCAAAGAAATAGAAGACCGTAAGGTTACAGTCCTTGAATGGAAAGATCCAAATACTAAAAGCTAACATGGCAATCGTGCTTCACCTGATGAGTTAGAAGAAGAAGGAATGTACCTCCATATATGCCCAGGCATGGAGAGAGGGACAGAACCAGTGTGCTCTATCCTCAAAGAGTAAGAAGAAGAAGATGCTCTAGCCAAGAACAGAATCCCAGCTTGTACCTGGAATCGCAAATGAGCACTAGAGGAAGCAATCATAGACAGGGATAGCACACAAAAAACGCAGGGTCATATCTATCGCTTATGCATTGTAAAGGTCACAATGTTATTCAAATAAAAATAAGCCCTAGATTTCAGTCACTGAGTCTTCAGTGACAGTAAGAGGCTACTCTCTAAATGTAAACATCTGTTTTATACTATTCTGCTCTTTAGTTCCATCTGGAAAAGATTCAAAGTAAATGAATAAAGGCCTTATAGCTAAAAGTTAATATACATCCCTTTCAGTTTTTTGGAGTTTAGCTGTCATTTTATCATTTCAGCATATCATTACATAAAGCAGACTGAGAGTGTAACACCATGAAAGGCTGAAATTTTGCTTCAGTCTAAAATTCTTTGAGATAATATACACTTTTTTGCAGCTGCTAACACTTGAAAGATGTATTTTACTTACTTCCTTCTTTCTTCCCTGCTTTTAATAACAAGCTAGAGACAGACCAATTTCTACACAATACATAACCCAGAACACGTTGTGACTACCAATGTGCTTTTTTCTTAAGAATATGTTTTTCCACCCTGAATGGAACATAAAATGCACCATTTATTCATCAGCAGAATTTCTTGCAAAATTGATTTCTTGCTGTTTAAGTAACCTTAAAAGCACCAGAACTTCATATTTTCTCCTTTAAAAAAAGGACCGCCCCACACCCTGACGGCTTATGTTATGAAATACTGTCTCACATAGCATTCAATAGTTAGTGAGGGAGAGAATATTTGTTGTTCTTGCAATTAGTATTTTGGTATTTTTAGACTACAACAATTATAGGGACAAAACCCTATTATATTATCAATCTTCTAAGCAATGCAGTCCAATGAAATTAAGCAAATTGTCCTATACTAAATCCAGCTATTAATGCTTGACTGAAGTATGCATTACATACATGTGAATCCACTGGTTGTATTTATAATGGCTGTAAAATTACCAACTTTATCACTGAAGGACATATCGTCCAGTGCTAAGTATCATTGCCAAGAAGTAGAGTTGTTTTGCTATTGTTGTTATTTACTAGTAGTTACATGCAGCTATGAATGTATTTTATAATAGCAGATCCCGTGTCTACAAAAGTGTTCTCCAGGCACATAATTTCAACTTAGTTTGGCAAATTTACAACAGGTTTATTAGTTGCACATGCCTAAAAGTCACTTAGAAGAACTAAATAACAACTCTCTAAAAACTATGATGATGAAATGCAAGAGTGATTTCCAAGATATTCTTTATCTAAACAAAAGCCTTGTAACATCTTAAATTAAGCATTTCTAGGTATGTCTGCGAAAGAGAACATGGAACAGGATTTTCAACTCTGTGTTCTTTCTTGCAGTATATTTATTGAGCTGTTCAAGCAGTTTTCTACTGTGGTCCATTCTATTTCATAATATATATATTAAACTTCTAAATAGGTATAAAATTATTTTAAAATAAATGCTTTAGGCACTATTATACTAAATGTACTAACGTACATTCATATAGGGCTATCATATAAGTTCAGATTGTATGGCATACACATTTTAGCATTTTACTTCATAGTGTAATGCAAATAGAAAAATGATCATGACTGATAATGGCTGAACAATTGAGTTATTCAGAAATATCAGGATTCCTATTTCTGTTAGATAGTGTTCACTCAACCATGGAATGTAATGTACAGGAGTACTGTGGTAAAATCAATGTGTTGTATTTGGAGCTTTTTGGAAAGAAGGACTTAAAGATTCATTTTAAGAAAATATTATAGTATTGTGAAAAAGGTTTTGCAGAGGGAGACTTTTTGATCACTATGGACAATTTTATTGTTGCTGCTGTTTTCAGAATTTTGCTTTTTGGAAAATTTAAAAAAGTGGTCTTGATTTTTTTTTGTTCTGTATGGGGATGGAGGATCACAGAAAATGCACAGTATCTTACAGAACAGAAATCTGATCCTTATTCAACTGTCATACTCAGTATGTACTTAAACAGTCTTAAAAAAATCTTTCAGGGAACACTATGTTAATTTCTTAAAACTTTTATCCTGCCAAGTGTTTCAGAACAATCTGTGACAAGCTGAATCATAGTATGATAGAATAATTTAGATTGGAAGGAGCTTCTGGAGGTCATCTGGTCCAACCTCATGCTCAAAGCAGGCTAGCTTCAAAGTTAGAGTGAGTTGTTCAGAGTCTTATCTGCATTGGTTTTGACCATCTCCAGGGTGGTAATTTCACAGCTTCCTGGGTAACCTTTTCCAAAGCTTTTACCATGCCTTTAACAGGAGTGCGATATGTTTAGAGCAGGGGCTTGCTACTATCCTCCTCCTTGCACAAAAGTAGCATTAGATATTTTATTAATAGCTTTTTATCCTCCTAATAATGTGTTTTTCTAACCCAAATTATTTCTTTTTAACTTTCATAACAGTCATAGAGTATCCTGATATTACATGCCTCCCTTAAATCATATTGCCACCCTAATCACACAATCACAGAATCACAGAATCTCCTACATTCAAAAAGAGCTGTAAGATCATCTAGTCCAATCATTAACCTGACACCGACAAGTCCACCACTAAACCATGTCCCTAAGCACTATATCTACACGACCCTTAAATACCTCCAGGGATGGGGACTCCACCACTGCCCTGGGTAACGCATTCCAATGCCTGATGACCCTTTGAGTAAAGAAATTCTTCCTAATATCCCATCTAAACTTCCCTTGGTGCAACTTGAAGCCATTTCCTCTTGTTCTATCACCTGTTACTTGACAGAACAGGTCAACTCCCACCTCTCTGCAACCTCCTTTCAGATAGTTGTAGAGAGCCATAAGGTGTCCCCCAGGCCTCCTTTTCTCCAGGCAAAGGCCTGGAGAAAGGTAATGGCCTCTATGACCCTAAATCCATTTTTCTTCAAGTACCTTCAGAGCTTTTCTCACACACAGCTTTTTGCATTCAGAAATATGTCTCCAGAACTCTCTTATGAAACTATTTTATCGTTCTTGCGAATGTGTCTTTTTGTTATTCCCTTTCTGAAGCAGTAGCATCTGTGGCACAATTAATAATGCCGAGACCTTTGTTCATTCTACTGAACACAACCACATCATGTATTCATATGCCAGAGGTGATCTACCATATTTCTTTATTATGTCTTTACTTGAATTATCACATATAAGAATAAGTGCTCAAGAGGAGGATGAAGTGTATACATAAACACAAGTTTGGTCTTTGAACCCTTGAGAATAAAAGCAACAATAAGAAAACATAGTAATTCTTATTCTATTGTATGCTTCCGTCTCTGATGGACAGTACCACAAGATTAACAGCTGAGGAAAAGTAGCTGTTTACCTCACCCAGTGCTTGAAACTCTTGTTTGTAAAGAAGTAAATTAAGGATCACTTCTTACCAGGCTAACAGCTTTAGTAGCAATTGCAGATAATCATTGCTGCATCCAGCAGGAGAGCAGCTGGATGTGAACAACCAGATAGCAATAGCTGAATAACTGAATTTTGATTGGTGACCTGACTGTAAAATTTTTAGCATTGAATTGATTTTTTTTTTTCCAAAACTCTTTCCAAAATGAAAACCCCACAGATTTCACTTGTTTGATGCAAAACATTCCCCTTCACACCAAGCAGAACAGTAACTTTGGAAGACTCAGAAAGAAAGTGGTGTTAATGAATAAAAAGTATATATTATCATAGAATATTTTTGGTGTCTTCTTATATCAAAACATTCAATAGTTGACTTCTGCTTTGCTCTCACCAGGTTATTTGGGGGAACCAAATATATATAGATGCACTAAATTGAAGTTGCACAAGTAACAATTAACCAACATAAGAAAGATGTGCATATATACAGTCCTCTATGCCTGAAGTAATGTAAGAACTGTCACTTTGATTTTGTCATATTTTTAAATTTAATGCTGTCTATAACAGGAAGAGGTTTCAAGGCTACAAAATCCCCAAATTAATCTCTTTTGAAAGTTAATGCTTTTACATCTATTAACTTCATTTATATGACTAATTTTGTGTTATAATGGATAAGAAAGCAAAGGTTTGTTTTCTTTTGGTTTTCTTGTCTTGGAGTAAAGCAATTTAATGTATCACTGGAGATATAAAAGGGCAGCTTTATGCTTCTGTTATAAAATCCTTGACACAAAGCACCTGCTCCTCCCCATTCTACACCACTTCATAGAAACACTTCGCTCCTTTCCTGATGGAGAAATAACAGATTTGTTTTGAGTAAACATCCTCATTTGTGAATTCATCAAATTATTTTTAAGATATAGTATGCATGCACTTGGCAAGTTAGAAAATGGAGATATGAGGTTTTGGTGTCACTTGTAATGTATCCTCCCAAGACTGAAATTCTAACACCTGGTTTGCCTATCATTCTCACTTTTGTTTACTCAATATCCACAATGTGATACTGTATTTCATATATGTGATGGCAAACTATAGACTAGTCATTTTCTAAAAAGGCAAGTTCTTAATATTTTCCATTTCATGAAGAAATATTTTGTCAGAAGTATTACTACTTGTAAAACAAACTATGAATATAAAGTACATTGCACTGTATATACAATTGTTGGTGAGTCAAATATACAACCACAAGTTTTGCATACACATTATTGTACTAAAGTGAATAGCTTTCTACTGAAATGTGATATGTTGCCTGACCTACTAATCTACTTTTCACTGATGATGCAAAAGTACTACCATAAGTCATTCTGGAGCACATGCAATGCTCTATGTCCCACAACATCATGCAGCTGAAGTGCCCTGTAAAAGGAAAAAAAAAATAAAATAAATATGTTTGCAAGACAATGGAAAACGTATTTATTTAAGCAAGTCCAGTTACAAATTCTAAGGATACAGAGTCCCTCTGCATGTGATACTAATTTTATGTTTTGTAGAAATGGAAATACCTTAAATACTTAGTTTAAATTCATAAATATACATGATCACCACTTGTTTCTTAGATTATTTGGTGGGAAAGGAAAAATTTTTGTATTTCTAAAATTACATGCCAAAAGTTGTTATAAATCAGTAAGACTTAAAATTTATACTCAGCACAAGGTGAGAGCTTGATAATGAAAATGTAATTAAAAAAATTGGGTACTGTTAAGGAAATTTAGATCTAACAGGATAGTTCTAACATTGAAAGAGTTAACACTGTAAGGAATACATAAAATGTGTGAAAACAAATGTTTTAATATTCACAGCCATTTTATAAGCCATTTACTATGCCTGTTCTGTTGAATCTTTAAGCATAGAACCTGGCAGATTTCTTATTTATTTATTTATTTACTTGTTGTTTTTCCCTGGTTAAGAAGTACAGGTTAAAAGAAGGTTTTCACGTTAAGGTACCTGTGTTAGGAGACTTTATAACACTTCTTGTTATCTGTGAATATTCTACTTTTTTTTTTTTTTTTTCCTACAGGAATATGAGAAGACAATCTTCTGGAAGAGTAAGAACCGTGCCCTGAAAAGAAGGAAATTGCAAAGGGAAATACAGTTCATAATATTTCCACAAAATGTCAAAATGTACATAACTCCATAAACACACCTGAAAGAATGAATCCATAAAACAAATCTATGTTCCTAGAGGCATATAGACACAGTGATCAAAATGTCGAAAGATGAAAAGTCCTTTACAGAGCCTAAACAGGAAACCCAGGTTAATTTTCACAAAAGGCTGGGAGGGCACACAGCTGGGGACAGCTGACCCAAGGTGGCCAAGGGGATATTCGATACCATGTGAGGTCACACTCAGTATATAGCTGGGGGAGCTGGCTGAAGGGCAGGAATCACTGCTCGGGAGCAGGCTGGGTATTTTGGGTTCCAGTCGGTGACAGTTTCATTGTGCATTAATAATTTTTGTATATTGTATTATCAGTATTATTGTTGTTGTTTTTCTCTTCCTTTGCTGTTCTGTTAAACTATCTTTATTCCAACCCACATGTTTTGACTTCTTCTTCCTCTTCTTCTCCCCATCCCATCACTGGGGGGGTGGAGGCATGAGCAAGCGGATGCGTGGTTCTTTGTTACTGGCAGGGTCTAAAACACAACAAAACTCTTTAAAATATTCTGAATGTTCAGAAACTGTTGATTATCTACTTCTGGAGAAGATCCTTTAAGCCAACTCAAGCCAAGAATGCAAAGAATTACTGAGTTCTAAAAATATTAACTAGAATTTTTCTATGTCTTTATGTGAAATATTACCTAAGCTATGAAGTACAACTATACTTCAGCTTAATGTATCTTAGAGATTGTAATTAATAATGTTTTCAAATAAGGCAAGAGGCACTATTTTATTTATCTTTCCTCTGAATAAGACATCTAACGTGAAGAAAAAGCAAAGAACCAAAAGAAAACAACCCATCACATATGTTTCGCAGGGTATTTGTACAAAATAAATCTCATTTCTGATTACTCTTTTTGCTGTGAAGATCTTACACTAGTTACCATACCAGATTTCCTCATCTGAACAAAGCTCTTTTACTCATCATACCAGAGCAGCTCTCCCTCCCACCCAGCTGAATGATGCAGAATTTTCACAGCAATGAAAAGGATAAGCACAAGCAGAATATTGTATGATTTGTTGATTCTGGATTCTGCTGTCTTCTTGCAGCTGCTATGGTCTGAAGCATTATATGCTTGCTCATGCGTGTTTCAGATTAATATTTACTTGCTTGTAATTCAACAAAGAAAAACAAAAAGAAAGAAAGAAAAAAAAAAGTCTGTCAGTGATGCCCGCCTTCAGGAGCGAGTGCACTGGGATAATTAACAAAAAAAAGCAAGGCTGAATTTCAAGAATGTCGTAAGAATCATATAAAAATATCATGTTTCAACACATAGTATAAAATATTAACTGGGATACTATAATTGTACGTAGAGTAGACAAAAAAAATAATTAAAGATTATCAGATTTTTCTTGCTATCAGACTAGTAAGAAGTTTAAAGAGGGTCTATAGAATCACTTGAGAAGCAAAGGCCTAAGTTTTCAGAAATTTTCAGTATTGATTCTAATCATCTCAGTCAGAAACAGCTGACTATTTAGCATCATTAAATTGTTGAGAGCTTTTGGAAAGTTTCATCTATCAAGAGTATTTCTCCTATGAGGAAGTACCGAGGCAGTTTCTGATTCAGTCATTGGTACAGCACATTGCAACAATGAACTTGAAAGTTTTAACCTTACATCTCCAAGATTAATGTGTAACTTCCTGTAAGTTGTTTTTTTCTTTAAATCTAGACATATTAAGAAGCCTGTGATTACAGTCTACCTTCTTTCTTATTGTAACTTCTAACAATACGGAACTTGACTGATGATGATCCTGCACTGCTATTTTACATTACCGCTTAAGAATTCTAACATATTAAATACGAAATATTGTATCACAGTTTGTCCAGAGTGCCTCTATGGTCTCTCTGCTGTCTACAAAGCCTTCCAAAAAAGGCATGGCTTAGATGGTGTGTGAGCTTTGCACATTTAACATGTGACTGCACACTACAGGCAGGCAGGAGGTATTCTCCAGCTCCTTAGATTATGTAAACGGGATATGGTCTCTTAGGACACCTGTTTTATTAACTACTGGTACCACATAGATCTAACAGTGAAATAAACAAAAAAGAAGTTTTATCTAGTAAAAATTTTTGTGTGGTATCCATTTCACACAAATTTTGATATAAACGGTACAGATGTCTAAAATTAACCTAGTTGTTATTTATTCTCCAGAGAAACAGACATTCCTCTAACCTAATTTAGGTTGTTACAGTAGGATAAGCTAAATTTTTCCTCATGTTTGTTTCACTCAATTGATTATAAAGTGATGCCAGAAACACCAGCTCACATATAAACTGTAGAGTAAATATCTAAAGGTGGATTAAATTAATCCCATGGTTAGTTACAAGTTTAAGCAACAAAGATTACATGTGAAGCAAATCCACATAATTATTTCACTTAAAATTTCACTACTGCATACTGCTTGTCTTTGCTCTGTGTAATTTCCCTGAATTGCATTGCTAGTCCTAGATCTGGAGGCTTCAGATTAAAAGCAATTTCCAGCCTCAACCACTCTGCAGTTCTGTGTTTTTTTTGGTCTTTGGCCTGTATGAGGAAAAGGGACGCAACTCTTGTATAGTCAGACACTGTTGATTTGTACAGAACTTAATTTTTACCAGGCACGGGTCATGGAAAACTGAAGGTTGAAAGGATGGAGAAGGAAAGGGAAAAAATGGAACTGATGTAAGAAAGAATTACCTGCAAGCTAAATACTGAGATGTGAAGGACTCAAACAGAGGAAGCAACTATTACTCGCTGCATCTATTTACTTTACTCATCATAGCTATAGGATTTTCATGTAGTTTTTAATGATTACATTCCAAAGACAAATTTCTGAAAGTTGATGAATAGCTAGAATATAATCCAAAGGACCAAGTAACTAATCAGAACATAGCTTTGAAGTGTCATTCATGTCCTAAAGTGGATTACTGCAGCACAATTATGATCCAGTAATTCTGAATTAAAAAATGTATATATGAATAGTTTTATAGGTTTTGTGCATACCTCTTTTGGCTGTGGAAGATAAGGGAAAAGTTGAAAATTGAATTTCTCCTCTATTTTGAATAAAACGTTATTTTTCCTAATTCTTTTTTTGTGCCTTTTTGGTTCAATCCTCTCACATTTTGCGATTTCATATGAATTTATATGTTCAATGAATGTTAATAAAACCCAGAAGCTCACAGAATGCTCTACATCTTGTGTAACTGAGCTCTTTTTTAGTTCCTTAGGACTCTGGCTT
Organism: Ibidorhyncha struthersii; assembly: GCA_013398815.1. NCBI lineage: Eukaryota > Metazoa > Chordata > Aves > Charadriiformes > Charadriidae > Ibidorhyncha > Ibidorhyncha struthersii. The sequence continues at coordinate 356,293 of VZSZ01007398.1, read as the reverse complement.
TTTTCTTTCTTTCCGTCTGTGAACCTTGATATCCTCCTGAAGAATGGATGGGTTTGGGATTAAGTATTACTTTTTCCTACTTTGTTTAATTTTCAATAATAATAATAAAAGAAGTGAGCAGTACCTCTTTTAAAAAGTGAATTTAATGCCCCCAAAAATCCATAAAGTGTTCCAGAAATGCTAACTTCATTCTTTTTTGGGAGAAGATACTTTGGTGATTTACCTTTCACTCCTTTTACCCACCCCTATTCTGCTCCTAAATGCTGATCCGTGTCTTTACAGCTCTTCATCCTCTTGAAAACAAAAACCAAAAAGGCCTTTTCTTCTGTTGATGTGGAAACAGTCCACCAGCAGCTGGCTTGAAACTGTCGTAGCTAATCTTGCATACGTCAGAAGAGGATCTGTCTGTAAAGGCTAGTGTTCTTCCAGCAAGTAGGAGACAGTATAACCAAAACCTGAAACCCTGTCTTGTCAGGAGAGGAAAGGCAAAACATGAGGGAAAGGCAGATTTTCTGCAATTATCATGTAAACAGCTTAGAAATGTTTTTATTTCTTCAACTATTTCTTCTACAAGAGGTTTTAGACATATTATCTGTTTGAAGGTTATGAAAAAAGGCTTGGGTTTATCTTTTAGTTTTACCTTAATCTGGTTTGACTTGCATGTGATTTCAGGTAGCTGGATGAGTCCAATGCATTCTTTATTCAGGATATTTAACCACACTGCCCCAGACTGAGGCTCTGGGAAACTTAACAAGCGTCTTAGCTCTCCCAACAGACCCTTAGCTCTATCCAAAATGTTACTGAGTGGCTTGCTGTTGAGCCACGCAGCCTAGAAGGTGAACTAGCGCTACAGGGGTTTGAGATGCAGAGCTGTCTGGTGACACTGAAGACTCTCTGTCATGTTGTTCAGATACGTGAAGCCTGAGGGGTAATAGGGAGCATATTACATTTATTCTCTGTTACACAGTTTATTTGTTGCTGAAGGTCTCTTTTCCTTACTGACTCATTCATTGCTCCCTAAACAGCCATTTCATAAAAGTATTCAGAGAAGATCTGATTCAAAGTCTAAAGAAATCAATTAAAAGCAGGCAACTGCTGTCTGGAATTGACTTAAGAACAGATCTGAGAAAAAGGTAACATGAATGGCCTGTAAGAAGACATGACTAGGTTCTGAATACCAAAGGCAGGTATATGGAGACCATCTTTCAAAAACAGATAGGGTCAAACACTGAAACTGTTTTAAGATTATAAAATAACAGAAAGCAATTTGATGTCATTTATGCAATAACATATCAGTTTCTTAGGAAACTCTTAACACAAATTACTTCACATCCTCCTATCTCTTTCACTCTTTCACTTCAGTACTATTGAAAAATGGCCTAAGTAACACTAGCAATCAATTTTAAATTAAAAATACAATAAAATATTCTTAAGCAATTGAATTAGCCTACAATGATAGTTGTTCATTACTTCTGTGTATAAACTAGGTTTTTATATCTCACACACAGAGGCTCATTTGAGATATAGTCTGGATAAAACATTTTTGTCTTTATGAATGAATTAAGCCACAGATGTTATGATAACTATAGCTCTAGTAAGAGCTTTATTTTGAGAAATGGATTTTTTGAGTTTGTTGTTTGCTTGGGTTTTTTTTTTCCCCCCAAATATGCAGCATTTGAGCTGGATATTGTAACTCTTTCAATAAAAAAAAAAGTATTTATTTTAATTTTTTTTCTATTATGCATTGCCTTGGATGTAGGAGTCTGAGTTACTTTACAGTAACAGTAAAAACATTATTGTGGTGTTTGTATCATGCAATGCAAAAACTGCAGTTATATTTTTCTTTATGCTGTAAAATTGTATATCTTTCCTGGTGGAATGGCATGTCTTTGTACATTACATTTTATTCTGATAAGAAAAAAACCCAAATGAATTTGTTTGTGACTTTTAGTAAAGAATTTAATTATCTAATCAGTTCTGTAAAAGCAAGACAATACTGATTCAGTTTACATGATAATGTTCAGCTTAGAAATATCTTTTAATGATTATCCAGCATGTTTAAATGAAAATAAATTGATTGGCCTACTGCTGGTACTAAGGAAAAAAAAAGTAAAGAAAAGAAAGAAAAAACCCCCACCAAGTTCTCAGCTCTACTCTCTGCAAATTTTTATGTTAAAATCATATGAAATTTATAAATAAATGAATATTTAAACACATGAAAAGGAAAAATGTGTAACCAAAGTTCCAAGGATTAGTAGCTGAGGAAACTTTGCCTATTGTGAGACCATAAAACTAAATAACACTCCCAGTCATAGAACTTGAAGCATATGTTCTTGCTTGGCTTTGTTTTTCAGTTATACACAAGAATGGCCACAATTGTTGCACTGAGTATGAGAATTAAATCACAGCAGAGGGACTGGAATGGAAGCTATCTGTTGTTTTAAATGAGTACATTAGGATAATCTTGATAAAAGAAATAGTAATATCATATCCTGCCATGCAAAGACAAAACTTTTGCCATAAACTATAACAGGTCCTAAATTTAAGACAGCTATGCAGTTGAAGACATGGGATAACAAGAGAATTATGAGAGCAATCATGCTGATATGTGAGACCAAATACTTTTCAACATCAGGCACATGTAAAAAACCTCCTGTTGGCTGATCATTGATGCAAACAGGGTTTGAAAGTGGAGTAATGTTGCCTTGAAAACCAAACAATACAGGCAAAACTGAAATAGGAAGCCAGAAATCCTTTTACCAAAGCAGAAATCTTCAGAGTTTGTTATCTGAACAATATTTAAGCATCCCTTTTTTATTTCATATCATTGTTGAGTCATAAAATAGCATCCTAAAGAGCATTAATATTGACTGCAAAACACTTTCTGAATGTCATAGTTAGAAATGCAGCAGGTTAAGAATAGCAAGCTAGTTCATATAACTCTTACTATAGGGGCCCTGACATATGGCCCATTATCTGTTGCTCACGTCTTACATAATACAGCATCCAGTATTACAACTACATGAAAAATGACATTAAAATGCTCAGCAGAACAAGAAAACTCACAGCTAACAAAGAAAAATGGAAAACAATGGATACACCAGTGAAAAATGCAGCTGAACCAGCTGCCCTCCAATTTCCTGGATTTCTCCAAGCCTTTTGATGTGGTTCCCCACAGCCTGCTCCTAGACAAACTGATGTATTACGGTCTAGACAAGTGGTCTGTGTGGTGGGTGGGGAACTGGCTGACATGCCACACTGAGGGGGTGGTGGCAAATAACTCATTTTCAAACTGGCAACCTGTCACAAGTGGGGTCAATAACATTAAACTGGAGAGGGAGTTTTATGAGGGATTATCTCCATTATTATTTTCTAGGAAAGCTGCTATGATACATTAGGACAGGACAATCTGAATGCCAGCCGTCAGCATGGCACACAGCGAGTCTCAAGACTTCTGTGAACCAGGGTAAGAACCTGCCTTTCCAAGGCCATATCTGAAATAAACTGCAGGCTTTCTATGTATGGGTCACTGAAGTGGGAAGTACTAAAGACTGCTTACACAAAGGAGTGAAAAGGAAGTCACAGGACACCCCTACAAAAACTACTAGCTTTCATCATGATAACAGCTCTGCAGAGAATAAATTTCAGTAGTCCAGCAGATGTTACATGAAAAAGATTTGCCTTGCTTGCCTTGCAAGAGACATGGTGTGTTTTTCCCTTGTTACTGCATTTTATTTGGCTTGAAGAATTACCCATGTTTCTCTAAACAATTTGAATATATTTCATCCATAGTACTATGTTTCTGTTAAAAAGTGATGCATTAAATGGAATTCATTGAATCCAACTGTGAATTTCTACTATCTGAGACATATAAATCTGAGCTAATCCCTTTAAAGTTTATTCATAGGCAATGAGAATTAGGCCACTAATGTCTGCAAATAGATTCTCACAGTGCCTATTTGTCTCTATTGACTTTTTGTTTTAAGAAGATAAATCAAATGTCAGTATGATCTACGTTTTGGATTAGGAAGTGTGGCTTGCTGAAATAGTTCATATTAATGAATAATAATCTGATTTTTTTTTTTTAGTAATATTTGTTGAGTTGATTGTTACAAGCAAAACCTTGAAATCTGAGCATTAGTAAAATTTAAATTTATTTCCCTCTTTCTGACAGATTCACCCCTTTTCTGACATTGTATATTCTTGAGGTTCAAGGATACTTTTGAAGATTTCTTTTTCTGTCACTTGCTTTGGGATAAATAGAGAGTTCAAATGCCAAAATAAAATCACGAGAGAAAATCTCTTGAGGATTACTGCAGGTCATTGTGCCCACAGCCCGTTTCCAAATATACAAGAAGAATACTTGTGCTCTGCCTTCAATATTTAATGGGGAATACAAGAGTAGACCTTTGTTCTGCTGATATGTATTCAGTTTATCCGATTGCAAGATATATTTCTTACTTCCTTGGTGAAACTTTAAAAACTTTAAAGAAAGGTTTTTATTTGTTTATTTCTATTTCTCGCTTTGAGTGATTCTCAAACACGTCTTTTCTGCAAGGAGATATAAGCCTAGCTAGGAAGGAGAGTGTTTGCTGAAACTCTTTTTGATTTTGGTAACATATATTTGCTGTGTCAGATGGAAGTGGTTGAGCATATTTATGAAGAGATCTACTTTCTCTGAAAGCTTTCTGCTGCTTGGTTGAACACTGACAAGTAACAGAGTGCTCTACCTGGGACCTTTACTTACACGTTTTAATTTCATACACAATAATACATAACTACTTTTATAAAAGAGGGATCTAATACCTAATAGTCATAAAAGTAAACAAACTATCCTGTTCCTTTTACCAGAGCAATTAACCTCTTCATTAAATTTTGTCCATTATAATTAGTTATTTATTTCTGAAAATGTCACTATGCAATGGGGAAAATAGCTTAAAGGCAGTAACTTGGAAACTTGGAGTATGACAACATAATCAGTGGATAGTAAGGAAGGGGGATTGACAAGATGACAGCAAAAGAGATCAAATTCTATAGACNAAAAAAAAAAAAAAAAGGATGAGAACTAAAGTAGTGGCTGAAGAGAGAGATAACAGGACAATGGATACAGGCAATGGTTACAATAACTGCATTTTTTTTTTGTATTGTTCATAGTGAAAGTTATGAAAATTCCAAGGTCAAGTGAGTAAGGACAGCAATCAAAAGGGAAGATAAAATACAGTGGTCTGAATAACATAATTTAGCTATAGAAAAGTATTTCTAATCTGGAATGAATTGGGAAAGAAGCTGGGGAGCGTGCATGTGCGTAATATCTTCATTACTTATTTTAACAATCTAAGTTTAAAAAAATTTGCAGTCAAATCTAATTTGATTAAAGAAAATGGTCAAAATCTTTCTCAGGAACAAAAAAAAGAATTGTACCCATTAGGCATCATCGTATTGTTTCTATGGGTTTCTTCAGTGTGCCAATTTATACTATTCAGGTATACTAGTAAACAGTTTCTGCAATGCCCTCATCCAACATATTTGTGCATGAAAGGCTAACATAGATAATGAGATTCATTTCGCCTCAGCTTAAGTATCTGAAAATTAGACATCTTTGCTATTCATCTAAATTTCCTCCACAGACAGTAAGAGAGGAGAGTCTTCAGAGATATATTTGTCATGCTTCTAATAGATACCTATTTAAAGATTAATTAATCACTCTCTGGAGGTCTCACTCCTTCTCTCTTTCCATTGATTATATGGAAAGTATAGACACCTAACTTGGACTGCATGCCCAACTTTTAAATGACTCAAGTAAGATGAAATGAATCTCATTTACAGCCACTCGTCCCATAGTGAACTGAATTTCTTTAAGAATAATTGCAATTTACATTATACTGCTCAAGCTTTTACTTTTTTATCCATATTCATGGCTATGGAAAGAAACTGTTTTGAAAATTCCATGTGGAAACTTTATTCCTTTATTGCTTTTACCATGAAATGTTCTTTATTGTTTCGTTAATTAGACATTGCTGCTAGAAGGGAAATATTCTTTATTCTAAACATAAAACCAGCAAAATGACATACATTGGGCAGAAGAAGAAAATAAACACATCAGTTAATTCCTGGGGAGAGTTTTACTTTATCCTAAATTCCTGAAACACTTGAGTTCAGAAGTATTGGTAAATCCTTGTAACTAGTACATATTGTACGTAATTAATACCACAAACAAAATAACAAAATTACTTTAAATCTCACAAATAGACACAAACACACATAAATACACATAGACACATTTCCTCCTACTCCTCACTTTATAGTTTTCATTCAAAGTTATAGTAGCAAAATAAACACCTTAGATTTCAGAAGTGCAGATTTCAACTCCTAGAAGAGTTTTTGCTCAGGAAACTGTTAGGACTCCCATGGGAGTCTGCCTTGGAGGGAAAAGGTACTCAGAAGTGCTCAGAAATTTTCAGAGGCAGCCTGCTCAAAGCACAAGACACGTCCATCCCCCAAAATAAAAATAAAAAAAAAGGAACAGGCCCAGAAATAGAGACAAAGCATACTTGTTAAGCAGATAGCATTCAAAGAGCTCAAATATGAAAAGGAAATACATGAGAGATGGGAAAGGGGACAGACACCTAAAAAGGAATAAAGAAAATATTGCTTGAATACAAGAGGAATACAAGAAATATTGCTTGAGCTTGCAGAGATAGATTTAATAAGGCAAAAGCTGAGCTGGAGAGCAAGCTAGCAAGAGAGGCTTTTATAGCTATGTTAGTATGGAGTAGAAGTACAAGGAAGACACAAGACTGCTGCTGAATGGAGCTGGCAAGTTAGAAATGAAACACAAAAGAAGCACTCTGTTGTTTTCACCTCAGTCTTTAAGGGTGATGTCAGCTCCCAAGTCTCTATTTCAAGATGAAATGAGAAAACAAATGGAGAGCCACTGACAGTAGAGGAGGGTTGAGCTAGGGACCAACTGTACCAACAGGACAGGCAGAGGTTTTTTGGGACCTGATGGGGTAAATCTGAGAACAGTTGGAAGACATTATTGCAAAGCCACTCTGTCATTTTTAGAAGGTCATGGAGATCAGGGAAGACCACAGATGATTAAAAAAAGTTAAATATGTCCATCAAGGAAAAAGAAAAAAAAACCCAACCAAACTAGAAAACAGAGAAGGAAGCCTTGCCTCAGTTCCTGGCAAAATTACAAAACTGGTCTGAATAGGAGCTTTTTCCACACATAGGAAGGGCAAGAAGGAGACTGGAAAAAAGCAACACAGATTTGCCAAGATTAAATTGTGCTCAACCAATCTAACTACCTTCTATGATGAAATGGCTTTCTCAGTTAATATCCATGTGGCTATCCATGTACCTTGACTTTTGCAAGATGTTTGACACAATCTCTCACATTCTTGCTGAAGCTGTAAGATATGGCCTGGACAAATCAGTTGCACAATGAATGGAAAACTGTCTAAATTGCTGAAATCAAAAGGTAGTTAATATCTCAGAGTCAAACTGGCAGCCAGTCACGAGTGGAATTCCTCAAGGTCTTTAAAAAAAACCTGGATGACGAGATCGAATACACTATCACCAAATTTGCAAGTGATACCACATTGGGAGAAGAGGCAGTAACACTGGGTGGAAGAGGTAAAATTCAGAGTCCTTGACAGTCTAGAAAATCAGGCCAAAAGGAACTGCATGAGATTCAACAAAGACAAATGTGAAGTCCTGCAGCAGTGATGGAATAATCCAAATCAGTAATACAGGCTGGGGACTAGCTGTCTGGGGAGCAGATCTGCTAGAAATGATCCGGGGGTGCTGGCTGACAGTGAGCTGAATGGGAGTTAGCAGTGTGCCTTTGCAGCAATGAAGACAAACCACATCGGTGGCTGCAGAAGTAACAGCATCACAAGAGATGTGATCATTGTGCTCTACTCAGCGCTTGTTAGGTCACACCTGGTGTATTGTGCCCAATTTCAGTACCCCCAGTAAAAGACTGAACAGAGAAGGATCAGAGGAGGGCCCTCAAGATGATTAGAGTGCTGGAGAATTTGATATGTGAAGAAAAGTTGAAGGAACTGGGGTTTTTCAGCTAAGGGAAGAGAAGGCTCAGGAGGGATCTAATTAGTTTTCCATTGCCCAAATGGTAGCTATATAGGAGATGGAGGCATTCTTTTCAAAATACTGCAAAGTGAATATACAAGAGACAACAGACATGATTCACTTCAGGGGAAATTCCTTTTGCATATAAGAAAGTCTTGAGGGCAGTTTAACATTGCATAGGCTGCTCAGACCAGTGGTGGAATCTCCCTTGCTGGAAACATTCAGTATGGCTTTACAGGGCCATGGCCAGCCTGGTCTAAGGCCCCGCTTTCCACAGAGGGTTGGATGAGAGGGTATCCAGAAGTCCATTCCAGCTTAGACTTTTCTATCATTCTATAATTATATCTTTCACACCCCAAAATATATTTGATTCACGGAGGACCATCAGTCAAATTAATCTGATTTTATTAAAGAAGTAAATTTAAAGTGGACTAGTTTTACCACATCAAACTCCTCTGTGGATGCTCTCATTCACCACCTGAGGGGTCCTACATCGTCTTACTGTAATTCACTTTCCTTACAGTTAATTGAAAGGCGAATATTTTCTTGAAAGCGGGACATGCTCCATTTTTTAATGTTTATACTTAAATTTTGAATATGTGCTTAAAATATTGGTCAATCACATTTAAATTAATAAATGCATGTTTGGAAAATTGCAGCTCTCTCCAGTCAGAATGTTAAGATATCTCTAACACTCACACTGTGTATCATCAATGGATAATAAAGGGTTATGTCTGTATTGTACCAGTCTGTTCATTTGACGAAAACATCTCAATTGGTACATCCTCATTCAGACGTTTATGTTGTACTGACACAGATGCCAGGTTATTTGACTAATAGTTCATCTGCAACAAACACATTATGATTTGGAAACACTGGTGAATTTGGAACCACATAGGCTTTAATCATTACAGAAAAATGCACTTTGCCACCTTCAACTGAGTAGCACCATAAGGTTAAAAGTGTCTAGCATCACCCATTAATCATGTGTCAGTCTGTTTAAACTCAGACATAGCATGGATATTCATATGACTTGCTTCTTTGTCAGAATATTGTAAAACGTGGACATTTAAGAAGGAGACCTGAGGATGCAGCATGAATACTGATTTTCACTGATACATAACCATGGGGAGCAGAGCAATGGACAACCCATAAATCTGTCCTTTCTGCAGTAATTTTTAATCTCATAGAAATACCATGTGCTGGCCCACTTGATCTATGCAGCAGAATACCTGCCCTGCAAAAACACAAACTATATCATGTCATCTTCTTTCATTTTAATTGCTCCCTTTTTTGCTGCATGGAAATGAACACTTGAAAATGTGTAGTGACCTCTTGAACTGATCTGCAGGCCTATATGGAATATGAACTTCACTGTACTTTATGTGATATGACAAAATCACCCTGAAAAGGAATGCAAAGCAGACTGTGTCGATGTTATAAAGAAAAAAATATCCCTATGATAAAGGTAGCAGGTTTTGCCCAGTTTAATTCAATTTCTTGGAATTTTGTTTTACATTACAATCCCTCTTTAAAGAATGTTTACACTCTGAAGAAAGAGGTGTGCTTTCAAAGTAGGGTGGTAATGATGCATAAATTGCCTGCTTTGAAGCTTTGTTAAAAAGTCTTTGAAGCTCAGGCTAATCTGGATATAGGCACTACAGAGACAGGCAGAGTTGATTGGACAAAATAAAAAAAACACACCAGCTTTCAAGTTCTTCTGCTCATTCCTATGCACCAGTGCACCTAATTCACGTTTCTTAAGCAGTCTGTAACCTGTGTCAGCCTCCAAGAACAACGATGCTTCTGTAAGAGCTGATTCAGCAGAACGAGAACTAGCAAGAACAGCTCTGCAATATTTAAAGTCATGAATATAAAAAGCAAATGATGGCTTGAACTAAACTCCCTGCTCTGAACCGCTCCATTGCAGAAATACCTTTGTTTTGCATATACTCTTAAAAATGAGCTGCATATAAACAGTGTCAAATTTAAAACATTATAAATATTACAAATGCCTTCAGCACTTCATTTTTATGCACAGCTGCTGTGAGAGTTCACCTCAAAATAAAATATAATCTCAGTGTCTAAGAGTACGTGTCCTGGTTCGAACAACACAGAACTAATTTCTCTTTCAGTACTTTTAATTTTCAGTAAAATCTCTCCTAATGCTTTGGAAAATTGTACTTTTAGAAGACTCTGGTGTCTGAATTCATGAAAATATTGACTTCATAGCCAGATATGGTGTGTGGGTTTCAAGGTTTCAGTGTGTTTGAATTAGCCAAGTGTGGGGATGAGGAGCTGTGAGACCCGGGCACCTGACACAAGCTGGCCAACAGGATTATTTCATACCATGAATATCAAATTCAATATAAACTAGAAAGTTTGCCGTGAAGTCTCTCTCTCCCTTGATGGCAGTGATCCTTGGCACTTCTTGCCCCGGTGCTGGACCCCTGAAGCCTTCCCTTCCTCCCGAAGCCCTAGTGTTCGCAGTGTCCGACATTTGCCATCCACTACACAGACTGCACAGCTTCCTACTGATATAATTGGCTGAGTATAATCCTTGTATATTATCATAGAATCATAGAATGGTGAGAGTTGGAAGGGACCTTAAAGACCATCTAGTTCCCACCCCCCTGCCATGGGCAGGGACAACCTCCACTAGACCAGGTTGCTCAAATCCCCATCCAGCCTGGCCTTGAACACTTCCGGGGATGGGACATCCACAGCTTCCCTGCACAACCTGTTCCAGTGCCTCATCACCCTCACAGTGAAAAATTTCTTCCTGATATCTAATCTAAATCTATCCTCTTTCAGTTTGAAGCCATTACCCCTCATCCTATCATTACATGCCCTTGTAAAAAGTCCCTCTCCAGCTTTCTTGTAGGCCCCCTTCAGATAATAGAAAACTGCTATAAGGTCTCCCCAGAGCCTTTTATATTGGTATTGGGATCAATACTGGTTCTTTAGTATTATTAATGTTAATTACCTAGTCTTATTCTATTAAATTTACTTATATTTCAACCCTTGAGTTTCCTTGGTTTTTTTTCTTGATTCCCCTTCCTGGGTGGGGAGGGGGTCATGGGATGAGGGGAACAGTTGTCTAAATGACAATAATTTTGGGTTCCTCAAACCCCAGCAGCATGCTACTGAAAGGAGGAGAGTTCCTCTTTATTGTATTATTCTTAAAAGCAAATGGATTTCTACTTTATATTGTGAAAAGCTGGTGAAGTGACCTCATTTACACTAGGGACAGGTCTAGAGTTCCTTTTGATTGGACCACTGGCTCATTTAGCACAACATGTTTTCTGCACCTGGAGCTTGTATTTCTAATGTTGCGGCAACAAGAAGGCTCATCCTAGAGAGCAATCATATCAGCTAGATTTTTACAGAAAACTTTATATTACAATGTACTCCATATAATTATTACTTCTGTAGCACACAAAGGCCTAACTCTAAAGCTTCTGCTGTGAACTATGAAGAACTGTGAAAAACCAAAAACATGAAAAGAAATTGGTGCCAGAGAGGTTAAACATGCAGCAGTTTGTGTTCAGGTACCAAAACTGAGAGTATAAATGTACAACTGGAGTGTCCTGGCTCACACTCAAGTGTCTTCTTTGCTGTGCCTTGTCACTTCCCTGCAGCTATCAACTGGTGTCTGACAGAAAAATATAAAATCCGCATGATATAGTTGCACACCACCATATCCACACGGGAGAGTTCTTTTTAGCTTCGCAAAACTAGTGGGATGTTTGTGTCCTAAGTATGGGATTGTCTTTTGTACTTTTATTCTGCCAAATATATCTACTAACATTCTTGTAAGTATAATAAATTCAAAAGGAAAAGAATAAAAATAAGAATATACATATTCCTTAAAATCCTTTCAGCACATTAGAGATGTAGTCAAAGCTGTGAGCAAAAACATGTTACAGTGATCGTGTGCATGATTCATATGACCAAAAGTAGATATTTACAATACAGACATTTAATGCAAGCTAGTCATCTTAAACTTCCATTATAGTGGGGACAAAAACAAATCCAGCCTTCAGTAGGATATGACTGATCTCATTCTAAAGTTAATATCTCAAACAGGTCATATGAGCGAAGAGCGAAAACCGAAAAGAACAATAATTTCTAAAATAATTAAGCCAAACTCTATCCCGATGAAGGGATAGAGTGTACCGTCAGCAAGTTTGCTGATGACACTAAACTGGGAGGGGTGGCTGACACGCTGGAAGGCTGTGCTGCTTTACAGCGTGATTTGGACAGGCTGGAGAGTTGGGCAGAGAGGAACTTAATGAAATTCAACAAGGGTAAATGTAGGGTACTGCATCTGGGGAGGAATAACCCCATGCATCAGTACAGGTTGGGGGCTGACCTCCTGGAGAGCAGCTCTGTGGAAAGGGACCTGGGAGTCCTGGTGGACAACAGGATGACCATGAGCCAGCAATGTGCCCTGGTGGCCAAGAGGGCCAATGGCATCCTGGGGTGCATCAGGAAGAGTGTGGCCAGCAGGTCAAGGGAGGTCATCCTTCCCTCTACTCTGCATGGTGAGGCCTCATCTGGAGTACGGCGTCCAGTTGTGGGCTCCCCAGTTCAAGAAAGACAGGGATCTGCTGGAGAGGGTCCAGCAAAGGGCTACAAAGATGATTAGGGGATTGGAACATCTTTCATATGAGGAGAGGCTGAGGGATTTGGGTCTCTTTAGTCTGGAGAAAAGAAGATTGAGGGGGGATCTTGTTAATGCTTTCAAATACTTGAAGGGAGGATGCCAGGGGGATGGGAGCAGTCTTTTTTCAGTGGTACCCATTGATAGGACGAGGGTAACGGGCACAAGCTTGAACATAGGAAGTTCCATCTTAACATGAGGAGGAACTCCTTTACTTTGAGGGTGGTGGAGCATTGGAACAGGCTGCCCAGAGAGGTTGTGGAGTCTCCCACTTTGGAGACATTCAAAACCCGCTGCCATTTCCCCTGCACGCATCTTAGCTCGGGTTAGATGAGTCTTTCCTTGGAAGTCTATTTGGAGATTCACTGAAAGTAAAGTAGGTAATTATGGAATATTAAGCATTTATTATGTTTCTGTTATATTTTCTTGATATATGTTTTAGACAGTTACTTTTAGAACTCAGTTTTGTTCTAATTATTGAACAATAATTTCTAAAACAATTAAGCCAAACATATGTTTGTAAATGCTGTTTTCTCTCCCTTTCATGTTATCTATACCCATATATCCAGATTATTTTATCAAAGTTTACAAGATTTTTTTATGTATGTATTTCTTCAGTAGTGTTACTGTCATTGTCTGCATTTAAACTGGCAATACATTTTTATAAATATCATATTTAAAAAAGTAAACTCACAAGAAAAATATCTATGTAAAAAATAACTACTTACACTTTAGGGTTAAATAATCATGTGCCCAAATTTTTTCATTTTGTACTGAGGGTTAAAGAGATGTTGTTGGGAAGGACAATGTTTATGTTCATAAGACAGTAAGACCTGAATCACTCATCTTCAAGTTATCTTGATAATTAATTCACAAAACTATACTGATGGCACTCTCAGGTAACATTGGCTCTATTTAAATTCACAGACAGTGGAAGAAATTTGCTTATTATAAAAATTAGGAACAGAATGTATCTGTAAATTCATCCAATCTACCACCAGCCAATGCACTTAAATTCACAGACTGGTGCTCTCTTACAGGTATACCCTTTACTAATTCTCTCATAGGGAAGATGGGAGTGTCATGGAAACTGTACAGCCATGAAAACATGGCATATGATGAGGGGGTACCTTCTGCATGATCTCATGGAGGCCTCAGGTGTCCGCACCTGTTGTATGCCACAGCTTCTCTTCTGTTATGTCAATCCAGTCACCATGAAATGTGGGTCAAATGCCAGTGAGCTGTGTCTAACATGGAAAGGAGAGAAAGCAGGGAAAGAAGAGCTATTTGAGGAGAAATGATGGCTAACACCTATTTAATTTTATTGTAAATCCACAGCACTGTGTGTAGTTTCCCTGGGGAAATGATCATGATTTCTTCTTTCTTAAAATGTTTTTACCTCAGACTTTGTGGTTTAGAGCCCTGTTTTGCTAAAAGGAGAGAACAAATCACAGTTATCACTGATATCTTATTCTATAAGCAAGAGAGCATGTAGCTATGTGAGATAAGAAAGAAATACAGAACAAACAGCTGAGACTTTACTCCCATGAGTCCTTTACTCCCATTTCAGAACATAGATGTCAAATCATCAAAGACAATAAGAAAACCCCACATTGTCTTGATAAGACATAAAACCATCAGAGAAGAAGAGAAGTGGAAGCTGGCTGCTCATTAAGGTTGCTTATCAGGCCATTCCAGGGAAGAGCAAGGTCATGGCTTCAGCATGGACTGGCAGCACTGTGTTTTGGTAATGGTACCAGAGGCAGGGAACATAAAAGTGGTTTAGTCCAGAGCACACCTCTCCCAAAAATGTTAATGTGCATGCCAGTGAATAGTTTTTACTTCAGAGCTGTTCATACAATCATACTTTTAAGTCTCTAGGCTTAGTAAAAAAACACACAAATCAAGTCATCCCAAGACTGGAGGACTACAGACCTTCATCAGAAATTTTTTTTTTTTTTTGTAATTAATTTTGCTGAGCTTCCTGAGTTATATAAATTATCTGCTAGACACAAATAAATAGCACTGTAGTTATACTGTCAGAAGCTACTCTAAAATCTTCATTGTTCTCATTTAGTAATTAAGAAAAAAAATTGCAATTATTTTTTATTAAGAAGATTATTTATGTTGCTTACAAAAACCATTCTTGATTTTTGACTAAAAAGAAGAAAAGTCAAAGTTTCTGTTAATAATACGTTAATACATATCTAGGGTATAAACAAAATAATTCAGTAAGCATTGATGTTCATTTGATTTCTGGAAAATATAACAACAAATAATTAAATCTTTCTGTATTAGCTAACTTCTTTACAAAATATATATGCAAAGTTGGCAAAATAAAGGTGAAAAGGTGGGTTTGGGGAGTTTTTCCCAAAGTAATGTTATTTTAGAACCAGGCTAGTCTGTTTCAGTTAGGCCATGTTAACAAAACAAGATAAATATTTGTTTTTAATTTAAGAAAAGAAAAAAATAACTCCTTCTCTTCCCTGCTTTTTAAATCAACTGTTTTCTATATGACTTTTAATATTGAGAAGCTCTTCTAGGAAACCGAGATCTTTATTAATACATTTACTTATATTCAGTGTACTGTGAGGGGTTGATATTACAGAGGTAAGTTCTGGCCAAACCCTTCCATCACCCTATACACCACCTCCATTCATGGCTGCTTAATGTGCATTTAAGAAAAAACTTATCAGAAAAATGTTATTATTTGCACCTAAGAACATTTTTCCAAATTGTGAATAACACTGTTGTTATATATCAGTACAGAGCTTGGCACCAGAGAAAACCAGTGGCAGCCTACAATGGGTGCTCTTCCATGCTCCCAGCCTGGCAGCTACCATCAACTGTCCTCCATATTCCTGTATCAGAAAGTCTTGCTACGAGATACTACTAGACACTACTAGATAAGGAAACCAAGAAGGAAGACACATGTTTTTTAAGATATTTACTCTTACTTTATGATGATTTAAAAAGGAATCTGAGTAGTCAAGTTGAAATTGTGCCACACCAAATGTTCTTAAGACAATCTCAGCTTTAGCACTTTGGTCATAAATCCCTTTCAAGTACCTCTTTTTAGTATATTCCAAAATAGTGGGCTACTATGCTGCCAGCTCCTCACCCCAAAATCAATTCTGAAACACAGCAACTTGAAAGAACAAACAGCCAACAAAAAAAGATAAGGAAAAAAATATATTTTCATTCATTACATACCTGTACTTGACAACAAGAATGTTGTGAACATTCCTATGAGACCAACTCATTGTTTTATAGAATGTTAGTAGCAAAGAAAAGTTAAAATGTTGTAGACTTGTGAAATATGTTAGCAGTACAAAAAAGTATGCTACCTAAAGCTAATCCTGATCAGTTCACAAGATACAGATATTGGAAAGATTTCTCAGAATTTATTTTAACAGTACTCAATGTATTTGAGCCTTTTTTGTCCTTTGATTAAGTTTTCTTAGCTTTAATACAAAACTTTTAATGCCATTTGGAGTAAATTTAGTAAACATGAGAACCTGTTGTGAATGAATCTTACCTCATTTTCAGTGCCTAATAAGTTCAATTTTATATGAATTTATGTAATAATTTTTATGAATGCATATAAATTTATTGCATTCATCAATTTTTAATGCTTTAGGGTATGAAGATGGAACTGGCAGATACAAAGTTGGATTTAAAAGACACCTCACCCTTCTGGAGCAGGTGAGGGAGAGCTGCTGGAATGGCATTGGTTGTCTAAACAGGGCTAAATGCCAGAGGCTCCTAAATAGTTCTCAGTTATCCATTATATAGGCATCTTTATCTGAACTAGTTGAGCTAGGCTGTCTTTACAGCAAGTGGAAAAAAAACATTTTTTTTTTTTTCAGGATATGACTCATATGTCCTATTTCAGATACATTTAAGATTAATTTAACCTTCTATTCTAAAGAGAGATCTAGACAAATAAGGCAGATGGAATGATCTACATTTGGTCATACCAGTTTTCAGCCTTCTTTCCACAGCCTCATATCACATATGTAAGGTGGGCTAGTCTTGAAATCCCCGAGCTAGTGTTGACCAAACCAGATCCAGAGTTAAACCTTATCCAAATGGTTCTGCCTCTGAGCTAACTAGCCCTGGATTTTTTTTGCTTTGGACAACTGAAATAGTTGTTGTGATCAAAGAGTTAATATTTTTATGTAGAGCACACAGATGTAGTGTTTGGTCCAGTGCATCAGGCTAGGCTTTCAAGTTAAAATTTAAACCTCTTGCATGATTAGTCTTTTCTGTCTAGCTGGGTTGTACATACCTGTCATGGTTTCTGGTGGGGTGTAGTTTACTTTCTTGCTGGCAGCTGGTGTGGTGCTGTGCTTTGGATTAAGGATGAGAGTAGTGTTGATGGCACACTGATGTTTTTGGTTGTTGCTAAGCTCTCAAGACCTTTTCTGCTCCTCACACTGCCCCACCAGCGAGTAGGCTGGGGTGCACAAAAACCTGGGAGGTGACACAGCCACAACAGCTGACTCCAATTGACCAATGGAATATTCCATGCCATGTGACGTCATGCTCAGTATGTAAAGCTGGGGGAAGAAGAAGGAAAGGTGGGGGGGAACTTTCAGAGTTATGGCATTTTGTCTTCTCAAGTAACCATTACATGAGATGGAGCCCTGCTTTCCTGGAGATGGCTGAACACCTGCTTGCTGATGGGAAATAGTGAATTAATTCCTTGTTTTGCTTTGCTTGTGTGTGCAGCTTTTGCTGTACTTATTAAACTGTCTTCATCTCAGCCTATGAGTTTTCTGTCCCACTGGGGCAGGGGAGACATGAGTGAGCATCTATGTGGTCCTAGTTGCCGACTGGGGTTAAACCAAGACAATACTGGTTTTCACTATTGTGGCTGTTATGGATTTCATTTTTAGATGTTCATCTTTCTCCCAGTGGATCAGGAATTTAGACATCTTAGATATACAATTTGTTATTTCATAATTAATTGCATTTACAACCCGTAATGAATATGTAGTACATATTGTATATCTAAGCCATACAATATTTAAATCCCTATTTGGAATTATCCATTTCTCCCTACATGTAGTAACAGTTGCTTTTTGAATATGATATTAGGTGAAATGGCAAGTCTGATAGCTTTTAGGTTTATGGAATAAAGATAAACTTTTCCATGTTACAGATTTACGCAGTATGTGTTTTATACACATGGAAATAAAAGATGCCTTTATCCTCATTTGATTTTATGTCTTTTGTTGGCCAAATGAGATAATATTTTTCTCTCGGAAACTTCTCCTTATATAGATAGTCTTTACATTTCAACAACTGTTCGTGTGTGTAACTACTGATATTATATAATCTAAGATTAATGTCAGAGATATAAACAACCAAAAAGATTAAAACTACTATAAGCTTAAGTTTTTAAAGCATGGAAAATTACAAAGTAGACATGAAATATGTTGAAATAATCTCATGTTTAAACTGAGACAAAAGACTCACAAGGTTTGAGTCCCAGGCAGTCTTACTAGGGAAGAATTAAAACCCATAAACATTTCAATTACTACCTAACACAATGGCATGTTAGAACTGATTCAAACACACTAATTACTATTTCAAGGTATTTATAAATTCTGCCAGTATCTGTACTACAGTCTCCATGAGAATCAATACTTTCAGAGCATAAGCACTGTAGTTGAGTCATGACAGTTTATAATTAAGATCATTTAATTTTCCAGATCTAGTCCTAGATATTAAGTGAAACATAAATAATCTGTAAACTACGAACTAAAGTAGATTTGAACTGAGCTGAAATACCTACTTTACAACTATTGCTTTGAGATAAAACACTTGATTAAAAAGAAGAAATCTCAAACTATGTGGAAATTAAGATCAATTTCAGGATACGGGTTTCTAGATTCTTTTTCCAGTTTATGCATGTACACTGTGACTTGCACAGTCAAAAAAATTTCATTTAGCATCGCTTCTATGCCTGCAAAAAGAGGGCTTTTTTATTTGATTCTCTTCGTGATTTATTTTTTTCTCTTCTGTCTCTTTAGGCCAACAAACTGATAACATTCATGTATGAGATCAGCTTCATTAATTGTGCAGGAATTGCAAATAGTTTTTCAATTAAGATAATTTGTAGGCATTTCTAGGATTAGGGACTTAAATTATTAAGCCTTTGGAGGTAATTGCTACTTTCTGTGGCTTTGGGCTGCCAAGTGCAATGGAACCTTGATTTTGATCAAGGTTTAAAGACAATGTATTTGATACAGATCAAAATGATTATGTTGATAGGTATACCAATCAGCATTCAGTTGCTAGGAAAATTTTCCACTTTTAAGCCTAACATTACTACAAATTGGACAGACACCAGTCATCTTTACCCAGAGGTTTCTTGATCCAAGGGTTATTAGTCACTTAATTTGGATTTGTTGAGCATGACTTTATCATCTTTGTTCAGTGAAGACATAAAGTTAAATACACTTATGCAGGCTTAGCCACTCAAAAATCTGTAAATATTATGGAGTTAAATATTGTGGTCTATTTAAGAGACTCAAGATAAAAATGTAGTCACTGAAGACAATCTAATTCCACAAAAGTCAAATTCATTTGCATAAGTGGTAACAATCAAAATCAGGGAACCTCAAACCTGAACAGCTTTTGAAGACGTAGTTTCCCAACAGGCAGAACAAACTGGAGAATAACATGTCCTTTGTAAAATGCAGACTTTTTCATAGCTTCACAGTAGAGGAAAATTATCAGCGAACCCGTACCTGCATCAGTGATTCATAGAATCATAGAATCGTTAAGGTTCATCGAGTCCAACCATTAACCTAACCTGACAAAACCACTTCTAAACCATATCCCCAAGTACCACGCCTACCCTTTTTTTAAACACCTCCAAGGATGGTGAATCCACCACCTCCCTGGGCAGCCTATTCCAATGTTGGATAACCCTTTCAGTGAAAAATTTTTTCCTAATATCCAACCTAAACCTCCCCTGGCTTAACTCGAACCCATTTCCTCTCATCCTATCCCTTGTCACTAGGGAGAAGAGGTCAGTCCCCATCTCTCTACAACCTCCTTTCAGGTACTTGTAGAGAGTGATAAGGTCTCCCCTCAGCCTCCTCTTCTCCAGACTAAACAGCCCGAGTTCCCTCAGTAATTCCTCAATCTCCATATTCCTAATTTATTTAAGAGGGGGTTAATATTGAGGCAGCAAAATTTACAGATATGAATTGGTACAGTGAAACTTATGCAGATCACATAGATGTGTAGATGATCCAACGACATGGGACAATAAAATGAGTTACCAAATTCAAGTGCTAATTAATGTATATGGGAGGGACTGGAAGCAATTAAACTATAAAGAAACTATATTACTCTCCTGAATTAGTTATTTATAATCAGATAAAAACAAATCTTTCAAGTCTTTAGGATCAATAACCATCCTTGCTTAAAAGATGTAAACAAATACTGGCAATTGTTAGGAAAAAACATAGAGAGCAAAGCAGAAAGTATCGTAATGTGTTTTCATCAATTGGTATGGACCCACATCTTGACTGTGGAATAGTTTTATTATCATATCATTGTAAAGATAATACAAAGAAAATGTGCAAAGAAGGGGAAAAAGAGACTCGGGGGTATGGAAAAGCTTCCACAACCAGGAGAAGGAGAACAGTTCAGAGTTCTTCAATTTGGAATATACACTATGGATAAGTTTAAACAGAGGATGTTAAATCATTAGTTGCATTGAGAAACTACAAAACAATTATTTTTTTCATATTTTTGATGTATTAAAATCAGGAACCCCTAACTCACCTAATGGTGAAATTGTTAGGTAAAAACAACATGGTCAAGGAAGTACTTCTAACGTATTAAGAAAAATAATAGTGGAAACTAATTTTGCCAAAGGATAAAAAGATAAGTGTTCAAAATTTCATTAGACAAATTCATGAAATATACCTTATTATGACAGAAAAAAAAAAAAAAAATAGGTGTAACTTATCATCCTGGAAGTCTTTAAATAATGATGAAATAGCCCATAATGGTGACATGACAGAGTGTGCAAGACGTTTTGGATTTTGACCTGTTTTTTCAATGGTTGATTTGATGTTACTTATGTCATGCAAAACCCTACATATATCTTGAGAGTAAATACTCCTGAAGTTATATCTATAGTGCCTTGAATTAAAAGAAGGTGGGAGCTTCATATTCTTTAATACTACATGACTATTTCTATAATAAACACTCATTTGTCTTAAGGCGTTCCTAATGTAGCTATTAACAGATAAATATTCAAAAGAGATACATACATTTTAACTGCATGACTCCCATGAAATCAGTTAGTCTCCTTGAAGGATGGTGAAGAAAACTGTTGCAGAAATAAAAGCAATAAATCAGAAGAAACAGCTCAGAAATAATCTTTGCTACATTTATTTTTCACCAGAAAATTGTTTGGGCTTCATAGGTCTTGCTGTCTTCTCAATCATGTATCTTATGGCTCCAGAGACATAGGAGAGTATGGAAGGAAAATGTCACTTACTAACCAAGAAGCAGCCAATCTAATTAATTATGATAAGAACTGGCATACTCAAAAAAATACCTTACAGAGCAAAGGTACTCATTCAAAAAGATATTTGAACCCTTAAGAAAAAAAGTAAAAAACATGCCACATTAAGCATACAAAGGCAATATTTTCCAAGTCATTGAATTGTTACATTTTGGTTTTCCCTTAAATTCAACTCAGTTGAAATATATACAGTTTCAAATATGTTAATTTTAAAGAAGTGAGTCCCCATTTGGGAAAAGATAAAGGCATCTAATGTTTTATTCATGCATTTCCTAGTGTGCAGAATGGATTTTAGAAGGAAAGAGAGGAGGAGAAATCACTGGTCTGGAAGATATATTACATGTATAACATAAGAAACGAAGCTGCCAGCAGTGGAATAATTGTGGCAACATTCAGATTTTCAAATGCCTCTATTTGCCTCTGGTAGACAGATTTGAAGAACAACTATATTTTGTTAAAAAAGATAATTGATTACACTTTTATTTATTTTATTTTTTTCCCCTAATCACTAACAAATTTCTAAAAGATTGTTTATTAAAATGTTTCACAAAAGCAATATAACACGATTTGAAGAGGTTTGGGGTTTTTTTTTAATTTATTTATTTTTTTTTCTTTAACACTTTAACAGGACTGTTTTATTTGGGAGACCTGACCCCAAGTATTTTTGGATCACCAATACTTTTTATTTTGTCAGCTTTTCTCTAGACCAAAAGAAAAAAAAAAAAAACCAAACAAATCCTGGTTGAGCAGCACTCCTCAATTTTTCTGGAATTGGGTGTTCTTATAGGACATTGATGAGCTTGTCACCTGTCCAACCAACTTTATTTTTAATCTCTATTTCACCCATCAAATTCCACAAACTCTATGAATAGCATAGTATCCAGAATCCAAAAATCAATAAATGCTTAAAAACAGCTGTTGAGAGAGAAGTTTATCTCTAAGGGAAGTAGTGAAGTCATTCACAGCAGTGAAGGTGAGGAAAGACACCTTGCATTACTTCTTTAAGAGCTACTAAGAATCAGAGGAAGGATGCACTGCCATCTATATATACTTATTTCCTACCCTTTATTATACAGCAACATTCATGGCAGTGAAGAATCCAATCTTCCTATTAACTGTACTCCAAAATAGGCTGTCAGAAAAATCGTAGGGGTTAAAAACCCAACCACCCTCAAATAGAAACAACTGGTGTTACCTTAAACAAAATGACATTATTCGGACTTCTTTTAACTTTCCTACATTGGAATACCTATCCAGTATCTATAAATATCTTTAGTAAGCTTGCTTTTTCTTTTTTTTTCCCCCCCAAATGAAATAAGGAACTTTCAGGAAATAAGGAACATTAACTTGTGCTATGTTTCTAGCATTAAAATTCTCCTCCATTATAATGACTTATTAATTTTAAGAGTTAGACCAAAAGCATTCTGTAAAACATTATTCGTAAAACATTATTCATAAAACAAGGTGTGTTGGTGAATGCTCATCTTCAAGCTTGCCTTCTATGGATGATCATACATGCTGAAATGTGTATCTTCAAAAATCACTGTGATGATAGTGTCTGCTCTGGAAGGAAAAGAAATGTTTTCTCTGTTGAGTAGAAGAAAATTTAATTGGACAGTGCTATTCCTTTTCTTTGGTTTAGAGAAATTTAAAGATCTGAAGTTAATCTAAAAATGGTTGTTGCTGGCTTAACCCAGAGCAACTATGCCATTTTCTTGTGGTCGATATAATGCTGGATCTTGGAGTCAGAACTTCTTTCCAAGCTAGGGAAGATTTCCCTCTAGGGTCTTTTGGAGAGTATTGCTGCAGGAATAGTTAAGGGGAAAACCAGAAGGAAATGTCTGAAGCTAAAACCGTATTTTAGAAGTTCAACCAGTCAGTAATTTAAATATGTGCTCCTGTCTAAGATCTTAATCTAGTTTCTTGTTCTTAAGTTGTTCTTTAATATAGCAAGAACTACTTTAACATTAACATTGTTCAAAATGCTACCTCACCCAAAGAAGATTACTAAGTAAAAATACTACTTTACCTGAGTCTACTTTACATTTCTTAAAGCTAACATATACTTACAGAAATGGCTTCTTACATTTAATCATTCCATAAAGGAATTTTAAAGAAGCACATTTACAAGCATATTCCTGAGAAAATGAATTAATTAGAATGTGTTAGAAATTGCTATCAATTACAGAAAATCATCTCTGAAATAAAAACAATTATTTTACTAGCATTAACAACTTAAACCACCAATTTTATGTAACCGTGACTGCATTGCACTATGCATATATGCGTATAAAGTTATAACACTGAGAAAACTCTGCTGTTTTTTCTTTTTCTTTTTTTTTTTTAACTTCTGAGCGTATATCATTACTGCAGAAGTCAACTAGAATAACAGCACTTTTTTTTTTCCCCAGAAGACTGCTTTTCCATTATCCATACTTGAGCTTCATTTATAAAAAACATTGCTTTGTTCTGTTTTTTTTCTTAGGTTTATTCATAATTCAGAGATAACTTGTAGAAGATGCATAAAATAAAGCTCCAAGAAGGACCATATGAACCACTCTGAACCTTGGCATTCCAGATCAACATAAGTTACAGCTGAGGCCTTCAGTTCAAGCTCAAGTAGCCTGTACTATATTTGGAGAACTAAAGAAGAAAACATTTCAGCATTTTTTTATTCTCTTTGGACTATAATAAAGAATCTAAGGAGAAAGGAAAGGAAGAAAAGGCAAGCAAGGGAAAAGAGAAGTGTTCCTTGCCAAAAGCAAGTCTTGTTCATGCTTTATATGTTTCAAAAAATGATCAGTTCAGCTTTAAATACTCAGTTTCTGAAATTAAAAGATAAACACACTCTTCCTGGTGAGTGATGGGACAAGAGTTCACTCACCCTCTGTTTCCTAGAGGTTTGCTCCCAGTGAGCCATGGTGCATTCTAAGCAAGCAAAGTTACAAAAGAAGTCATGTGTATTCATGGTAAGATCATTCAAACAAGCTTAAAATACATTTTCATCTTGAAACCTGACATAATTTCCCAGACAGCAGTTTTCTTTAAGCATATAAAAGAAGGGTAAGAGAGTCATTAATATTGCTTATGAACTGAACCTCCAGAGCCAAACTTGAATTAGCTTCTTTATTAAAAGGCATTCAGGAACTTCTGTGATTCTCTGCTAAAACGGAATAATTTGTTACAGAATTACACAGTTGGTGTACAAAATTATTTTATGTAAACAAATGTCACAAACCAGCTGTGTAGGGTCACTGATGATTTTCTAGATGAATGATTCTCAGCCATTCCAAGGTGGTGATCTATTAGTTGGAGAAAACAATCACTAAATCGCATTTACTATGAAAGCAAAAGTATACTGTTAATAAGCTGTTATTTTTTCATACATTTCAAGATGCTGGCAAAGACTAGTTGAACTAGAAGAATAAAATGTAATGAAAATGTAGGGGTTGGGGTTTTCTTTGCTTGCTTTTTGTTCTAGTTTGCTAAATATTTTTGAAACCCAATTATCTTTTGTGATCCACTGCTGTCATGTTTTTGATACAAGAGCTGAGAAACACTGCTCTAGAAGTAAATATTCATTACTAGTTTAGCATATTTCCTTCCAAATCTGCAGATAGTTGGAAACCTGTGCCCATGAAAAATGTAAAGATCCATTTCTGCAGTATGAAAAATCTCAAAGTTAATTTCAGTAAAATAAAGATCGTGTCCTCAGAGAAGGAAGAACACTACAACATGTTTATAAAATTTGTATTAGAGATAAAAGAAAGAAAAAAGTAAAAAAGCAGATGTAAGTATAAGAAAAATTTTAGGTAGTAGTCTCTCCCTGATCTCAAAGTTTATTTTACTCCAGTAAAAAGGACCAAACTGAACCATCCATCTTTACAGACACATGCAGAGACATAGCCTCACATCCCTTTCAGAGAGGAATTTAATTAAAATCATTGACATATGCCCCACTTCCCCCCCTGCCAATAAAGAAAAAAAACAAAACCCCACAGTGCAGAATCCAGCAGTTCCTGCATTAAATAGAATTTCCCATAGGAAATGTGTTACTTCTGTCATTTGCCTTTCTCACTATCTGTTGGCTGATTTCAGGTAAAAGTTTAAGGCATTAAAGCCTTGAATGGTTTCCTGTCTTTGTTTAGATAACCAGCATAGTGTTAATCTAGCTTTACCTTTCTGAATGGCTATTTTCCGTGACTCCTTGACAGTTCTATCTGAATAATTGTTGAACTGATGAATAAGGGCTTTATGAGGGTTTTTGTGTTTGTTTTAGTGTTTCTTCTTTCCTACCACATGCTGCTTCTTTCCCACAGCAATGAAACAATCTACAATGCTTGAGATAATAGCTCAGTAGATTAAATGAAGGGGAGTCTTTACATAGCCCAGTCTTTTTGAGGTATAATCAGCTCTGGAAATTGGTTTGCTTAAGGTCTGATTGTCTTCAGACCATGAAGTAATACTATAACTTTGAAAAAAATCTAGTATATCTGAAAATATGTTAATATTTCCCATGTAAGTTGGTCTAATACAATATATTGTTTTCCCATTAAAGACCTGATCTTATTCAGAACATCACTGTATCCAAATATGAATGACGGCATTGTATTTAGATTTTGTATGAACATACTGCGGTCTCATGAAGGATAGGCACTGAGTGCCTGAAAAAGTGATTTGGTACAGCTTGAAGAATTTAATTTTGTGTGGAATTTCTATGGGTTAATGTGCACAGATTGCTTTTAATTTATTCATATGATCTATATCATAAGCACTCTCATGGCTGTACAAGATTCTTGAGCATATTTCAGTCCTGCTTTCAAGAGAAGTACCTCATCAAAAGAGATGGAGTAAATATCATCTAAGTTCAGACTTTCATTTGGCAGTTTAGCTTCTCTTCAGAACTGGTGGAGAAAGACAGGCTGTTTCAACAGATGATATAGAATATACAATGTAGGATATTTGCTCTGAATGAATATAAAGTAAGGAATCGCATACCTCAGGCTGTTAAGCTTGAGGAAGTTATTAGTTTTTTATAAAGAATCTCAAAAATCTTTAAGAGAAACTGTCACCCTATATAATGAGATCATGTCTAGTTCAGATGTGATTTTTGATGGAACTTGCAGATAGTACTGCAGCACCAGTAGAGATACTATTGTCAGTAGAGATAACTACTCAGTAAACCCTCTGGAAAGCTACTCATCTCTTTCAAACACCATTTTTTTTTAAAAGCGGATTTGAAAGTATTTAAAAACAAGGTAAGGAGGCCAGCAGACAGATAGTACAAAGAATGATATTACAACCCTTTTTCTACATGTCTTTAAAAGTCTTGCCTTTTAGAGTGTTGTTTCTACTTAGCAATATTCTGTTTATCTACATTGATTTATTTAGTATTTCAGTTCTGAATTGTACATAATTGATTATAACTTCAGGCCTCCAGTTATGATTACTGCCTACTGCAATTTAATTGTGTTTTCAGAGGATTAGTTTCATCCTCAAATCAAAACACTTGCATCAGCTGTGCTGTTGCAAACATTGTAATACCTGCAGCAAATCTACTGAATGTTCTTCTATACTGCTAATGGGAAGGGAAATTCAAGTCACTTGTTTATAAGCTTTATGAGTCTACAGTGTTGTGAATATCTAATATGTGTAAAAACTGGTCCATATTTTGTGATACAGATGTTATATAGCCTCAACCAAATAGGACTTGCATCAAACATTTTAAAAGTGTATAAATATTGAGGGAAGAAGAAATGAAAATGAGGGGGAATCTGAGAAAACTACTGTTTCCTGGTATAATGTGCACCATCCAATGGCAGCTGCACATATGCTTAGAAACCCAAGAAAATGCTTTTGGAATCTTGCTGACTGCATGCTGTCATCAAACAGGAAATAATAAAAGATAATAACAAAAATTAAATATAATATACACAAATCAGAAAAAAGAAAAGAAAAAGAAAAATATACCCATTGTAATAAGAAAAATGTGGGGGAAAAAGAAGGAAGAAAAAAGAGAACAAATAAAAAGTTCCCACAGGAATACAGCATGACAGGTTGCCAATAGGATGGAGAAAAGAATGCAGTGGATAGTCTTGAAAAGTGATGTCAGACAAGAGATACGATGGTAGCCAAAGTAAAGAAAAATACCTACTGGAAAGATTAATAGAATCCATCTAACCATGACTAGAACATGAACTGCAGAAGATAGAATTGGAAGATGTACTGTATCCATCCAGCAGCGAAATCAACAGTTTTCCCTTTTCTATTTTAGATATGAAAAGATAATGCCATTGTGCACCTTTGAAAAGGAAGTTTTAGAGCAGATCTACACTTTGTGGTACTCATTATACATTAACTGCCATTACGTGGACTCTAAAATTTCCATTTCTTTCTCATGCACATCTGTGGTGCTCCAGCTCTCAGAGCACATAGGCTTCATTCTTTTCAGGTGCTTTGCTTTTCACTCCAAGTGAACTGCTCACAAAAAGGAAAAGTAATGGTGTGCTAATATTGGGAAGCAAGGTACAAAGTAGAATGCAGTAGATATAAACCAGGAACTTTTACAATATAAAAAGAATGGCATTGTTATCAATTGCACCTTATTTTCAGAAAGATGAGTAAACAGAGCTTTGGGCTTCATCTACAGAATGAACTGGAATAATTCATATTGACTTAATTTAGCAGGACAGTGGGGACTATTATACAATGCAGAGATACTCTCAAATCTTTAGGACCCAAAATTCCTATTGAAACATGATGAAAACTTGTAGTGAAAACGCTAACAATAGTCAAATGGGACTCTGAAAATGTACACATTTGTTATTAAATATCCAAGGTTCAAATTTCTTATTTAAATAGTCTCCAAGGAAAATGAAATGCTTTCATTTGTGCATGGTGGAATTAGCTATGATTCTAAAAGATGTCTGGTCATTGTCTTTTTGGTGGACTGTCTCTATCCTCTCTGTAAAGACAGATATGCTTTTTTGAAATATCTGTAAGATTCGTATTTATAAATTATTTTTAGGCAGGGACCTAATTTTTCTAAATGTTCATAAGGATCAAGACACAGACAGGGTTGTATCAACCATAATTAATAATGATGCACCTCATTACAGGGCCCAAAAAACTTGAGCTTGTGTTGCTTGCAGAGAAGGACATGCCCTTCAGAAAGAGGTACTTGGATTTCATCATAACAGAAATGAAATGACAGAAGGGTCATAACAGCAAATAATCATATACAGAGAGGCAAGAGAAATAGGGGAGCAAGCTCTAAACTGGTGTAACTATGGCAGTTTATACTAGACAAGAATTAAGCTGAATAGCCTTAAGGCACATATTCCATTCCTGAAAATGAAAACCGTTTAGCAGAGGTGCATTTGAGTCAAAGAGAAACTAAAAATGGTGACCACACTGCACCTGATCTTTAGAGACAGAGAGACTGGAAGCAGAAAGAATAACCAGTGGAGGAGATGCATTTGTGCACATATCAGTTTACATCAGTTTCTATCTGATTTCTAGGACAAATTACTGCCTGAAGCTGATGTACACAGGGCTGCTAACTAGTTTCTTTAATTGGTTGTTTTACATGGAGTCAGATAATATTATTAAGCAACAGAGTGTTATAATGAACTGAGGATTGCACTTGAAAAATAAGCTATGCTATTTTTTCAGGCTGGTGAAACACAGATTGCTTTCAGTTATTTTTCTTGGCAGGACTGTTGTTTCTGTCCATAGCCTGTCAAGCTAGCATAGTACCCAGATGGTTATAAGGCTCTAGGGCACCTGTATAATTCACATTAGAGTTTAACAGAAATGTAGTGAGTAATATTTATATATTTACATTTCAGATCCTCCTCCATTCAAAGCAAAACACAGCTGTTATATTTTCACCCTGGCCATTACCCTGTAATATCCCACTCAGCCAATACCTCCACTCATTGGCACTCATTATAGCCCAAATAAGAAAGCTGTCTGCCAGGAGGTAGTTTTGCTATATAATGGCCTAGCATAATAACTTTTTAAGGTATTCTTTTTTACACCACTCAGACTTACCAATGAAGTTTTATTTCTCTTATCTTCAAACCTGCTTTCTGCCTGCCTTCCTGTTTGCCACGTGTGTCATCTGCACCATCTGGGGTGACCTTTCTACAATGACTGAGAGCACAGCACTAAAATGTCTGATTTCCCTTATTGAAAATTGACTTCCAGAGTTGTTAAATGGTTTTATTTTTATTATTTTGTAAATGGTAGAGACTTGACATATCAACATTATGTGATAAGCTTAGTGTGTACATAAGGAAAACATACATATTTTAGATTTTGATGCGTATATACTTGCAAAGATTTTTTTTGTAACTCCTTAGATAAAGAATGACTTTTCAGTAAGTAAATATATAGTTGATTGTGAAATAGTCTCCCCAAAAGGCTATGTTTCATCTATTCTTATCCTCAATTAACCATGAGAGAATCTGTATTTAACTTTGGTAACAATTTTAAGAGCCTACATTTTATTATAGTCACTGACACTATACATATTAGTCGCACAATTTAAAGACAAAATAATGTGCCCGGGTACTTATACAAATAATTATGAATCTTTGAGGAAAAAAAAAGGTTATTTCAAGAGTCTAAAGAAAACACACATTTAGGTCTAGATGGTAGGTCATCAAGGAAATGTTCTATGCTGACATGTAGAAAGTGTGGTATCTAGAAACACAGTGAAAAGCAGTTTGAAGACACGAGTTATAAACTGGACAAAACCCACAAAATTAAGGCAATGAGACATGGAAATAATTAGTTCATTTCAGGTGAATTGCATTTAATGGGACTACTTCTCAGTGTTCAGTTAGATTTTGGAGGTGATGTTTAAATACAAAACCTGAGAAAAGTATGTTGCTGTTAGGAGTTCTTGTTGCTTGAAGGGTTCTGTTATGGAATGCTATGCTGCCTTGTATTACTCTGATAAATTATGTTCTTTGTTAAGATTAGATTTCTCTGCTTGGCAGGATGCTGTCGTAGGTAGAAAATGCAGAAACTGAATGGAGGTTTTCTGTATGTAACCATGTTTCTTTTAATATATCAGAATCTATGCATTAATCACTTCTTGTCCCTGTCTGTTCTCTTGAATATACTTACAACTTGAATGGGTCTGAGAACTGTACTGTGTGTCTAATCTGCCAGTTATTATTTAATAAGCAAAGTACCTGAGGCAGTTTTACTTAGGACTTTTTTAACGGCTTTTCTAGAATGACAATAAATTTTCTAGTAAGTATTTCAGATATTGTTCTTTTTTCTCCCATTCAAATGTTACAGTACCACAAAAGATGAACAGAAAAGCATTAGGAATTAATCCAGAAAGAACAAAATTAAAAGAGGACTAAAGACAAGAATCTTAAGTTTAAGGTTCTTGAACATCAGCCTATTTCGTTTGGAGTAGGCTTACCATAGGTGTGGAGCACAATGACCCACAGCATACCACTGATGTCCCATTGGCTTCGTGGAGATCTTTTCAGAACTTTTGTCGGTCTCTGACCACTCCTCATTGTTAATGAATAAAAATGTAGAAGAAAATAGAAGATACATTTGTAATTTTAGGGTATATCTTAAACCCCTCTGTTGCAAGAGTCAGTGATATAGATTATTTTAAATCAATCATAATTATAAAATTTGAAGCAGTTCTAAGCTTTAGGGAGCAGTCAAAGCTCCATGTTGTCATGCAAGTGCACACACACAAACAAGCCATAAGTGCAAAAATTACTAGTGTGGAGGGCTCAAGACCTGACATCAAGTTGAGAAAATAATTTTCATCAAGCAGTATATTTAGTACCAGAAATATTATTATGTCTAAAAATATTAGCCATTCTTAATTAATTTTATAGTCATAATTTTAAAAATAAAGTTTACAACAATAGAACCCTTGCAGGATGGACTTGTTGTACAAAAGGATGATTGTTTATTACTTCAAAGAAGAAAAATTATTTTCTGAAAGATTGTGCATCTAAAATAATATAGTTAAAATAATTTTTATACATACACATATTTTAGAGTGTGCATATATTACTTACACACAAAATTAGGTTACTGAAATCAGTCCTAACTTTATGATTGATTTTATTTCTATTGTAGCTCTACAGGATATGAGTTTGCATATTTTCTACTTGTTTCTTAAATATTTACTTCTGTTGAGTTGATCGAATTGCTAAACAAGAAGTACTTTTCACTTTATAAACTTCTCGGCTGCCTCTGAGCATGGAAATGCTGGAAAGAGATTTTTTTTTTTTTCATGAATAGGAACTAATTCTAATTTTATTAGATGGATATAGGTGGGAAAAATAGATCAGCTGCCAACACAAACGTTCTTCTCCAGATCTGAAACAGAAGCAGCGAATCAAGCTGAAGTAAGTGTTTCAAGTTCAAATCATGTTGTACATTCAACCATTTAAACAAAAAGTGCATTTAGTTTAAAACTAAAAGGATGTTAACAGAGACAGTAGTGTTAAGTCATCATCCTCTGGGCTCATGATGAAAATAGAAAGTGGAATAGCAAGATGTTAAGAGAAAATGCAGGTAAAAGGGAATACAGCAATGCCTGTATTGATGGTACAGCTCCATATGAAGGTCTTTTGGAATAATACTGATTTCAGGGACTGAAGCCTTTTGTTTTCTACTGGCTGCTTTTTCTTGCCCTTCTAATGCATCTTCCACTTTTCCAGCAATTTTTTTTTTGTGCAAGCACACACTGAACTAGATCAAGAAGCTGTCAAAGCTGTCAAAATCTGTTGGTTTAGGGTTTGTGTTGTGTTTTGTTTTATTTTTTTTTCCTTTGGTTGGTTCAGTTCCCCAATTTAGTATGGACACAGGGACAGAAACAGGTTGGCCAGCTGATTTAGGGGCAATAACTCTCAGCCAGATGAGACAAAGGAAGAGGATGCTAAAATCAAACCTGAAGGTGGAAAAATTCACTAGAAGCTCCATTCTTAACAAAGATAATCTTTCTTAATAGCACATGACAGTTTTTCCCACAACCTATCTTCTTTCATTTAAAGTGTAGTTGTAGCTTTGCTCGTGGCTTTTCATGTCCAATAGAGCTGAAAATTTCAGTTCAGTAGAAATAAAATAATTTAATATGAACTGTAAGAATTTTAATTTCTTGTAAGAATGATGACTCATACTTCATTAATTCAGATAATAAACCAATTTTGGACTAACAGTGGAAAACGTAGTTGAGAAAAAAGGTCATGGAAGCAAAATGCAAAAAGGATGAGTATATAAGTAAACAGAAAGATCTACTTACTCACTGCCAAGGAGAAAATTACTCAGAAGCTGCCGGATTTTGCAGATTTTTAGTTTTGTCTTCAGTCTTACATAGAGAGTAAATTGAATGTAACAGTATCTTTTGACCCGAGTCCAGTACTTCTAACTGACGTGCCAAATGGGGTCATAATGAACTTAAATGCCCAAAGAAATCTACAGTGAAGAACAAAAGAACTCTTTATCCCATGAAGAAAATGTTTCTTTTGTTTTACTTCTGCACAGCAAGATTTTGATAAATTTCCTCAGTCATTTCAGTGGCAGTAAGCTGTAATGTTTTTAAATTAAGATAGACAATAATCTATTTATGGCAGTAAAAAAATGTGTTGTGACAAAATAAGTCTCCTGAAGGATCTTTGTCCAACTGCATAAATGAAATCCAACTACTGGATTCTTTGAAAAGTTATGAAGTTGTTTAAATTAGAGTTCTACTTGTTATAAAATATTATGTTCCTCTGATAATATAATAAAACCTATTATTCTCTAGCCTTCTAAACACAAAAGGCCTTGAAATCACATGTAATTATTTAGTCTGAACTTTTAAACTTTTTATTTAACTAGTTCATGCAACTTAACATAAGACAGTTCACCACATTATTTAGAATACATAGTATGGGCAATTTTTATTAGCTTGGAACTAAGGTTTGTAAGCAAATTGATTTTTTTTTCCTTAGCTAGAGTATGAAAAAAGACTCTGGCATCTAAAATTGTCTGGTTTTCTCACAGTTAAGACACCTTTGGTAAGATGACATAAATCACAGTAAACAAATTCTATTTCATTTAAGAGACTAAAATCCTACAGCAATCTACTGCAATAGAGAAAGTCTCCAAATACAGAACTAATAAAGAAGACAAGATGGGAGAGGTAGTGTTCATGCTTAACGTATTGTTCTTCAGCTACTAATAAAAAGGATTCTGACAAAGTGAAGGTAGTGTAAAAGAAAACATATTTTCCCATCTTCTTTATTCTCTTCTTTTGCCTTTCTCTCGTAGCTCTTTTTTCCACCTAACACGTAGCTGAGCAAATTGAATTTCCTAAAGAATGAGCTGATGGACTCTAAACCGAGATCTGTGAACATTACAGCTAACAGAAGAAAAGTAGCATAATTCCAGACTAGAAGTGGGTATGCTATTTTCCTCATAAAAATATTTTTACAGACATTAAATTATTTGACTGATATTAATTAACATGGCAGTCTTCATCACAATTTTCTGCTGCTGGGTAAAATTTCCTTGTTTCACTTACTTCAATTCTTGGAGTTCAAAGCTGTAGGATGTCAGTTTTTCATCTTGTGAAGGTAGAACTCTTCCTTTCTTGCTTTGATTCTTTTAAAATGTCTCAGAAAAATGTTTCTTGTAAGCAGCCACATGTGTCAGTGTCCTTGTTCCACTAACATCTCTCAGTCACTATGAGGAATGGTGATGCAATGAATTAAACTTGCAACAGCAGAAAAAGCCACTGCTTTTCCTTAATAGTAAAACAATATGCTTTTTTATTTCTTGTTTCTTTTGTGAAATGGATATTCATGGAGAAAGTAAAGCATACAGGATGGAACCAGATGGAATTAAATAGTTACTATCTATCTCATGCAGCAGCTAGGTCAGAACCATACAGTACATGCTAAACCCTTCTCTAAAAACTCTTTCTTATGTTTTTTTTTTCATTGAAGATGTCATTTGTTCTTCAGCTTAACAAATAAAATGGACAAACTTCAAACAGCTACATGTTTCTGACTAGTGAATTATCACAATGGATAACATGTGACAAACTACTTGATCTTTTCCAGTACTGACTCTAAATAAAATAGAAAAAAAAAGCAAACTATGTTAGAAATGAAACAAAGGTGAATAGAAATTGCCATTTAAGCCTGGGCCAAAGCGGTAGAGTCAAATGAAATAATTCTAACAATGTTTCCAAACCAATTTATTTATTTATTTATTGAAAGAATGATTTTTTATTTAACAGTTTTCAAAGTGTTATCTAGTTGTAATCAGAACGCAACTGTGGAGTTTGTATTGCAACTAATATTTACCCAGTTTTGAAGTTTGTGAAGAAAATGGGGCAGTATTTTTTTTCATTTCCTGTTTTCCTTTCTTTCTTTCTGTACCTCATATATAAACCCTGTTTCTTGATGAACCACATATAAGCAGGTAGAAAGAAAATCATTGGGGAAAGGATCTAATCAATTTAACAGTAGTAGACAACACTGGTGAACATGAAAACCAGCAAGTCTGTTGCACAAACTTCTGCTTCAGTCTTATAAAATATTAACATATTAGCTGTTAACCAATGTGCAGTTCACCCAGGCACTAATGTGAATGGACTAACCTATATTTAACTTTTATAATAACACAGACAAAACTTCTATCCTCAAAAATGGAAAATTTACCTCTAGAAAACTGGGACAGTGAGTGTTGTAAAATGTCTGCGTTAACAACACACCTACTTAGTTCTCTTCGTCTCAACTTCACAACTGCCACACATAGTGTTTATTGAGCACACATGCCCAGGTGTTATAAACAGGGAGGTTTTAGGGATGGCCTCTGTGAGGAGAGGCCGGGGCTGCCCGGTGCCAGACAGAGACAGTTCCAGCCGGCTCCAACCGACCCACTGCAGGGCACAGCTGAGCCCCACGGCCAAGATGGTGGCACCTCTGAAAAAGCACATTTAAAAAATGGCAAAACCACTTCACACAGGCAGTGCACCAGTCCAGCTGCTGGCAGGGAAAATAAGATGAAGCAGCTCATGGATCAAGATAAAGGCAAGGAAATCACTTACCAATTACTGTGACAGGCAGCAGAGAGTAGACTTGGGGAAAATTTATTTAATTTATTGCCAAATAAATAGAGCTGGATAGTGAGAAACAAAGAAAAATTAAAACAACACCACCTCCCCCCACCTCTTTTTTCATAGGCCCAACTTCACTCCTTCATTCCTGATTCCTCTGCCTCCCTCCTCCCCAGGTACCACCAGGGGACACGAAATAGGGAGTTACAGTCAGTTCATAAAAGTTCCTTTCTACTGCTCCTTCCTCCTTCACACTTTTCACCTGCTATGGTGAGGGTCTTTTGTTATCTATGGGCTGCCAGAGAACATCTTCTCCAGCACCTGAAGCACCTCTTCTCCCTCGTTCTTCTCTGAGGTAGGACTGTTTCTCACACTTTTTTTCGTCGCTTCTTACACTTTCTGTGCAGTGTTTTGCCCTTTCTTAGATATGTTTTCTCAGAGGCTCCACCAGCTTCGTTGATGGGCTCATTTTTGCTGCAGTGGGTCTGTTGAAGAGATGACTGAAACTGGCTGTGTCCAGCATAGAGCAGCCCCTGACCTTTTCTGGCAGACACCACCCCTGCAGCCACCCTCACTGACAGACCTGGCAACCTGGGAGAGGTCTTACCCAACAGAGTAAGAAAAGTCTCTGTATTTATCTCAACCCAGAAGCTTTCTCATTCCTCCTTTTTCCTATAAGCTCCCCTGTCCCACTCAAGGACAGGGAGTGACTGAGTAGTTTGATGTGACTTTAGCTGTTAGTCAAGACTAACCCACCATGTAGTGGAAAACATTTTACTAACTAAATCTGATATAATATAAAAAAAAAAAAAAACAAAAAAACCCCAAAAAAATCCAAATGAACAAAGAAAACCTAAGGAAGCAAACAATAGGAGAGCCTTTTAAAAGTATTTTCAGAAATACCTGATCCAGTTAAAATTCACTTGTGACATGGACATAAAAAGAAGACTCAAAAACTTTTGTAGGACAAATCTACAGAATGACTACAGACCATTTTGTTTCCTGTCAGACATTAATGCAAGGCAAGTTTTTGCCATTTCACTTTGATTTCAGATTCACGAGAAGTTTATAAATTACTCAAGACACAGGAGAAGCTTAGCCAAGGAATGAAGAAAACGGATTTATGTCAGATGAAGTATAAATTTATTTTCTTCACAGAAACTAAGTAGTATTTCAGTAAAGCTTAAAAAGAAACATCAATAAAGAAAAAGGCAATCACAGTTACAACACAAATTGTCTGTGCCTTTCATTGTCAGCATCCAGATATCCCTCAAAAGGAACAAAAAAATCCTTAGGTCTTGAAATTGTGTGAATGACAAAATTCATCAGGAAAAAACACCTTATGAAGACATGCTAAGGACTGAAGACAATCTCCCCACCCCACCCCCATCCCACCAAGAGAAAAACATGCCAAATTCTGAAGTGCTTTGCTCAAACTCTGCAGTATTCATTTAGGGCAAAAATATCACTGAACAGTACCTGGTGACTATAAACAAATATAGACAGACTCCTAATTGTGAATGTCAAGGTTAAATTTCAAAGTTTCATTATGAATAAGAGATGGCATCTTATTCCACTGTCTTACCAAGTAAGAAAAAGCTACCCAGAGAGGAAGAGACGGGAATTCACTGGACAGTCAGTTATTATATCACAATTTTGTGCCAATGTTTTCCTCACCAGAGTTTGAAGTAGCTCTTTTCCCAAAA
The DNA here is from genome assembly GCA_013398815.1 of Ibidorhyncha struthersii. Lineage (NCBI taxonomy): Eukaryota > Metazoa > Chordata > Aves > Charadriiformes > Charadriidae > Ibidorhyncha > Ibidorhyncha struthersii. The sequence continues at coordinate 319,166 of VZSZ01007398.1, read as the reverse complement.
GATGGTGTATCAGCAGAGATCTGCTAAGTGAAGCAAGTTCTTGTTTCTGCTTCTGGCCTACCTTTGCATATGGTGGTTCAAGGAGTGAGTGAGAGGTTTTATGTATGCTAAAATTGCCCTACATGTGGAATTCTCTATCTGTCAGGTGTAGACAAGTAGATAAAACACAAACCCAAAGCTGGTTATTTAGAAGTGTCCCCTACACATGAAAGTTAGCATGATCCACTTTTATTTAAACTAATTTAAGAACTATTTTCCTGTGTTTCAAGTGATGAATATGATTTGAAGCATAATTTTATTTAAAATTAAAATATTTATAACATTCTATTATTTCAGTGTCAGTCAATTATTCCTTCATATTGCTTCAAGAATAATGCATAATATAATTTATTCTTAAGGTCTGAATAATTAAAGAGGTCCAGAAATTGAGTAGTATTATTAATTGTATAACAGGAAAACTACACTGCGATTATTGAATGAGTGATGTGATTGATCCTATATGAAATACAATGTTTTATACCTGAAAAAAAAAAATCAATTAGCAAGTCACTCAGATAATGATTCTTCTCAACATACATCATGTGGCTTATTAAAGGCCTGAACTAGAATTTGTTGTAGTTAGAGGAATAAATACAGTTGGTATAGGAAAGATCTTCAATTTTATCCCAAAGATGCATTTCACAAAGTCTGTCTCTTCTGATACTATATGGAATAGTTATAGTATGTGCAGATGTTTCATTAATTTAATTTATTTCTTGCTAGAAGAAAGTGATTCCTGTGGCCAATCTCATTATATTAAACCTCCAGATATTTTGAACTGGTTTTGTTTGTTTCTTTTAACTCCTTTTCACTTGTAGTCATAGCTGCTGCATTCATATGCTTTGAGAGATAATTTTCAGGTTACAGTGTTTATCTTTAAAAAGTAGCACCCTAGCATTGCTGGCTGCATCTCCAAAGTATTTCAGTTCACAGAAGGCTCATGATCCAGAAGACAAAGAGTTTTTTTTCTGTGTGTTTGTGTGTGTGTTTGTTATTAAAATTCATTGCAATTAGTTTGTTTGGTTTTTTTTGTTTGTTTGTTTTAATCTTAAGATTTTGGTTGTCAAACATATAGTCTTTGTTTCCACATTACATTTACTCCACCACTGAACACAGACCTGACTGAAGTATTTCTAATATCATCCGTCTAGGAATCAAATGTAATATTTTAATAGTGTTCCTGTGTCCATAAATAAATAAATAAATAAAACAATAGAAATTTGAAGAAAAAGTACTGTTTATTCAAACCAGACAGGGCAAGGGAATCTTTAGATTTTCTAGCAGATGAAGGACACCTTTGTGCCTGCTGCTCTTGTTCATGGCAAAAAGTACTTTCATGCAATACTTTAGAATTCTCCAGAATTTTACTCACATTGTAGAATTCATGTAGAATTCATCTTACCTAAACTTTAGTCACTAAGAAGTAGGGATATAATCTAAGCCATTTGTTTAGGTTACCTTGTACTAAGTGGGAAAGATAGGCATGATTTGTTCTTTCAAGGCAATTCATTCCATTCTGAAATACATGGGATAAATTGTCATCTCAAAGTGACTTTTTATTTCTAACAAATACAGTAGGTACATAAACACACTGTGTGGGTGAATGAATGCCATCTATTTTAAGCCTCAAAAATATCCCTGATTATTTTTCCAGTTGCACCACAACTAGTTTTGAGCAAGATGTTTTTTAGTTAAATCTCTGTTTGATTTTTTTTTTTGCGGGTTGTTTTTTTTTTTCCCCCTGGTTATGTTTGCCAGGTCTTTTAGAGCTCTAAGTTGCTTCAGCCACAGTGACTGGTGGAAATCTCTATGTCAGAGTTGTTGTCAATGTGGAAATAACTTGTTGGAGTGATTGCCAGCTGATAAATTTTGTAGTGGTTTAGGCTGGGCTGACCCAAATGACTGCAAAGAAAATTAGTTCTGTTCTACCTCAAACCAGGACATCAGACTATTTTCAAAAGGTAGTATTTATGTAAAGAAAAGTAAAAAAAGGGACTGGGATATTTGATCAATTGTCTTTTCAGATTCAGGGGATGAACTAAGTAACCCAGTAGAGAAAATGGCATCTTAAATGACTTCAAAATAGATTTTTTTAAGGTATGTTCTTTTTATCTCTTAGAGCATACTGTCTAAACATTGTGTTTCTATTTAATTAGAACTGAAGTGATTTAACTGTGACTGTGCTTCTGAGAAACCTTGAATTATCAGTTAAAGGAAAGAGGTACTTGAAAAGTATAAAAGGACAGGAAATCAGTAAAAAAAGTCTTAGGAGACAGAATTAATGCTTGAGCAGAAACATACATATGACGCCTGAGAACACTGCCAGACCATGAGGGAAAGCAGGGAACAGAATGCTTACTACCAAGGCCAATGTTATTATAAGATATCTGATTTTCCAAAGAATATTGTATCTCTAACTCAAATGCCATCTACTGTTGATTTCATATTAGCTAGAAAAACATGCCTGAGATATAGAACGAAAATATAGAAACAGTTTCTTGCAAGGACTATTTAGTTCAATAGTTTATAAGAAAAAGTGTAATTGAGACAGTGCCATTAGTTCTTCATATTAAGATGAACTATTACTACTGAGTGAAACATTTTACTGTAAACATCCATAATTTTAAAATAGCATTGGAAACACAGAAGACAAACTTTTTATTCCAAAAAGAGTGTCAACATATTTTGAAGGATTATAATCAATTTCACATTATTCCATGTGTTTATTTACCTACAAAAGTTCAATAACAATTTAAAAGAAAAAAAAGTAGGTGTACTTTGGACAAAATTACTCTAGTGAAATCTTAGAAGCATAAAATCATTCAAGCATATGGCTTTTAAAAGAAGAATTGGACAGAGATGGTTTAATGTGGAAGAATGCAGAATTGTTTATTTGAATAAATTTGTATGAAAACAAGACTAAGTATTTCAACTTGTATTTGGAAGCAACTTTAAAAAAAATTACTATAAAGTGACATTCATTAAAAATGTTTTGTTTTTTTTTTCTCATAAAGGACAAATGCCGATGTTATACGGCATAGTAGAACTCTGATGACACTGTATTGGTATACAAACTCTCTAAACATACTGTGGAATAAAGAATAATGACAAATTAAAACAAAAAAAAATTTGGTATAAGCAAAGGAAACTAGAAGCAGAGAAGGAAAAATGGGATTAATAGTATCGTCACAAAGTAGGACAACAAAATTGTAGGTGGATGCGTGATGATGTAAAATATCTGATATGATTGGTATGATATACATGTAAGGATGTCATGCTGAGATTTTGCAGTCTTTGATGCAGAATAACAGACTAATGCAAGATACAACACAAGGATGTTGGAGTAGTAAATCTAACAGGAATCTCAGAAAGTGAAGCAGTAAGTAAAGGACTTGATATTCAATGGGGGTGATAGCCATCTTACAACCTGATAAAAGTGTCATACTTCAGCTAGATTTAGTGATGGATACAAGTATGTATTTCTGGATGGTTTTGTTTTCTATATCTGTCCCTGTGGTTCATTTACTACCACAAAAGAACTTTCTTTTTTAAGCTAAATTTTGATCTTGTCTATGTACTTGGATGTTCTGAATGATGAAAACTGTAGTCTGATGTATTACCTGAATGGGAATAAATAAAGTATCTCTTTTATTATTTAGGCTGTGAAAGAAGCAGTTTCATCATTAGTTCCAGTCCTTACATCCTCATAATTACAAATATCTTAACTGTAGACACACATTTTCATTCATTCTTCAAAAACCTCTGATGCTACTGAAAGAGGGGAACAGCTTTTGGGAGGAGGGACTGCCATATGGAAAGCAAGTACAAGAAAAGAGCAAACATAGAATAAAGCATATGGAAAAATGTCTGTATGGAATAAATCAAGTTAGCCTTATGGAGGTTATCTTTGGCCTCTCTTGACTTTTATTTATGTCTCTGACTAGCAACAGCCTACATCTTATCCTTTACCGATGCTGAGGAAAGAGGAAAAAATGAATTTAAATGAAGTTACAGGAAAATAAACAAAATGTGCCTGAAAGGAAAATTTTCAATTTCTTGATGAGATAACCTTCAGATAAAACAGCATAAGAACTTTGGTTTAGGTTATGAATATACTGCCCTTTAAAATGGATGAACTTTAAAATGGAGAACTCTTTAAAATGTATTACCTGCTATGGAAGTATATTATTTCCACAAGTAGCAAGTTAATTTTGCATTATGTTTTAGTACTTCAAATGCAAAAAATGGAAAAATAAGGACAACATTTCATAAATTGGGTGTTAGATCACAATTATTATTATTTTTTAAATAAAATTCCAATATCAACATTCATATCCGTAACTATTATTGTTAAACATGGGAAAACCAGAGAGTTTGTTGAAAATGTTTTCAATGCAAGACCTTGTTTTGCTGTTGTTTTATAAAATGGTAGAACACACAAATCAATCTAATATATTTTCTAGAAAGAATTTAGAATATTCATTTTTAGGTAATCAATACATATTTTAGATAGTATAGGTTCTGAATAATCTGGAAGATTATGTAGCTGTTACTATTTGCTGTTGAGATGATATTATCTAATTCCATTGCACAAACCAAAAGAAATATAAGAAACATAAGCACCATTTAAAGGCTACACAAGGACAAATTAGAACAGAAATTTTATGGCAAATATAATTTTATGTGTTAACCAATATAGGAAAAAATACTTCTTTTTTTTTCTCTTTTTATTTTCAAAGAAGGAATAGAAGAAGAATGTAGATATTTAGAATGGAATCACAATTATATTGTTAACTACAGAGCTGTATTTCAAATATTTTTCTGTGTGGAGATGAGCACAGGATGTTTCAAAATGCACCAGGAAAGACTACATGTCTATCAAGACAGGTGGGTTAAAAATCATATAGCATTGTAGGTGTTTAAATATAAGGTCTTTGCACAGGTAGGTGCTTAAGCTTGTATAGCAGGGTAAGTAGGTGTAGGGTTCAGATGAGCAGATTACCACTGAGCATGGATGATGGAGCAGGGAATGCTATTCTTCTTATTCTAAGGTAGAAATTTATGTGCAATTGTTATCTAACATAGATACTACACAACTCGCCGAACAGACCAGCTCCAGTGCAGGTAAGTCTGTACTGGGGAAGGGCGATCGAGGCAGAATAGTTAATGGTTGGACTCGATGATGTTAAAGGTCCCTTCCAACCTTAAAAATTCTATGGTTTTCCAGCTTCATGTGAGATACCCAGAATAACCGCTGAGCTTCCATTTGTGTTCTAGAAGTGCACAAAACTACCACGGGATCACAGTCATATTTCCCAGCCTTCTGTGGATTTCTTGGATATCTCAAGATATTTCAGGCTGCACTAGATAACTATATCTAGGAAATTTAATCAAATATCTAGTTGGCTGCTGGCACATGCATTTACAAATCTCCATTTAAATGCCATAATATATGAGCTGATTTCCACCCCAATGGACCTGGGTTTACATTATTAACTTGGAAATAGGTTGTAATAGTTTGAAATAGGTTCTTGGAATTTAAATAGAATTGGCTGATTGTAGACCAAAGGCTGGCTCTGCCACAGCACAAAGAAATTTTGTAATCACCACGTTATTCCAGGTTGGCAAAAGCTGACAAATTTCATACTAGCCAAAGAGAATGTACTTTCTCCTGGTGACTGTCTAACTGTACAGTTATAGCATAACTGCTATAACATTGCAACTACCACTTAAAATGGCAATCTTTAACACCTGCTTACCTCAGGATGAACACCCAAGTTGTTGCAATTCTAGCTGACAGTCTTCTGCCTTCATTACATCACATTGTAAACAGAAGTCAACAACTAAGTGTAAAGAACACAAATAGTTAAACCTACAGAGGTGAGTTTCTCAAGGAAGTATATCTTTCCCAAGAAATGCTTGCAGAAATATGCACTGAAAATAATTTACCCCCAATGGAACATCAGAAATGTTAACTGTCTTTTAGAACCAGAGTACAATAGGTAGACATTTAAATGTCAGGTTATTTAATTCAGTATTGTAGGCATTTTTCTGTATACCAAGACACCAGAGTTGGGTAAAATCACCTTTGAGATCTGAAGCCAAAGGAAAGCAGGGCACACAAAAAGTGCTTTCAACTGGTATATAATAAATTTAATAATTAATGCTATTTTTTTTTAAGGGTAGAATTCACATTAATGAATTAAATGTGTAAGTCTCCTAAGTGAATAAGCAACTGGAAAAATAGGAAACATTGAAACTGAGGCATGCATCTGAAATACTGACTGTCAGGAAGACTTTGATAGCCCAATACAGCCTAAACAAAGCATCTTTGAGTGTTAGGAATCTACAGGCTTCCTACATTTACACGACTAGAATCACAGAATCATAGAATTGTTAATGTTGGAAGGGACCTTTAAGATCATCTAGTCCAACCATTAACCTAACCTGACAAAACCACTTCTAAATCATATCCCCAAGTACCACGTCTTAAGTTGTATCCATAGCAACAGATTACTAGTCCAAAGTTTTCCTTTGAAAAAGGTAGCAGAAAATATTCTTTGCATAGTGCAAAAGGTTCAACACTCTGTCTAAATGATGAGAAACCTTAAATCTAGGCATTTTTGCTTGGAAGTTTTTCAAATCCAAACTTAAGAACTAGGTAACACAGTGAAGGCCCTTCCTTTTCTTCTTTCTCCTTCATTTCCATTAAGATGGTCATTCTCATCTACTTTCAACAGCAAAATGAGATTTTAATCTTCTTCCTGACTGTATTCTGTAGATTGGTNTCCTGGCTAAGTTCTAATTTCTGGCTAAGTTCTTTTAAATACTTTTAAGTAAAGATACCTTTATGTGTGCTTTCAATTAAGCTTAAGAATGCCAAAGGTAGTCTCTGAAATGAACTTCAGTACTGCTTGTGATATGCATGCTCTGAAAATATCTACAGATATGGACCACTTGGTGCATAGTTATGTACAGTAGCAATTGTCTCACATAATTTTAGATTTCACCAACATAGGCAACTCTATATACACTAGACTTTGTATTATTATTCAGAGATAAAATTTTAAGGAAAAAAATAGACCACTCTAGGGTACAATCAGTCTCATTTAATTTAGAATTCTATTTTTGAATAAGCTAAATCACTTCCAGGAATGTTATTTTGTTTTTCTCTCACAAACCGTGGTAAAAATCAAGGAATCAATTCAGTGCCTAAAAATAAGCATCTGTTGCCACTGTGGATGGTTGAGGGTATTGGAGCATTCTGAGGCTGACCTCATGGAGCCAATACATTTCAATGCAGTCTTGTACAGGTAGTTACCCAGTGCTGTTTGAGAAAGCCCAGAGCTCATGATTTACACTCCTGGTGGTTATGACGGGATAGCTCTGCCTTTCTAGAGGGAAGGCTAAACATCAACCTACAAAGACAAAAAAGCAATCTCAGGTAACACCACACTAAGGCAACAGAAGCTTGCTGCTGCTGACAGGTCGCATGAAGGCCTCTTTGTCCAATAGTGTCCAGTCTACCTCTATCTTTTGAATTCCAAATGCCACTAAACAAGAGGGTTGTGCTCACATGTTTCATAGCATGTGCAATAACCTTACGTGAAAGAACCTTGGTGTTTTTTCTACTGAACATTGCATACCTGTATTTTATAAGAAATATTTGGACTGTTCTGCTATTTATGTATCTAAATTCTACTTAGATTATGTAAACTCATTTTATATCTTAATGGAATTTAATTTATTCAGTATTTATCCAAATATGGAAATATGAAGTTCTTATATAATACAAAGCAGCTTTTTAGGTAGAATGAAGTTATACAATAGGGCAGATTTTGTTGCTGAATCCCAAATGCATGGAATAGAAACTATTCTTTGGAACTACAGTTATGTTTTATATTACATAGGTTGGATTCTGAGGGATTGGTTTTGAATAACTCTTCTGCTTGTATGGGGATATGTACTTGACAAAAAGTATACAATCAATTGGAATGCTGAGAAAGACAATCTGTTTATTGTTCTGTTAGACATTTCAGGAATTCCTTTACAGAGAAAGAAATATATATGTAAGCTATAAAAGGAGATTTTCTAATGGATGCCACTATCCATTATGTACTGACATGTATACCTAAATCTATTATCATAAAAGAAAGTGGGGTATCAGTCATACAAATCAGCTCTTCATGCCCTTAACCTTATAACTATTCTGAATTTCTCTAAAGGTATGTTAGTTTATCGATTTACAAAATTAAAGGCACCACTGTGATCATCTACTTCAGTCAGACATAGAAACTGATCATGGTATTACAATGAATTAATTCCTATATAACTGGATTCTTTTATTTGTTAGCAAAGTTTCCCTACTTCCAGGAAAAATAAAATCCGAGAAAACACAAACGGGAATATAATCTAGAAGGTTATCCTAATGATCTTACATAGTAAGTTGTTTGACAGGAATTGATGTCACTGTTAAGAACATTGAGTATTATCTACACTGCCTAACCTTAGACTCCCAGGTTTTTACCTAAAGTTATATACATAGCGACTGTTATATCACATATTCAATGGGGAGAGAGGTGGGTGACTTTAAAGAGGTTCAAAGGGCTATCCGGGCTACTTTATTTGAATACCTAAACTTAGCTGGCCAGAATACCTCTATGAAGGCTTTTAATAGTAATATTCTTTTTCCACTAGCTAGTTATGGAATATGAACAGTGGTTTTTTTTGACAAAGTTCCTACAATTTTAGGGCAAGACAGGCGTGTAAGATAGGCTGAGAGTATCTTCTATCTCAGGTTTATTCCTTATTGGCTCTGTTTCAGCATCAATCTAATATTCAAGACCTCTGTCATCTCTTTCAGAATAGCACAATTTTAGTTTCATAGCAGCATGAATTCCTTAATGCTAGTATTTTAACTCTTTGTTTTTAAGTGTCTAATGTCATGTTTTCTCTCGTATTGTTGTTATTAATCCTATTATTATTTTATTAATTACCGATTTCCAATTAATTGCACATCATTAATAAATGTATAAACTGCTTTGATCTTTATTAGATTTAAACCACTTCTATGGATCAGCTTTTACTTGCAATTATATCAATATTAGTTTACCGATCATTACCCCCCTTGAAAAACTGTTGAGTACATCCCTGTGCTTCTCAGTCTGCAGTTCAGCACAGAATCAACATATTCAAATAATTCTAGGGCAGCTGAAGCTTCCTTAGACTGTTTTTCTGCCTGAGAAAATGCATTAGTTCCTCCACATGATTTCTTGGGTTTTAAAGATATTGTAACTTGTTTACTGGTCGGTTTTCCTGTTTCAAATACACAAGCCATTCAGTTCATTTTAACGTAGTAATACCTGAACTAGATATCTCTCATCTGTTTTTTGAATGTCTCTAGATTGTGACAAATTAATAACTCATTCCAAAGTAAATTGAGCTCAAAGACTCTTTCTATAAAGTGTGTAACACAACGGAAGTTAATTTTCCTGTCTCTTCCCTGAATCCTCTCTCAGGTATCAAGAAGTGCTCTTGAAATATGGTAGAGTGTTTCTGAGATGCGTCCACACCTGAATATAACTTACTGTATTTATTATGACAATACAGCCAATGTGAAATCTGAAATACCTATTGCAGAGTTTACAAGAAGTTTTGTGACATCTTCTGGGAGTGACTAGGATTTCTGATAGCTTGATTATATCTGGGACACTTCCCAAAACTCATTGAAAATTTTTCTAAAAGGGAATTTTCATTTTATTTATTTCCTTTTGAGAACAGATAGCAATGAAATGCTAAGAATTTGTGAATGATCTTCAGAAGTAACAAGTGGGATTCATGAGACTGGCAAGTGAGTCCTGAAAATACTGTATAATAATACAGGCTCCGCAGTTGTTTTTTTTTTAATTTGGTTTGTTACAGTTCAGCCTCTTTTCTGTCTGCAAATCTTGTGTTGGACCATCTTTGGACTTTATTTTAATGGTTCTAATGTAACAGTGCTGGGAACTAGTGATATTAGTGTAATCAACACTTGACTTCTCCCATGACTCTAGAAATTAACAGCTTGAATTCAGATGCCCAAACCTAGTGGGACTGGTTTGCAAAGGGTTTGAACATATACTGCTTCCATAATACAAAATAGGAACTGTAGATACTCAACATTGCTGTTTATAAACAAATTTCTCTAACCTTCGCTATATCCATTTTTACTTCCTACTGTTCAGCCGTGTCCTTATTCATGTTAATATTGTGTTTTTTTTCAGTTTTGTCTGTAGCAGACAGAATTAGAAGCAGTTTAGATTCACAATATATTAAGTCATATCTTGATGTGTTTTTCTTAGTTTTCTGTTAATGTACATCTACAGTAAGCTGTTGTTTTGGGGAAAACTAGTTGTATAGAATTCAAACTATGGAAAGACAGCAGAAGCCTAATGATATTTTTTTGTTCTAAATTTTTGGCATTGTGTTATTCTGTACATTTGGGATGAATCAGAGAATAGATAAAGGATTTCATGGGTAATCTGAAGACTGATCGCATAGCCAGCCTTGAAGAGACTCCATGCAATAACCAGGAAGAGTTTTAATGATGGTGCAAGAAAAGTCTGTTTTATTTCACCATTTGAAATCTGTTGTAATGCCAGAACCCAGCACAAACATCAGAAAGGCAGATTACATAAGCTATAAGTCCTCTGCCAATACTTTTATAGTAGCAGCAGAGGAATAAAAAGAAAATAATAACTGAAATCTAAAGCCAAACTGCTGAGAAACAAATTAAGCAGTGTTTTAATTGATTTTAGTAATCAACTCCTGATTACTTAAGCCACTTGATTATTTTATCAAACTTGTGCTTGAAGGCAGGTGAGGCTGCAGAATGTTTTTTATGACCTCGTAATTATGAATTCTTTGCTACACCTCCCAAGCATTATATGATTAATTTATGAGGTTAAGCAGACTCTTGTAGTTGATCTATTTAACATGACAATATTTTGCAATGAAATTAACACACACACCCCAAAAAAAAGCCCCACACAGACCCCCAAAAAACACTAACAAAACAACCCACAAAAAACAGAGTGGAAGCTGTGGGTCAGGTTAGGTATAAGAATTTACTTCATTCTTTATGATACTTGGATACTTTCATAGTCCACAGGTTCTTTTGCTTCTACAGCAAACAGAGAAGTTTAAGTTTGTATAACAGGGCCATCTGTTGAGGTTACTGTGCTTACTTGGTCCACTGTCATTCACTTTTAATGATGGCAACAGAAAAACATTCAGTCTTTTTGGACATGTGTTTCCATCCTCTAGATACCAGCTTTCAAGTCATGCTGGGTTTGGTCCCCTTTTTCCATTTCTCAATGCTTTGATGGAACAATTGTGTCTCTACTTTGCTGCTACTAAGTTGTGTCACTCTGATGACATATTCTAGTCTGATGTGGCCATTATCTCACAGATGATGTGAAGTTGTGTAAAAAACTCCTTCAGCAACCCCTATGGCACCCCTGAGAATAAATCTTGAGATGAAGGTAATCTCCAACTTGTATGACCAAAAAGCCATCAAACAGCATAAACTGTAGATACAGTTTAATATCTTCATCAAGGATCTGGACAAGGGGATCAAGTGCACCCTCCATAAGTTTGCAGACAACACCAAGCTGGACAGGAGGGTTGACCTGCCAGAGGGTAGGAAGGGTCTACAGAGGGATCTAGACAGGCTGTATCAATGGGCCAAAGCCAATTGTATGAGGTTCAACAAGGCCAAGTGCCAGGTCCTGCACTTGGGTCACAACAACCCCATGCAATGCTACAGGCTCAGGGAAGAGTGGCTGGAAATCTGCCTGGTGGAAAAAGACCTGGGTGTGTTGGTAAACAGCGGGCTGAATATGACCCAACAACATCCTGGCCTCTTTCAAAATTAGTGTGGCCAGCAGGACTAGGAAAGTAATTGTTCCCCTGTATTCGGCATTGGTGAGGCTGCACCTTGAGTACTGTGTTCAGTTTTAGACCCCTTGCTAGAAGAAAGATATTGAGGTGCTGGAGCGTGTCCAGAGAAGAACAACAAAACTGGTGAAGGGTCTAGAGCACAAGCCTTATGAGGAGCGGCTGAAGGAACTGGGGTTGTTTAGCCTGGAGAAAAGGAGGCTGAGGGGAGACCTTACCACTCTCTACAACTACCTGAAAGGAGGTTGTAGAGAGATGGGGACTGACCTCTTCTCCCAAGTAACAAGTGATAGGACAAGAGGAAATGAACTCAAGTTGTGCCAGGGGAGGTTTAGACTGGATTTGAGGAAACAGTTCTTCACTGAAAGGGTTATCAAACATTAGAACAGGCTGCCACGATTCTATGATTGTTTAGTCTGGAGGAAAGGAGGCTGAGGGGAGACCTTATAATTCTCTACAACTACCTGAAAGCAGGTTGTAGTGAGGCAGGTGTTGGTCTCTTCCAAGTAGCAAGTGATAGGATGAGAGGAAATGTCCTCAAGTTGCACCAAGGGAGGTTTAGATTGGATATTGGGAAACATTTCATCACCGAAAGGGTTATCAAGTGCTTGAACAGGCTGACCAGTGAAGTGGTTGAGTCACCGAGGTATTTAAAAGATGTATAGACGTGGCATTTAGGGACATAGTTTATTGGTGGTCTTGGCAGTGTTAGGCTAATGGTTGGACTCAATGATCTTAAGGGTCTTTTCCAACCTAAATGATTCTATGATTTTATCATTCTATCATTATATAATTTATTCTCAGAAAATATGCAGACTATGTCATCACTATTTTACCTTTAAATCTTCAAAAACTTCACCCTACTCATTACATAAACTGCACTTTTATGAACTACCAGAAACACTCCAAAAAAAGGTGGTTTGCTTTGGAAGCATTCTGAGCACTTCATAGGACTTGTCTTTAGCAGGCATAGCACTCAAAAAAGAGCTTTGAGATTTTAAGAGCAATCAGTACTTCTATCCTCTGGACACCAAAACAAAACAGTTATTCTTTTGAATTATTAACAGACTTAATATTCAGTATCTCACTGCCATATTAACAGCAAAAGATCTCTTGCTAGCAATACTCCACAGCATTTCCTGAATACATATTCTACTTTGGGCTAAGTCCTGTAGAAAACCTTAGCAAAGTGATTGAAGGAACCACAGGAAGAAGAAACTTTCCAAATATCTTTCTCACTATTGGTCTGTAATGCATTATAAGAAATGTTAGATAAGTTTTTTATTCTTTCTAATAATAACTTTCACAATATTTGCATTTTATACTAGGCATTTTTCTATAAATGACAATGGTGTTTCTCATCATCAACCTATGATATCACACAATGTTCAGAAAAGTCACATAAATAACAATAAAAACATAGTAATTCATCTGTCTGCAGGATTATAGAAAGAAGGCCACATCAAATTGAAATATTAAAATTGAAATACTCCTTGAAGTGTTCAAGGTCAGGTTGGATGGGACTTTGAGCAACCTAGTCTAGTGGAAGCTGTCCCTGCCTATAGCAGGAGAGTTGGAACGACATGATCTTCAAGGTCCCTTCTTACTCTAACCATTCTATGATTCTATGGTTAAGTAATAATAGAAGAAAAAAATGACTATTCTGTCATTAATCTGCTGTTACAGCTGAAAGTTTCTTTATGTTCACAAAGGTTGGCAAAGAAGGTAGCAACAGCAAAAGACTGATACCTATCTGAGTTACACTCTGAGAGAAGCTCAGTGCTTTTGTGGAATGATGAGAGCTACGGGGATGAGAGATAATGGAGGGACTTCAACAGTGTAAATCACATGAAGCGCCACAACAATGTGACTGTGACCTATTATGAATTTGGTTTTATTTTTATATTAGCCATCTCAAAATATGAGGGCAATTTTGAAGTCCACATAAGCATATCTAGCTTCCACTGTTATGAGTGAATGAGATCAGTGAGTTTTACTAATTCACTAATGTCTTGTTGTCCATTCACTGCAAACACTACACATCTCCTGAAATGCAGTTTGATTCTGCTAGAGCTGCAGAAAAACAACTAGATGTGCAGTCTAGGGACAGGTTGTTTATTTGGAGGACGTTTGAAAGGAAAAAGGGAGGTTCGAGGGTAACAAAATGCGTGGTTAAGAAACAAGATAAGAGGATAGGGTATAAAAGTTGGGTCACTGGAGCTTTTTTTTTTTTCCCCTTGCTGGGCAGCCCTGTGCTTGATCACCACAAGCTGCAGTCTAAATAAATGATACTCCAAATCTCATTCTTATCATACTCCAGGTGTCAAGCCTGCTTACAGGTTAAGAAGAGGGATTAATGGGGTGCTTTGTGTGGCTACAAATGGGTACTTAGATGATTGGATCCAATGGTGGAATCAGGTACTGGTATTGTGATGATAATGCCTGTTCCAGTCTGAGAGCATCAGCAGCTACCTGCCACTTCCTACCAGGATTTACCTATTGAAGTGTTAGGGAAAAAATTTTGTAAGCTTTGCTTGTTATCTGGTATGCTTTCCAATTTGCAGCTATCTAAATTATTTAGAACTATTCAGCATATTTCCAAGATAAATTTTCCTCTTTCAGAAAGAACAGCAGAGAACAAAAAGCTACCTCAATGGTTCATGGTGTGGTCTGGTGCTTTTGAAACAGGTGAATGCTGTTGGATTTTTTGTAATTTTCAGCTGCACAATACAAAATCAACAGTATTTAATAGTTTTGTGTGACAAGACTAATTGTCACTATTTTGGTAAAGCAAAAATGTATGGTGCTTATTTGCAGAGTAGATGGGAATTAAAGAAAGTTGGAAGCATTTTGTACCTTTTTTCTATGCTAACAATGAACAGCTATGACTGAGATACTAATAAAGTTATTTATTCTTGGCTTTATTCAGAGAAAGCTAATAAAAGTATTATTCCCAAACTTTGTGTAATTCCACAATTTATATTAAATAATTAAACAGAGTTCACTGGTTTGTCATGATTGATGCGTCCTTATATACTACACAGTAATTCAAGTGGGCAGCAAACAATACTTGCCATTTTAGGAGATTAAAATTTCTACCCCACTGCCTCTTAAAATTCACCAATTATTATTTACAAATCAGTTTTATTCTGTTATGTATTAAACAAATAACAATATCAAGCATCTGGACAGAGATCTCACCTCAATGAGATAATTTTTAACAATGTTTTCAAACAACAAACTGATGACTGATATGTGAAATCTTTATTCATATTTAGGCACATTAAACATTAGAAATTACTCATTAGGGATAAAAAAAAAATCACAAACTGGAGTGCCATCAATCACTCAGGTATTTACTTTGTGTTTGGGTTTGCTTTGGTATTCTCTCTTTTGGATGGAACATATTACAAAAGAAGATCCATCATTTTCTTCAAGATTCAGGGTTTCCTCTTTCTCCTCATCTTGCTCTCACTAGCAAGACTAACTGTTACATAGATAGTAGATGATCTTTTAGGAGTGTGATGCATTTGTTCATTAGACACAAATAACTATAGACTTCAGAAAGTTTAAATGTGCATGATGTGACAGTTTTAATATTGTTCCTCATATTTTACAGGTTTCCCATGACATATATTTCTAAATTTCTTGTTAAGTCCTCAAGGATACTTTCAGTGGCAAAAATCTTCAGCAAATCAGAATAAACTCTCCAAAGATTTGTGTCAGCGACTTCCAGTAATAACATCATTCCGATTATTTCCCACAATGTTTAACCATGAAAATCAAAATCTATTTTAGTATATATGACCAGGACTGAACTGTATGAAATTGGAAAAGAATAACTAGCTCCCAAATTTATTTAAAACTTCAGTGTAAGACATGTGATAGCAAGAGAGAATACCGATCTGCACAATGTCATATGAAGACAGTTTAACCATCAACATAATCATCATAACAATGATGAAGTGGCCTGAACTGCTGCCGAGGGTTTCTTGTATCTTGCTGGTGGTGGCAAAAAGATACTTATGAACTTTCACTGAGCCCTGAAGTCAGAAAAGGACAGCACAAAATACCTAAACTGTTTCCTGCTTGGAAGATGAAGGTGATAGAAACTAGTGCAATGGAACAAATGGACCTATCTATCAACATTTTAAAGTGAGTAAGAAATCATAGCATCTTCTGAAGTAGTTCATAATTGATGTGATGGAAGAGGAGGGGCTGGCAAAATGACAGTGGGATGCAGGGTAATGATGTATATTTTGAGGGTTATAACACTTGTTGTGCTTACCACAGACCTTAAATGCTACTCTGAACTCTGGATTTCACTCAAAACGTACTTTATATTCAGACTCTGAAGAACTCAGCCACAGGTTGTTATACTCATTTAACCCATATCCTGAAATCCTAGAAGCAGACCCAAGAAATACAGCTTCCTGGAGTAGTCTGATTGACCTGCATGATCCAATATCATGTAAGGAAATCTTAATCTTCTTCTAGAGTTTTTAATTTCCAATGTTTTCTCTAGAGTAGTTTTCTCACCCTCTTTTCCATTGCCTACTCCTTCAGCTTGCTCACAACAGGAGCAGAACAAATACACATATCACACACATATATTTCCTTATTTCATACTTAATTCCATGTGCCAAATGCTTTAATGGAATCTCTGATGCTGAAATCAAGCAAATCAAACAGTAGAAAGGAATTTCAAATAATTACAGCTAGGAGTCATCACCCTTTACCCTCCAAATCCTGATTCAAAAGTGACGTACACAGTATTCTGAAAAGGCGAGCCTGTGAACTAAATTACAGTTCTACCTGGTACTAAAAATTGCAGACTCAGTATAGATACCAGTTTGATAGCATACTGACTTTGCCTAGAATTCATCCTCCTCTTCACTACACCAAAAGTAATAATTAACTGTCTCTCTCTTTCCTGTAGGAGCTAGGAATCTCACCCACCTCTCCCTCAGCTCTACCACTGCTAGATGCTTTTTCTTCAAATTGTCTAAATAATTAACATAATGAAGTTAAACCCAGAGCAATTTCTCTTACCTAGTATTTAGCTTGAAGGCTTCTGTTTCTATTTTAAACCTGAAGAAGGGCTTTCATGCTCAAAAGCTTGTTGTCCTTTTTCCCAGCTATACTTGGTCTAATACAAAAACATTACATACCTCTAAAAATCTTTCCTCATTAGCTAATAGGAACACTTTCAGTTCTATTTTAGAATTAACCACAATTTAAAAAACAATGCAAAACCAAAAAAATGAATAGCTGACCTCCTCTGTTGTTTTTTTTGCTTAAATACAGATCAGCAACTATCAAATGCACAGTGGACATAAAAAAAAAGGTCTTCAATATCATATTTTCTATCTAAGAGTTCTCTGTACCTCTAGAGCAGGGTTAGAGCCACTGATGACATTTCAGTTCATTGTTACAGCTAAGAGTTAGTTCTGTATTTCCTTCCAGGAGTTCAAACTTCATTCTGGCAACTTAAAATTACATGTGTTCTTAAGACAGAAGTGCCTCTAGAGCGTATGAGTTCAAGATTAGATCCACCAATTAGTACCATAAAAATAGTACATGGCCTGCAGGAAACGAATTTCATTTATGACTTCATAGCCTGATACAGTAATGAGTACCTCACAGTAACTATGATGAATACAGAATAGGACAAAACAAGAAAGAGGCCAGTTTTACATGTGGGTTTGTGCATGCTTAATAGCTATATGAACTTAAGAATATATTTACCATATGTTAGAAGTGGGAATCGGTTTGCAATTAAACCACTCAAAATTCATCTGCCCAGCATGTTGGTATAAATTCAGTTACTTAAGTGCAAACCTAGAGCCATTTGCGATGTCCCAGGGCTCTCTACATCATCTTCGCCTGCCAACCTAAAAAGGCAGAGGTCTTTTACCAGCCTCAAGTCACTTCTGTTGGTCTGTGTAGATAGGCAGCAGATAGGACACAGAGTCAAAAGAAGACTTGTGTCCTCTTTAGCAGCATCTGCAGGACAGATAGGGCATCCTAGGGCAGCTTCAACTACTCTGGCGACCTGTGTTTTAGCTACTAAACAGAGCCTGCTGTACCTAGAGGTGAGTTTAACATCTGACATGGTGGTTGTTTTTCTGGTCAGCTTAGAATGTGGAGCTTAATGAGACTCAGGTGACACTCTCCTCTGCATGGCCAAGAGCTGGATCTCTCACCAGCCTCTACCAGCTGAACAGACACGATCTTCAGTAATTAAACTGGGAAACTGAAAGCCTGCTCACTTGTAGACACCTATACTTAGACGTATGAATGAAGGCATCACAGCCTGAAACTGAATCTTTCCCTGCCAGTCGCGCTTAGTAAAATTTGGGAAAAACGCTGATGCAATCTCTGTTCAGTAAACTACTTAACACATTCCCATGAGGACTACTCAATAACATTTAATGCCATTTCTCCCTCTGCTAGAAATTTCAAGTCAAGCCTTGCAAATATTTCAATTTTAGGCAGTTTATGAAAACAGTGTTTGTTTTGTATGGGTGATATCAGATTCCACAGCATGTGTAAATGTGTAAATCCAGTGAGTAATACTGTGAGAATATATTGCAATTACCGTGCAGCCTATAAGAAAACAGCATACTGTGTGGTTTGTACAGGTCTAATTCTCACTTATATCAGATTAAATTTATACCAGTCCTTCTATCTCCAAACCTGGACTTTGCTAGGACAGAATCATGCCAAATGAAATATGCAAAACAACACCAGATGAAACAGCTATGACTCCAACATTTTCTCTGGCTAAAGAGATTTGGGAACAGGTTTCATAAAAATATCGCTTTTTCAGGAACCACTTGCAATCATTACAAACACAAGCACTTTGCTGAGACAAAAGGCCATCACCCTGGAGAAGTTCACTTTACATTTATGCATTAGTAGTATCCTGGGGCATATTTATTTAACAGAAAGTAGGTTAGGTTCAACCTTGCGTGATCTTAGTTGATATTACATATGGTGTAGAGACACATGGTTCCAGAAATAACACCTAAATCCATTTTACCTTTAGGAAAACTGTTCCATAAGAGCTTCCTACCCTACTTTTTGAGACATTTTGTATCAAAGCTCATTTTATCTTATTTCTTTATTGGTCGCCAAGTCACCAATGGGTTTTATATTTAAAGAAAAGCATTGGGTACTGCTTGTTTAATATATATTATTTATTTATGTATACACATATACTTTTACATTTATAATTATGTATTATAATAAGGTTAATATCTGAAAAAGGGGAAATAATGAATTGCATTTTGGAACATTCCTATTTTTATACCTAGCTAGAAGGGGGTAGCACAGTTTAATTCATATTATTAGTAGGATTTAGCCATGCATGTAAAGGAGAAAATCCTAATTAGATATTCATTTATGTATATTATTCTTATTTTTTTTTGCTGACTTGAGTAGCCCGGTGAGAAGAACATCTGCTTTTTTATGATGTTCCTAAATTGTTTCTTACCCAGTGAACACAAAACTCACAATATTAGAGGACAGCTCTCTCAATATAGTCAAAGAGAAGCCATTCCATACACGTTTTAAGCAGCTTTCCTGTTTAAATGAAGTAAGAGACAGTCATTATTAGCTTCAACTAAGATGCAACACACTCTACAGGCTAAAATTTTTATACTAGATATGTAAATAGATTAGGCTGTTTTAATTTAAGCACACAGTGTATTCTGTGTGCTCATTCATTTTGGTTTATAAGACAATAAAAGAATAAATTTTGATGTCCACATTGCAGCCACACAATACCTCCTACAGGACATATGGAAACTTTTTTTCAGGCTAAGACCTGAACAACTAATTGACTTAGTTGTAATGCATCACCATTATACACAGACAATGCAACTTTCACCCAGATTCACACAGAGACATCCTCCAATGTAAGATATATATTTGGGGAGAATAGCTGTAATTGGTGTATAATTTGGACAGAAGCAGGTGGAATCATAGAATAACAGAGTAATTTAGGCTGGAAGGGCCATCTGGAAGTCATTGATTGTAACGGCCTCCTCAAATCTGGTCAAATTAGACTGAGGTGTTCAGGGCCTTGTCCAAGTTGAAGCTTTGAATATCTCTAGTCATGGAATTTCCACAGCATCTCTGGGTAGCCTGTTCCTGGGCTTGGTTTCCCATATGACAAAGTATTTTCTTATACATAGTCAGATTTTCAAGTGTTTCAGCTTCTGTCCTGTCACTGAATCTTTGAGAGAAATCCCAGTTTGCTTACTTTACACCCTCATATTAGGTAGCTGTAGACAGCAATAAGACCTCCCATTAGCTTTCTCTTCTCCAGGCTGCACAAACCCACTTACCTTAGCATCTCTTTATATGGCCTCTGACCATATAAGGAGTCTCCGCTGGACTCATTCCAGTGTGTCCACATCTTTTGTGTACTAGGAAACCCAGTACTGAACACAGTACTCCTTATCTGGACGCAGTGCTGAGCAGAGAGGAAGGTTTTTCTGACCTGCTGGCTATACCCTTGCTAATGCAACCCAGGATGCCATTGGACTTTGCTGCAAGGATACATTGTGAGCAGCCAGAGCTAATAGTCTGAGGACTGGAAAAATCTCTCAGCAGCATCTCACACCTGAGCACCCAGCAAACAGCAAAACTCCTAGGACATCAAGTCAGGTTAGCAGATGGTTACTCCTATCCCCTGCAGGACATAGTCTCCAGTCACTATCAGCTGCCACCATGTTTGGTGCAGATACTTCTTTCAGTCTCAGCTGACACTGGTGCTTCCATTCTGAGAGCTGTTTCTCCTCACCTGTTGCTAGGGCAATATATCTCTTCTGAAGCTGCAGATACACATAAGGAGAATAAGTCGTCTCTCCTGCCAGAAAGTACATACCTCCTGCCTTCCTTGTCATTGTCCCTACTATTACTTTCAGCGCGGTGTCTACCTGTAGCTTATTCCTTGCAGCACGGGGCTCAGGCTTTTGTCTCTGCAGGGTCTCTGCACAGACATTGTTTCTCCGGACCCACACACATAGTTTAATTGCTGTCCTCTGTAGTCACGGCCATTGGAGACACTTCCAGAGCCACCGGTGGGAGAAGCACTAACTTGATTGCTCAGGGAGGGAAACACCAAGAAAAGGGTTCTTTTTGCCTCTTTTGCCTTACTCTCCCCACCAGTAAACTGAAAAGATGTGTGTTGTGATTTAACTTTGGTAAGCAGCCAATCCCTACACAGCCACTCACTCACTCCCCCCAAAAAGGGACTAGGGAGATAACAGGAAAGGCAAAAGCAATAAAAACTCATGGGCTGAAATAAAGACAGTTTAATAGGTAAAGCAAAAGCTGCATGCACAAGCAAAGCAAAATAAGGAATTTATTCACTACTTCCCATTGGCAAATGGGTGTTCAGCCATCTCCAGGAAAGCAGAGCTCTATCACACATAATGGTTACTTGGGAAGACAAGTGCCACATCCTACCCTTCCTGCTTCTCCCCCAGCTTTTATTGCTAAGCACAATGCCAAATGGTATGTGATAACCCATTGGTCAGTTGGGGTTGGCTGTCCTGTTTGTGTCCTCTCCCAGCTTTTTGTGCACCCCTAGCCCACTCATCGGCAGGACAGTGTGAGAAACAGAAAAGGCCCTGACATTGTGCAAACACTGTTCAGCAGTACCTAAAACATTGGTGTATTATCAGAACTGTTTTGGTCATGGATCTAAAACATTACACCGTACAAGCTGCTATGAAGAAAATTAACTCAATCACAGCAAAAAACAATACAATGTATTCTGTGAGTCTGTCATCACCTGTTCCCCCTTCACTGATGTTACAAGTGAGAAGAGCAAATGAAAGAGTTCAGTTATCTGTTGGATGTGAAACTGTTGATGTTGTCACTGTTATTCCTGCAATATAAAGAGAGGATAAAGAAGACAATGCATATTCCACAAATCTAAACTTTTATGTCCCTAGGGCAAATGGAGGTGATTAGTTAACCCTTAGAAAAATAGATGGGAAATAATTTAAGGCATTACAAAGGCGGTAAAAATGGCAGAGAGTCAAAAATGGTCTAACTGGCCATAAATTAGAAGAGTACCAATCCCAGAGGGAACAAAAGAAAGGGACAGAAAAATCATAACTGTGAAGAGCTCTCCCTATTTCAATAACATGAAGAGCTTCTCTAATGAATACAACTAGCAAGGGAAGTATTTAGCAATGTATAGTTCTACTTAAGACATACTAGGCATTTGCATTTCCTTCTGACTATTCCTCTGAAATATTTTGAAGGACAAGTGGTCTCCTGTGGCACGGTAGAAAGAATGGTTTATATATTTTTTTCTTTATGAATGTGACAGAAGTAGAGAAATCTTCATATGTAGGTGCTTTATGAGAGAAACAAAGTTTAAAACTTGCAAAGCTTGTCTTTAGAAGACAGACGATTACAGAAGAAGGGCATAGAAATGTGTAGTAGGGCTAAATTCTGCATTAGTGAGGGAACACAGACAATCTGGTGTGTCCATTATATGTCTACCAGCATCTAATGCATTTTTGTCCTGTATCGCTCTGCAGTTCTTGCAGTTACACAGCAGTTAACTTAATTATAACAATATCATTACAGACATTAGAAACTCAGGCCTTTTCAAAGACCTTGTAGCATGAAAGTAAGCTATTATCATATTGTACTGCTCACTGCCACTGAAGTACTTAAAAAACTATCTTTTCTCCCTGTTGTGTGTAAGTACAAGTGAGAATCCTACAGAGAATAGTTCCTAATGAGACAGGAGGGCATTCTGTCACCATAGTCTGCATAACCTTTCTAGATTTTAGGTGAGGATCACCACTTCTACTTTAGTGTCACCACACTGCCTTACCCAAACCCACACTCTGGAGTGATGACTGGATTGCAGGCTAGGCACCCTGAAGGAAAGCGAGCCTGCTTTGTATCAGAATAGACAGTTTTGTTATCAATGTATTCATATGCACCTGCACCAATGCAAATTAAGTAAAAAAGAGACCACAGCATCTTGCCTCCTCTGTAAAACAAGAACAGAGAATGGTATCAGCTGGAAATAAAGCTATAGGGGTGTTTCTTTAGAAAGCATCCAGTCTTACTGAAAGGGAGACAGAATTCACCAAAACTCTAGGCACTAGCTAATTCGCCTGGTAGTTAAAAAACCTTTCTCCTTTTGCCTTGTCTGAATACCTTCCCCTCTTTTTCCAGCATTGTGTATCATTAGGTCCTGCCATTTAGACATGGATTATAAAAGCTTACCCAGATTATATTAAAGGAATGGTCATGGGACCACCTGAAGAAGGGGTTAGATTGTGAGCAGAAAGATTTTCAAAGGAATCTAAAGCAAGTGAAAACCACTGAGAGTTTTTAAATCAAATATACATATAAACACCTTATTGGAACAAGCACGTTAGTTTAATACTCTATATTCAATAAATCTAGGCAAGTCTCTGCTAAGAAGTTTAACTCACAATAGTGTTTTAAGAGACAAGATTCATCTTGGAATGTCTGAATATAGATGTACGGAAATACAGGGTTCTGCGATTATGGCATTGGAAAGACATGTGAATAACTGCAGACAACAACAACTGCTAACAGATGACACCTAGCTCATCCAAATAGAATTGTCAAATGAAATCTCAGTTTTGTTTTGTTTTATCTTAATTTAATGGGGATTTTATTTTTTATTTAATTATTTATTTAACATATTGTTTATCAATGTGGTCAGTTTTAATGACCATCAAGAATGATGTTAAACTGCTTGTGTGACAGGGTCCTTCAGAGATATTAATCATACAATCCTGAGGAATTTACAGGGGATATATTGTTGCTCTATTTCTATGTTAGTGTGTTGAAAAACCATGCTCAGCTACTGAACAGATGTAAGTTTTTATTCCACGCAATCACTAGTTCTTAAAATTTAGCTTTTAAAAGATTTTTCTTGGAATTATAGTCTGAATTAAAAAAAAAGTTTTTTTTCTTTGTTTCTTGAATATTTTTCAGGCATAATTTTTATGCTGAGATCAAGTTGTCTAGAAAGACTCTATAATATTGTTGAATTTGCAAATGTGATGTTTTAAAGGATGAAGCTTGAACCTCTTGCCATGTTTATCACACATGTCAGTCAGGTTCACTAGACATCTAACCAAAATACTTCTCAATTTTGCTTGAAGGGGGTCCCAAAAATACTGTGAGAAGGTGATCTAAACTCAGAGCTGCCAAAATGAAGTCTGGCTGCCAGTCAAGCAAGCATTTAAAAAGAAATATAACTATAATGGCCCCAAAACATTTTTAAAAAGTGATTGCAGATTAAAATCTCTCCAGCAGATGGAAAAGTGGGACCACCTGGCACTAGGCCAGTAATTATTTTTGGTTTGCATTTAAGCTTTTTTGGATATATGCCACCAAACCAAATCTAGCATCTGCTTCTGCGGCTGCTGCAGAGGGCAGCAATAATTCCTCAGGCTAAAAGTTGCACAACAACAAATATCAGAATAACTCAATTGATGAGTCATCAGTAAGGAACAGAAGACTTCCTATTTCTAACCCTCATGATCTATGAATTGAAATACAGGTAGTGAATTTAAAGACATCTGATTTAAAGTAAATCCCATTATTGATAGAAGCCAGTTTTGCATTCTCAAATAATGTTTTCCCATTTTAATTCATATCTACACAGATGTATATTTGCAAAATACTTACCATATGAATGGAAAAGAAAAGCCGTCTTTCATAAGCCATTCCATCTCCCATAGGATCTCTTTTAACTGTGTGTTTAACATATAGCTCAGCACCCTAGAAATCAAAGCTGTGACTGTGAGGTGATTCGTTTGATCTTCTCTGCTGGTTTGATAAGGCTGATAAGCTGTTGCTTTCTGTAAACTGATTCAAGAAACCTTAAACTATCTATACTATAAAGAGTATCAGCACGAAGGATGGAGTGAGACAAGATCCTTGGTGTGTAGACAGGACAACTTAGTGATAAATGTGATAGTAGGGAATTAATAGCTCTTGCGTCTCTGTTAGTAAAGTTCTCCTTCCTTCCTTGTTACACTCAAAATCTTGTTAAAAGTAAAAAAGAACACCCCTTATATGTAGAACCAATAACTTTATTAGTCTAATTAAGGCCTTAAGAGTCTAATCAAAATGCACCAAGGAGTTATTATTATTCTGGTTACACTGAGGATGATACTTAGAGTCAGTAACACAATTCAAATACATGTGTATTATATCCACTGGAGCATTTTTCCCTAGCGTTATGTTTATACTTCCAAGGGTCCTCTGAGTCTTACAGTCTACAGCTTTGGTCTTCAAAAATTGGACCAGGGAGTTATTATGACAAGTCACCAGTATCCTGAGGTTCTTGCTCAGAAGAATATGATGTTGATGGTGGTGACTTTTTCCTCTTTAGTCTTGGACATATTTATTTTTTTTTAATTCTTATTTATTTGTAATATGTATATGTTTATATATGTGATAGTGATATCAAAAGAAAGAGATCCATAACAGCTTTTAGGAGAACTGAAGCTTCTAGAATAAAAATCTAGTGGGGTATATTTTGTGAGATATCTGTGGGGTCTTCAGTCAATGCACTCTAAATAGAGTTATACTCATTTTAATTTAATCCAATTCACTGTCCTTTCATACTGTAGAGTTTTGCTGGCATATCCCGTTCTCTGTGTCATTTTGTAGACATACCTTATTTTCTGTTTTGATTTTGATAACTTTCAAAACCTTGTTATTAAAATTTCAAAACCTTGTTATTAAAATTTCAAAACCATTTGGATCTGTTTAGTTCAAAATAGTAGTCATTACTACTCTTAGACCCCTGTTTTTCCAGTTTCCTCTAGCTACTTTTGCAGGCTTGGTATCACTGCTGTTGTCAGTGAGTGAATGAGACACAAATAAGAAGTAAATACACTCCAGCACCATCTTGGCTTGGGGATGGCATGCTGGCAGCCTCCTGCTCTTGCTTTTAGTTCACTAAACAGTAATTCATCCTCAATCTATGACTGAGAAATAAATTTTTCACCTTCATTTATTCAACAGTGTTATAAACGGACTCTACACAGAAATGATCCTCAGACTAATCAGCATAAATTAATATATCAGCTTCAAAAACCAGCAGATTAAGAAAAGACGTAACATCTCAGTTGAAGAAATTGAAGTCTATTATTTCTCCTGTACTTCACAAGATAAAGACCAAACTGTTGTAGAATAATTTTACATTTTAGTAACTGTGAAAATACTTGGATACTATTTCCTCTCTCTAAATTTCTACAGATATGAGCACTTGGTCCAATTTCACAGGGAGATTGAGAAGAAAACAAAATGGTCAAACTGAAATGCCATTGCCTTGAGGATAAGGCTTATGAGTGGCTGAGGTCACTCAGCTTGTTCAGCTTGGAGAAGAGAAGGCTGAGGGGTGACCTCATTACGGTCTACAACTTCCTCAAGAAGGGCAGCAGAAGGGGAGGTGCTGATCTCCTCTCCCTGGTGACCAGTGATAGGACATGAGGAAAGGAATGATGAAGTGAAATTCAGGTTGGACATTAGGAAAAGGTTCTTCAATGAAACGGTGGCCCGTCACTGGAACAGGCTCCCCAGGGAAGTGGTCATAGTACTGATCATATCAGACTTCAAGGTGTGGACAACACTCTTAGTCATATGGTTTAGTTTTAGGTAGTCCTGTGAGGAGCAGGGAGTTGGACTTGATCCTTATGGGTCCCGTCCAACTTGAGATATTCTATGATTCTATGGTTCTTTTCCCCCAAAGAGAAAATTATATAATGGAGAAGAGCTGCAATATGATGGTTACTAGACCTTGGCTGGGGTCTTAAATGTGCCCTTCTTGATTTTTGTTTGGATCTAGATGCCATTTTTTCCACTGATCTCTGTCTTGGGTCAGGTCTGAAGAAAAGTAAAAAAATCTTTTTACAAAACAATGACACAGGAGTCTGTTTTCTTTTTTTTTGCACAGAAATCTTTCAAATTCTTCCCTCCCCAATATTCTGCAAATAATATGTAGATTATGGAACTCTATGGCAAGTGTGACACTCAACACAAAGGCTTAAATTTATGGCTTTTCATTTACAGCCTTAAATATCAAGAGGACTGTCTATGAAAAAGCCATCCTATTAAAAAATCAGTTGAAACTGTTCTTTTTCCACTTGCATAGAAATTCTCATTTCAGCAATTCAGCTTTAGTTAACAGGTCCCCAATGAACTAAAATTAATTTCACTATACAGATCTTTTACTGCTGACTGCTTGGATCTCCTAAAAGTTCCATATCATTCCACCTTTTTCATCCAAAAACACACTTTCTTGATTGTGTAGTTATCGAACAAATCATAGAACATTATTTTGTTTGGGAAGGCACATACCATGGACATCATATTTCTTGTAGTATTTTCAGGGAAATACCAAATTTGAAATGTGAACATGATCGTAAAGTCTAGGTTCACTGCTTTTTTTAAAAAAAGTAATTTTTTAAATTTTTTTTAATTATCATTTATCAAACATTTTATCTGTTTAAAACATTAGTAAATTTTAAAATTACTATTAATATAGATAATACTCTTGCTGGAAATCTTTCAAAAATCA
This sequence comes from Ibidorhyncha struthersii, assembly GCA_013398815.1. NCBI lineage: Eukaryota > Metazoa > Chordata > Aves > Charadriiformes > Charadriidae > Ibidorhyncha > Ibidorhyncha struthersii. Next base: position 291,574 of record VZSZ01007398.1, on the reverse strand, counting down.
CAATCAATATTTTGGTGCCTTTTTTTT